>JAGVSN010000076.1:0-600000 GCA_022651745.1 Parapsyche elsis | reverse complement strand
CGGTGGGGCTGAAAGTTTTGTATTCCTTTAATGACTAACATCCCAAAGCATTGTGATGCATTACTGATTCAACTATACTCACGACAATCGGCAGTAAGGACACACACTCCATCTGAATTTCTCATGTATCCAGTTGCGCACACACAAGCGGGAGTCGAACATCCAGCAGGACAATCAGCCCTGAAGAAAGTGAGTTTCATCTTTTTTTGGACGCAGTGAACACAGTAGCGCAAGTAGAATCGCATCCAGTGCCACCACAAGCTGTGTACACTTCGTTTGCTCCAGAACAGCTCGGTGGGGCTGAAAGTTTTGTATTCCTTTAATGACTAACATCCCAAAGCATTGTGATGCATTACTGATTCAACTATACTCACGACAATCGGCAGTAAGGACACACACTCCATCTGAATTTCTCATGTATCCAGTTGCGCACACACAAGCGGGAGTCGAACATCCAGCAGGACAATCAGCCCTGAAGAAAGTGAGTTTCATCTTTTTTGGACGCAGTGAACACAGTAGCGCAAGTAGAATCGCATCCAGTGCCACCACAAGCTGTGTACACTTCGTTTGCTCCAGAACAGCTCGGTGGGGCTGAAAGTTTTGTATTCCTTTAATGACTAACATCCCAAAGCATTGTGATGCATTACTGATTCAACTATACTCACGACAATCGGCAGTAAGGACACACACTCCATCTGAATTTCTCATGTATCCAGTTGCGCACACACAAGCGGGAGTCGAACATCCAGCAGGACAATCAGCCCTGAAGAAAGTGAGTTTCATCTTTTTTCATGGACGCAGTGAACACAGTAGCGCAAGTAGAATCGCATCCAGTGCCACCACACGCTGTGTACACTTCGTTTGCTCCAGAACAGCTCGGTGGGGCTGAAAGTTTTGTATTCCTTTAATGACTAACATCCCAAAGCATTGTGATGCATTACTGATTCAACTATACTCACGACAATCGGCAGTAAGGACACACACTCCATCTGAATTTCTCATGTATCCAGTTGCGCACACACAAGCGGGAGTCGAACATCCAGCAGGACAATCAGCCCTGAAGAAAGTGAGTTTCATCTTTTTGGACGCAGTGAACACAGTAGCGCAAGTAGAATCGCATCCAGTGCCACCACAAGCTGTGTACACTTCGTTTGCTCCAGAACAGCTCGGTGGGGCTGAAAGTTTTGTATTCCTTTAATGACTAACATCCCAAAGCATTGTGATGCATTACTGATTCAACTATACTCACGACAATCGGCAGTAAGGACACACACTCCATCTGAATTTCTCATGTATCCAGTTGCGCACACACAAGCGGGAGTCGAACATCCAGCAGGACAATCAGCCCTGAAGAAAGTGAGTTTCATCTTTTTGGACGCAGTGAACACAGTAGCGCAAGTAGAATCGCATCCAGTGCCACCACACGCTGTGTACACTTCGTTTGCTCCAGAACAGCTCGGTGGGGCTGACAATTTTGTATTTCATTAATGTCTAATTTTCGAAAGGATAATTCAGATACATATTTACAACATAAATTGTACTCACGACAATCAGCAGTAAGGACACACACTCCATCTGGATTTCTCATGTATCCAGGTGCGCACACACAAGCATGAGTAGAACAACCAGTAGGACAATTAACCCTGAAGTAAGTGTGTTTCATCTTTTTTGCCGGAGTGAACACGGTAGCGCAAGTAGAATCGCATCCAGTACCACCACACGGTGTGTACACTTCGTTTTCTCCAGGACAGGTCGGTGGGGCTGAAAATTTCGTTTTTTTATTATTTACTAACTTTCTAAAAGAAAATCGATATATGTATGTACTAGTTGAACTCTACTCACGACAATCAGCAGTAAGGACACACACTCCATCTGGATTTCTCATGTATCCAGTGGCGCATACACAAGCGGGAGTCGAACACCCAGCAGGACAATCAGCCCCGAAGAGAGTTTGTTTCTTCTTTTTGGACGCAGTGAACACAGTAGCGCAAGTAGAATCGCATCCAGTGCCACCACACGTTGTGTACACTTCGTTCTCTCCAGGACAGGTCGGTGGGGCTGAAATTTTTGTATTTAATTAAAGACTAACTTCCTAAAGAATAATTTATAAACATATGTACAAGATAAATTGTACTCACGACAATCGACAGTTAGGACACACTCTCCATCTTGATTTCTCATGTATCCAGGTGCGCAGACACAAGCGGGAGTTGAACATCCAGCAGGACAATCATTCTTGAATAGAGTGAGTTTCATCTTTTTGGACGGAGTGAATACGGTAGCGCAAGTAGAATCGCATCCAGTGCCACCACACGTTGTGTACACTTCGTTCTCTCCAGGACAGGTCGGTGGGGCTGAAATTTTTGTATTTAATTAAAGACTAACTTCCTAAAGAATAATTTATAAACATATGTACAAGATAAATTGTACTCACGACAATCGACAGTTAGGACACACTCTCCATCTTGATTTCTCATGTATCCAGGTGCGCAGACACAAGCGGGAGTTGAACATCCAGCAGGACAATCATTCTTGAATAGAGTGAGTTTCATCTTTTTGGACGGAGTGAATACGGTAGCGCAAGTAGAATCACATCCAGTGCCACCACATGGTGTGTACACTTCGTTGTCTCCAGGACAGGCTGGTGGGGCTGAAATTTTTGTATTTATTAATGACTTACTGCCTTAAGAATAATTTATATACATATGTACAAGATAAATTGTACTCACGACAATCGACAGTTGGGACACACTCTCCATCTGGATTTCTCATGTATCCAGGTGCGCAGACACAAGCGGGAGTTCTACATCCAGCAGGACAATTATCCTTGAATAAAGTGAGTTTCATCTTTTTGGACGGAGTGAATACGGTAGCGCAAGTAGAATCACATCCAGTGCCACCACATGGTGTGTACACTTCGTTGTCTCCAGGACAGGCTGGTGGGGCTGAAATTTTGTATTTATTAATGACTTACTGCCTTAAGAATAATTTATATACATATGTACAAGATAAATTGTACTCACGACAATCGACAGTTGGGACACACTCTCCATCTGGATTTCTCATGTATCCAGGTGCGCAGACACAAGCGGGAGTTCTACATCCAGCAGGACAATTATCCTTGAATAAAGTGAGTTTCATCTTTTTGGACGGAGTGAATACGGTAGCGCAAGTAGAATCACATCCAGTGCCACCACATGGTGTGTACACTTCGTTGTCTCCAGGACAGGCTGGTGGGGCTGAAAGTTTTGTATTTTATTAAAGACTAACTTCCTAAAGAATAATTTATATACATATGTACAAGATAAATTGTACTCACGACAATCGACAGTTGGGACACACTCTCCATCTGGATTTCTCATGTATCCAGGTGCGCAGACACAAGCGGGAGTTCTACATCTAGCAGGACAATTATCCTTGAATAAAGTGAGTTTCATCTTTTTTGACGGAGTGAATACGGTAGCGCAAGTAGAATCACATCCAGTGCCACCACATGGTGTGTACACTTCGTTGTCTCCAGGACAGGCTGGTGGGGCTGAAATTTTTGTATTTATTAATGACTTACTGCCTTAAGAATAATTTATATACATATGTACAAGATAAATTGTACTCACGACAATCGACAGTTGGGACACACTCTCCATCTGGATTTCTCATATATCCAGGTGCGCAGACACAAGCGGGAGTTCTACATCCAGCAGGACAATTATCCTTGAATAAAGTGAGTTTCATCTTTTTGGACGGAGTGAATACGGTAGCGCAAGTAGAATCACATCCAGTGCCACCACATGGTGTGTACACTTCGTTGTCTCCAGGACAGGCTGGTGGGGCTGAAAGTTTTTTATTTTATTAAAGACTAACTTCCTAAAGAATAATTTATATACATATGTACAAGATAAATTGTACTCACGACAATCGACAGTTGGGACACACTCTCCATCTGGATTTCTCATGTATCCAGGTGCGCAGACACAAGCGGGAGTCGAACACCTAGCAGGACAATCAGCCCCGAAGAGAGTTTGTTTCTTCTTTTTGGACGCAGTGAACACAGTAGCGCAAGTAGAATCGCATCCAGTGCCACCACATGGTGTGTACACTTCGTTTTCTCCAGGACAGATTGGTGGGGCTGAAAGTTTTTTATTTCATTAATGTCTAATTTCCTAACGAATAATCCAAATATGTACTGGATAATTTTTTATATTTTTATTTTTATTTTATGGAAGATCAACAGCTACATATATTACATAAACAGACACCTATGTACATATATTGAAACGGAAAACTAATAATAGGTCTCCACAAATAGAAAACCGAACACAACACAACACAACATGGTAGAACAGAACACAACACAACATCTAGCATAGTAAAGCCACCTCATAATTGTTACAGAGAACACTATGGGGTAAAACAAAACGACGACTCGACAAACCACGCGCCGACACATCGCTAATGCAAAAGAGATCAAGATCAAGAATGTTCCTAGACAAAATATTAAAATTCTTGCTCGCTTGCCATAGAAACGTGTTTTTCCTGTAGTTGGTACCTACATACATACATGCCGTTGGGAGATTTAGGAGCTGATTTGACCGAAATAACTTTGCTGGTGTTATGAGAGAAATTCGTGATAATAGTTTGGGACAGTCGATGAGACCAAAAGCAAAGCAGAGAAAAACGAAACGTTTAGTCTGCAACCTCACGTCGTATTTCTAAGGGGAGCAAATTATGCTTCGTACACAGAGTGACATAGTTGTCATGATTGTATAGGACTTCACTACGATAGCACAGACAACGAATGAATTTTATATTCTTCGTGCGCAAAATGTATGTATCGTATCTGGGATTCCAGATTTGCGTAGCGTACTCCAGATTTTTATAAAATTTAGTTTAAGAAATATGTAGGTTGACTGAAGAATCCAGTTGGGCTTGTACATATTATATATATAATAGCCGAAATCCGTCTGTCTGTCTGCTGATAACGCTCGCTGAGGAAAAATTGGGAAAAAACTTGAAACAGAACGAGTGGGGATCGAACCCACGACCTTAGGCTCGAGAGTCATCACGCTTACGTTATTCTCTATCACCCTCGGTAGGTTTAGTCCTTTTAAACATTACCTATAGTTAAAATAAATAGGAAATGAGGAAAAATAATTAAAATACCAGAATGAGCGGGATTTGAACTCGGAACGACAAGTCGGTAACCGAGAACACTGACGTATTGGCTACGGCCGCTGCTAAGAGAGTCCTTTTTTACCTATAATACATACAAGAGGTCTGGACCTACATACCTACCTACCTATAAAAACTATAATTTTTTTTTTGTTTTTTACTTACAAAATTATAATTATTATATATGTACATATATAATAATTAATAATTATAATATAATAAAAAAAAAACTGGGTATTAATTAAATTATCGAAATTATCGTTTCCCTTGGATCAATTAGATGGCGCTTTATAAACTATTATTTTTTTTTATTACAACTCACTTACAAAATCACTTACAAAATAGCAGAATATTATTATATAAAATAATTAATAATTATAATATAAATAGTAAAGTAAAAAAAAAAAATTTTTTGTTTTTTCGATTAATTAGTGGGGATCTCTATTAAAAAAGCGCTTTACATAATTTAAAATTCAGCGGGCGTTGATATTCAACGGGCTTACACTAGTATATATATAATAGCCCAAATCCGTCTGTCTGCTGATAACGCTCGCCTCGGTAAATAATTAAAAAAAAACACGAACGTCGCGAGTGGGATTTGAAGTCGTGTTCACCAGATTGGGTGAGTTAGCGCTAACACGTTCGCCCAATACCGGTGATGGGAGACCTCCTATTATTTGAAAATATTAATCGTTGGTAGGTTCACGACTTTGCTAAATTGTTACGTAATCAATTACGAAAACATTTGATCGATTTTGATATTTAGTTAGCACGTTGAAAACATTTCTCTATCGTTAAAATCACGTCCGTTGATATTCAACGGGCTTACACTAGTGTAAATATATTACTAAAAGTGACGAAATATAAACCTGATATAAAGCATTTGGCATCGAATGTACAACAGCAAAAATCTCAGTGATAAATAACTGATAATGGATTTTTATTGGTTATAAGTTCATTTTCATGAAACTATTGTAATTTTTAAACTTTTTCAATAAAATTCTAAAAAACTTTCTTTTTTTTTCATTAAAAACTACTCGGCACGTCAGACAGTTAATGAATAATATTTGGGAATTTTTGGCACGCGAACGTAAAAAGCTTCGCCATCCCTGTAATAGGCGACTTTGGACTCCCGACTTGTGAGCGACCAGTTGTTTCACGTAAGGTGTAAGAACTGTAAGAGATATGATTTTGGTCAACATCCACCAATCGGAAGTGGCAGTTTACTCTTGAAAGAGAATATCGATTTTTAATTTTTTTCTCCATTAACATATTTTGAATCTTCATAATATTATAAAATTAGAATTCTTATAACAATGGTGAGTTAAAAAAAAAAATCGGTATAGTAGAAGTGACGGTTTATCATGTTTCAGTATGGGTTGAAAATTATTTGATTCATTTTTATGATGCGTTAGTTCGTTGCTCGCTACGTTCGAGGCAATATTCTCCGGCTCGAGCAAAATTTGATTTTTGACTTTTCAAGTTTCATGAATCCAAATACTTAATAAATAGTACTCACGACAATCGGCAATTGGGACACACTCTCCATCTGGATTTCTCATGTATCCAGGTGCACAGACACAAGCGGGAATTGAACATCCAGCAGGACAATCAGCCTTGAATAAAGTGAGTTTCATCTTTTTGGACGGAGTGAATACGGTAGCACAAGTAGAATCACATCCAGTGCCACCACATGGTGTGAACACTTCGTTGTCTCCAGGACAGACTGGTGGGGCTGCAAGTTTTGTATTCTATTAATGACTAACTGCCTAAGGAATAATTCATATACATATGTACCAGATAAATTGTACTCACGACAATCGACAGTTGGGACACACTCTCCATCTGGATTTCTCATGTATCCAGGTGCGCAGACACAAGCAGGAGTTGAACATCTAGCAGGACAATCAGCCTTGAATAAAGTGAGTTTCATCTTTTTGGACGGAGTGAATACGGTAGCGCAAGTAGAATCACATCCAGTGCCACCACATGGTGTGTACACTTCATTGTCTCCAGGACATGCTGGTGGGGCTGAAATTTTTGTATTTTATTAATGACTTACTGCCTAAAAAATAATTTATATACATATGTACAAGATAAATTGTACTCACGACAATCGACAGTTGGGACACACTCTCCATCTGGATTTCTCATGTATCCCGGTGCGCAGACACAAGCGGGAGTTGAACATCCAGCAGGACAATAAGCCCCGAATAAAGAAAGTTTCTTCTTTTTAGACGGAGTGAACACGGTAGCACAAGTTGAATCACATCCGGTGCCACCACATGGTGTGTATACTTCGTTGTCTCCAGGACAGGCTGGTGGGGCTGCAAGTTTTGTATTTTATTAATGACTAACTTTCTAAAGAATAATTTATATACATATGTGTGTACAAAATAAATTGTACTCACGACAATCGACAGTTGAGACACATTCTCCATCTGGATTTCTCATGTATCCAGGTGCGCAGACACAAGCGGGAGTTGAACATCCAGCAGGACAATAAGCCTCGAATGAAGAAAGTTTCTTGTTTTTAGACGGAGTGAACACGGTAGCACAAGTAGAATCACATCCAGTGCCACCACATGATGTGTATACTTCGTTGTCTCCAGGACAGGCTGGTGGGGCTGAAAGTTTTGTATTTTATTAATGACCTACTGCTTAAAGAATAATTTATATATATATGTACAAGATAAATTGTACTCACGACAATCGACAGTTGGGACACACTCTCCATATGGATTTCTCTTGTATCCAGGTGCGCAGACACAAGCAGGAGTTGAACATCCAGCAGGACAATCAGCATTGAATAAAGTGTCTTTCATCTTTTTTGACGGAGTGAATACGGTAGCGCAAGTAGAATCACATCCAGTGCCACCACATGGTGTGTAAAGTTCGTTTTCTCCAGGACAGGTCGTTGGGGCTGAACGTTTCGTATTTTATAAGTGAATAACTTTTAAATAGATCATCTAAATATTTACTGGATAAACTCTACTCACGACAATCGGCAGTAAGGACACACACTCCATCTGGATTTCTCGTGTATCCAGGTGCGCACACGCAGGCTGGAGTTGAACATCTAGCAGGACAATATATCATTCCTAAATTATGTTTCTTTATTATGGAAGGAGTAAACACTGTAGCGCAAGTAGAATCACACCCAGTGCCACCACAAGGTGTGTACACTTCGTTTTCTCCAGGACAGGTTGGTGGGGCTGAAAGTTTTGTATTTTAATTATAACTAATATTTTAATAGATATTCCATATATTTACTGGATAAATTCTACTCACGACAATCGACAGTAAGGACACACACTCCATCTGGATTTCTCATGTATCCAGGTGCGCACACGCAGGCAGGAGTTGAACATCTAGCAGGACAATAAATCATCCCTAAATTATGTTTCTTTATTATGGAAGGAGTAAACACTGTAGCGCAAGTAGAATCACACCCAGTGCCACCACAAGGTGTGTACACTTCGTTTTCTCCAGGACAGGTTGGTGGGGCTGAAAGTTTCGTATTTTATTAATAGCTAATATTTTAATAGATATTCCATATATTTACTGGATAGATTCTACTCACGACAATCGACAGTAAGGACACACACTCCATCTGGATTTCTCATGTATCCAGGTGCGCACACGCAGGCAGGAGTTGAACATCTAGCAGGACAATAAATCATTCCTAAATTGTGTTTCTTTGTTATGGAAGGAGTAAACACTGTAGCGCAAGTAGAATCACATCCAGTGCCACCACATGGTGTGTACACTTCGTTTTCTCCAGGACAGGCCGGTGGGGCTGTAAATAAAATATTTTATGAGTTTCATTGTGTTGAAATGTTTTTTCAATCATTTGGTAATGGATTACTTACGACAATCACTCGGATTAACACAATCTCCAACATCGTTCCTTAAGAATCCTTCGAGACACCTGCATCCTCGATTGGAACACCCTGGTGGACAATGGTGTTTAGTTTGGTGGTGTTTTCTTGTGCTAAATACATTTGGACAAGTTGGATCACAGCCTGGACCACTGCAGGTCTCAGAGTAGTATTCGTTTATACCACCACATTCTGGTGGAGCTAAAAAGTAATTTTAATATTGAACATATTTCACATTCAGAAACATTTTTGAAACTTTTATGACTGTGTGTATTACTCACGACAATCTCTCGCTAGAACGCACTCTCCATTCTGATTTCGCATATATCCTTGATCGCAGACACAAGCTGGAGTCGAACATTCCAATGGACAATTTGAACCTTTTCGAATATATGTTTTAATTTGGCGAAGCTAGACGTGGTTTGGCAAATTGTATCACATCCATCGCCGCCACATTCGGTGTATACCTCGTTCGATCCACGACACTTCAGTGGAGCTTCAAAATAATATATAATAAGTAATTGCACTTTGTATCACTTATTTTCAATGATGCATAAACCACTTGTCCGCAGACTATCAACCTTGTTTTTGTTTTATTTTGTCTTTCATTGTATTAATAGATCGAGTCCCAATATTGAAAAATGTGTTTATTTATTTTCCGATTGGCTATTACGACACACGACACATTACATTTTATGTCATAGCAGTATTATAGCTTTAAGGCGCCCGCACACCGCTGCGGATTTCGTACGAAATTTATGTAGGAAAATCTCACGAATTTCGCAAGTCTGTCAATTGTACCAATAACGAACTACCATCTGTCACCTCGCTTTCGGAACGTTTGTATTTCACTCACAATTCTGACATGGACTCCTCAGATGAAGACGAAGCTCTAATGTTGGCCGTATGAATGTTTAGTTAAATACTTTAATTGTCGAATGTAATTTATAACGGTGTGTAATCAAGGATCGGCTGATTGTTGACAAAATCGTCTGGTTTCTGTCCCTCTGACATAACCTATCAAGTTAGATCGTACAGAATGGGATACTTTTTCACCGTCGCCAATAACTTTTCCACAAACGTCATCGAAATCGAGCGAATCGCCGAAAAAATCGTGTACAACAAATTCCGTTGCGATTCTGAGCGGTTTTCCGATCGGAAATTCGTCGTGGTGTAGGCAGCGCCACCTGCGGCTATGCGATACAACTCGCCACCATAACAAACGTGCGATTTTCCGTGCGTTTCTTCGCAATGCGAATACGAATCCGCAGCGGTGTGCGGGCGCCTTTAATAATAATTCCATAAAATATGTAAATAGCAAAGCAAGTTGTCAAAAGCAAAAAATGTCAGAAAGCAAATTATCGATGCAACGCAAAGTCTATCCGTTTAAAAGTTCGAGACAATTAGTTTCCGAGTGCAAACGTATTTTTCCCAATCAATAAAAAATTAAAATTCATATCAAAACACGTCGAATTTCAATTAATACCAACACCGTTAAATTTTTCAATTGAAAAAAAAAACATAATTACAAATTTTGCAAAATTTTCAAGGTAACCAGATAACAGTCGCTGCATTGCGTATTACTTTAATTTTATGCATAATATTAAAATAATAATATCATAATAGTTTTCAAATCGATTAAGCATACATATGTATGTACATACATAGTAGAAACAATTTATTTTCGATCGATTCAATCAATTCGCATTACGTTAACGCGTGAAATGCGATAAAATTATATTTGCAACGTATGATCTTTTAGTATATAAATATTTTACATTCTCTAACACTTTATTATCGGTTGATTATTTGTTGAAACAGCATGTCTTCGTTTATGCAAAGGTGAGTTCTTTTACATATGTACATATGTAGTAATCATTAATTTTTTTCTATTGGTCGTTTTCTATTTTTCCATCGAACGCCAATTTTATTTATTTTTTCAGTTTGTTGTGCTTAGTCACGGTCTTATTCGCTTTGCATTTATGCAAAGCATCTCCCCTATCAAATCGTCTCGTTGGAAGTTTGGACACGAATGCAATTTTGGATACATATGGTACTAAATTTAACGTGACCGCTAATGGAATGTTGCTTCCCAAAGATGCTGTTAAACTTGTAATGAAAATGCTAATGGATCCTAGTAATTCCATCGATGTCACCCTAAACACACCGTAAATCTATCGAATCAATGAAATCCAACATTATGTCAACTTTAAATTCGAAATAAAGCATAGCTTTCTAATTGCATTTAAAGGTATTTTTATTTTTACTTAATTGATTGAAAATTTGAACTATTTTTTTTAATGTTTATTTTCTTAGCGACCAATAATAAACGTGTTGATCGTCAACAGGCAATGTGTTTATCATAAAAGGACAGTAATCCGTATTTACATTACAAATGATCATTATTTTAAAATAAATTCAGTTTGTCTCAAAAATTTCAGACCGTTTATTATTTCTACTAACTACACTGAACAATAAAAGAGCACGTTTTTTAAAACCCAGAGCGGAGATTGGTCTAAAGTTACTAAGTTTGACCCGCTGAATTCAAATCCGATAGTGATTTTTGTTGATTAACTCTAGTTTATGAGATTTTTGCGATTTAAAAAATATCCATTTTTTTGGCTTTTGCTGTCTATAACTCAAAATATAGTATCGCTGTGCTCAAAGTGAGTATTGAAATCAATAGTCAGATATTTTTCTAAATGATTGTGATTTTTTATTGCATTAGAATACTTATCTAGCGGATAGCACGGATTACACATTTTCCCCGTGCGGTTTTTTATTTCACCACGTTTATAAGGATTGGTTTACTATTTCAATTTTTTTTTATTTTATCTAAAAGTACCAATTAGAGCGGCAAATTATTTTAAATTAAGTTATGAGATAATTATAGGAGGCCTCCCATCACCGGTGTTGGGTGAACGCGTTAGCGATAACTCGACCAACCTGGTTTGTGTTTTTTCAATTAAATTTGAATTTCAGCCTTTACCGAAGTGAGCGTTATCGAGATTTGCAAGAATTGGGATTATATACACATATAATACATACATATGTACATATGTATTTATACTCAGTTTTGTTACGAAGACTTCGGCTAAGACAGTGACGTAATATTTTATAGTATCTTTTGAGAAATTAACCATTGAAATAAATACTCACGACAATCTTCAGGATGGACACAAATTCCTGCGGCATTTCTCACATAACCGGCCGCACACACACAACTCGGTCTCGAACAAATTGAAGTGCAACCACCTCTAAAAACTGGATTGAAGACTGTGGGGCAAACTGGTTGACAGCCATCGTTACCACAAGTGGAAAACATTTCATTCGGACCGGGACACGTTGGAGGAGCTGGAAATTGGAACGTAGTGAATTCATCATCAGTACATTTCACGACATTATTGTATACAGGCGGTCATTAAAAATCCGGTCTTCAAAAACATATATATCCGAAATTAAACACGCCATAATGATGAAAATACATAATTTTTAAAGTTCAAGTTGTCGTCTTTCTAGTGGTATAATGGGTTTTTTTAAATCTATGATCAATCAGGCCAAAATCAACGCTCGGAAAAAAAATGCAGAAAAACGTATTTTTTAAGGGAATATAATATTACTAGCTTTATTACCCGGCTTTGCCCAGGGTGTAATTAATATAATGTAATATAGTGTTTGTTTAGTAAATTATTTCGGGAGCCCAAAAAAGGGGCCGCCGGGGCAGAAGGGGGATCTGGGGGGTGGTAAGGGGCCGGCATAGATTTTATGGAGTATAGTAACGCTATGACGTCACTATAGGATTTTTCGAGTTTTTTTCGATTTTTTGGATTTTTTCAACTTTTTTTTTGGAACTTTTTTTGAATTTTTTTTTTTTTATTTTTTCAACTATTGATAGCCCCTAAAGCCATTCCGGCCATTCAAACCACCCCCCAGACGTCCCTCAAGCCCCGGCGGCCCTCTTTTTGGACTCCCTCAAGCCATGCCGGCCCCCTACCACCCCCCCAGGCCCCCCTCAAGCCCCGGCGGCCCCTTTGATGGGCTCCCTAAAAGCTATGCCGGCCCCTTACCACCCCCCAACCCTCCTTCTTACCCCGGCGGCCTTTTTTTTGAACTCCCGAAAAGCAATGCCAGCCCCTTACCAACCCCCAAACCCCCCCCCTGCCCCGGCGGCCCCTTTTTGGGCTCCCGAAACACTATCTGCTTAAATCTACTTAAATCTGCCGAAAACATCTACTATCGTGTGTACTTCGTCGTTTCTATTAATCGAACCCGAGCAACGCCTGGTAATTGACGAATGACCCATACGTACATACGTAAATACATACATACATACAAACTTAAGCGTTTTATATATTATAATTATTTTCCTTTTGTTTTTTTGACAGTATAAGTCCTAAAGGATAATCATATTGTAGAGGTAATTGATAGTTATTTATACCTAGGACAATTAGTGAATATGACCGGATGTAAAGAAGAAGAATATAACTAGTCGGATGGAGTGCTTTTGGATGAATGAACATAGTTTTTAAATTCAACATTCCGCTGTGTTTAAAAAAGAAGACATACGACTAATGCGTAGGTACTGCCAGTTGATGTGAAGCTTGGATGCTAAATTCAAGAACTCTACGTAAAATCCAGTGCACACAGATGTATGCATGGTATAACAAGAAGAGACCGTAAGAGTACTACATGGGAAAGAAGTATAGCGGATATAGCGGAACGTGTAAACACATAGCGAGAAGAATGGATGGTAGATAGACGCAAGAAATACTGGAACGGTATCCGAGAGGATGTGAAAGAAAGCAAGGTAGACCGAGTGGAAGATGGGCTGATGAATTGAGAATAATGCGTGGAGTCAAGTGGATGCAGATTGCTCAAGACAGACAGGAATTGAAGAGGATCGGAGAGGCCTTCATCCAGCAGTGGATGGTGAACGGTTGAAAGTGATGATAATGATGAAGTCTCAAAGGATTACAATCGATTCAATAGTTTAATCACTCAATGAATGGTTTCATAGTTTGTAGAACAAAACCCAAAAACTACCATACCATTAGAAATAAGTTGACATAAGCTTTAAGGTGATTTTATTTTTCATTGCCGAAATGTTATTCGTTTCGGAGATTATATATATAAAAACGTCATCATTAATGTTCACTGTGTATCATAATATACTCACGACAACTATCAGGTCGTATACAATAGCCATCAGAATCTCTCACATAGCCAGCTTTACAAATGCAACCTGAAGTGCAATATGGCCTACATTCTGGATTATCCAAATTTTCGCAAGTCTTTTGGCAATTGTTGTTGCCGCATTTCGAGTAGACTTCGTTCGGCCTGGAGCATTGATGTGTTCCTGTGTATGAAATTTTATTAAAATATTTTCACTCTATCCATATACATATGTATGTATGTAGTATACATATGTACATACATACATACATAGATTAAGTATAATAATAATTTATTGTGATTGTGCTAATATTAGATTATTTTTTTATTGCAGGTGATAAATAATGATGAAACGTACCGCATTTTTGTTTATGTACGCATTTATTGTGCTTATTCCTATGAAATCCAGGAAGACAATAGCATCCAGGTCGACATTTTCCCCAGGGACTACATTCAGATTGTGATTTCGGCTCGTGGCAAGTTTTCTCGCATTCGTAATGGCCGCACTTTAGGAATATTTCGTTCTCGTTACAACTTTCTGCAAAAATATACATACATACATTCATGGAAAAATTGTCAATAAATATATACATACATAGGTATATTTTCTCTTTAAACCACAGTGCAGTGAGAATTTTTTTAATCTGGAACCGCTGTTGATTTATTTATAATTGAATTTCTTTACGAAAAAGTGATCTAATCCAGTGATTTGAATTTTTCACTTTATTTGTGTATCTAATATACAAACATAAAAATAATACATATGTAGATACTAAATTCAAGCCTAATGAATTTTAAATGCATGACATTTCATAAAAGTAACATAAAACTATAACTTTTATTAAAGTAATATATAATAACAGCTATTGATATAGCGTAGCGTTTCCCAAACTGTGGATCGCGAGCCGATTTTTAGTGGGTCGCGAAAAATTCAAATTTCACATAACAAAGAATGTGATATTTTTTTAAATTATTTAAATAGTAAAATATGAAAAAATGGAAAAGTAAAAATTATAATGCAACAAAATTAAAAAAAAAAAAAAACAGCACAATATAGGATGCGTCCGAGCAAATTGCGTTGGCATTTTGTGACGAAGCATCCGGATTTTTAAAACAAGCCACTAGATTTTTTGTAAGACAACTGGAACAGCCTAAGTCGTCGAAATCGAAGCTTTCGCATTACACCGGCATTAATGAAAAATCTCTCCACGCCTCTAACCTGATAAGTTTGCAAATCGCGCAAGCTAGTAAGCCGCACACAATTGGCAAGTCTTTAGTGCTACCACCAATAAAAGACACGGTTGGAATTATGTTTGATGCAAGAAATAAGTATAGATGTCGAAACGATTTCGTTTATAATACGATTGCACGCAGAATCGACGATATGACCCAGTGGGCAGAAGATGAGCTGATCCAAAGAGTTAGTGAGTTAGTGACATTTTTCTCATTACAACTTGGCGAGTCCACGGATGTACAAGGTTTATCCCAGCTGCTTGTTTACTCTGGATATTTTTAAATATAAAAATAATTTAAATACCCCCCCCAACATGTCCATTAAAACTAGGTGGGTCGCGGTACTAAAAAGTTTGGGAAGCACTGATATAGCGTATCAATGGCTGTATAGATATTTCACTTTTAATAGAAATTCAAATTTCCCAATGTAAAAACTCTACATCGTACATATATTGTATGTATGTACGTGCAATCAATTCGCTTCACTGCATTGTGGCATGCGTCTTAAATAAAATAAACATTAAAATACCGCAATGCGATGACGGAACACATTTTCCATTATCGTTTCTGTAAAATCCATCTTTGCATTTACATCCTGGCTCGCAAAAATGACCTTTGCACATGATAGTGTTTCGCATGTGCGAACAATTCTCTTCACAAGTCGGTACGCACGACGTGTACTCTTCGTTTCTATCGCGGCAATGGCTTTCTTCTGCAAATTTATACATTTTTGATATAGTAAGATTAAATTTTACATCAAAACTTCAACTGTTTGACTCTTACCGCATTGACTGCGAGGAATGCAATCTCCATCGTCATTTCTGATGTATCCCTTTTGACAAACACAATCAGGAACACACCCTTGATGACACACTGAATTGTCGTGGTGAAGAGTCTTGCAAGTTTTCTGACATTCATATGTGCCGCATTCGGAAAACACTTCGAACTTTCCACGACATACCGAAACACTCACTAAAGCATAATATAAAATAACATATCGTTAGCTTATTTTTAGAATAGCGCTCATACTTGATTTCAAGTATTTTAAGATCGTATCAAACATTGACAAACATTTCATATACATATTTCACATAACAAAAGAATTCAATGTACATACATAGTACCAATTTTGAATGGAACCGTAACAATTGATTCACATTAAAATGGAATGAATCTGACAGGAGACAGGGCAGCATTCAAAACCGGGAAAAAATTTGACCAGTGGTCGGAACGGGCGGCTCCGGAGCCGCATGCGGCTCTTTGTATGAAAACCTGCGTTTTGCGTCAAATGCAAAATGTTGACACACAATTTACACATGATCAAAATTAATCCTATTCCCACAACGCGTTCCATGGTTTTGAGGTTGCAACTTTTTTTAGCTATGGCATTGCAACGTCATGGCTATATATAACATGCTTTAAGATCGCTTTTTCAGACTAAACTTTATAATACTTTTTAATAATAAACTGTCGAACGCTAAGAAATATCGCGAGGATAACATTTCTTACATTTCATTAATGCTTAACGAGTAACATTTAATTTAATTTTGGATATACATATGTATGTAGTTCGAAAATAATATATTGCGGCTCCCAAACTTACCAATTTTGCAAGGTTTTCCCTAATTTGGCTCTTAAGCTCTAAATATGTTCCCGATCGCTGGTATAAACTATAACAGGGGTATTACACAGGGATAGTTTACTCGCTACAATCTCGCTAGTTTGCTGGTCGCTGGTAAACTAGCTCGCGTAATAGGCGAAGTTAGTAAACTAGCTTGCTTTTTCGGCCGCGCGAGTGAAGTTCGAATGTTTGAACTTTACTCGCACTAGCTGGCTCGTGTGACGTCACTCCATTGACAGGTTGAGGTTAAGCGTTTCATTATCTGCTCCCAACACACACACAGTGCACTTCAATGGGGGAGCGTCCCAAAAAGACTTGTCCCAAAAAGACTTTGTCCCACTGATACCAGCGCCCAAAATTATTTTTTTTCGACTAGGAGTGCATGATATCTATAGGAGCTTTTGCCGTTGAAACAAAATGGTCTAGTGTAATATCAGCCTTAGTTTCTACTTCTTACCACTACGCACACAATAACACGGTCGCCAATTGTATATCAGCGGTCACCAACCGGTGATCCGCGAGAGAATTTCGGTGGTCCGCAGAGTAATTTGAATATATGTAAAATATAGATGATTGTTTCTTTAACTAAGAAATTCGATAGAAAAGTAAATAAATAGAAATACATCTTCTTTTCATAAATAAGTTCTTGATGAATCAAGCAATGAAATGACACCAAGATAAGCTAAATTAAATTCATTTTTCAAAAGCGTAACGAATCCATTAATATTGTCCAATGCATACTTTCTACCAACAACGCGGGCCACGGGTTTAGTACTGCTGCTCTAAACTGACAAACAAAATCTAAGCCGACGAACCCATTGTTGTCTCGCTCACTCATATGGGTTTTGTCCGATATGTAACCAAATCTCTTCTGCTAGATCTGCGCTCCTAGTATTCGACAAAATTCAAATGACACAAGTCTTTCGCGTTTTGATGGATCTATCGGAAGAGGGGGAGGTACATGCATATGTGTGTGTGTGTATGCCATTTTGTTTCAACGGCAAAAGCTTCTAAAGACTTCTGAACTCCTAGGCTAAAATCTGGACGATTGGGCCACGGTGTTTGTGGGATCATGCAACATTAGCGAGTAAACTTAACACTTGCAATAGGTTTACTAGCTACTCGCTACCGGCTCTACGTGCCGGTCAGTAAACTATCCCTGTGTAATACCCGCTTAATGAATCGAATCATAAACTTTCAGATAACGAGCCTAATATACAATACTCTTCTCCTCTGCCGACTTGGAACAAGTAATACAATATCGAAAATGCCGAAATAGTATTTGTATTTGCCGGTCTGATTGTAACGATGAAAATTTCAATCGTACACATTTCTCATTGGTATCCCTGTAAAATCCAGGACGACATTGAGTCTTCGGTTTGCATTTTGAATTTGATTTGAAATTAAAACAACGAGTTTTTGCATTGCCTGTGTGTGCGCATTTTATGAACATGTCACTCTCTTTGCACTTTTCGATTGAATTGTTTGAATGCGTAAACTTGCTTGTACTGATATAATATAAACTAAACTTACCGCAATCAGAAAATGGGACGCATTTTCCTTCGTTGTTTCTTTTGAATCCTAATTTGCACGTGCATCCAGGTTTGCACGGCCAGAATTCGCACACGCTTGTTTGATCGCTGTGACATTTTTTTTCGCAAGTTTTCACACACGGTGTGTATACCTCGTTAGGATTCGCGCATTGGTTTACATCTACATTTTTATACATTAAATTTATTACTGATTTTTTTTTTTATGTCATACTACCATAGATATACAATACCATAGATATGCCATTCCAAACAAATTTGCCTGGAGAAAGCGTCAGAAGCAACGGGTGGTTGCGGGGGGTCTAAAATGCGGGGAATTCTCACAAAAAAGAAGTCCCACAAAAAAAAAGTCAAGCAAAATGCATGCAAGGCATGCATTTTTGCATGCCCTTTTTGTATGTCATTTTTCGGGCGCTAAGGCCAATCTATGTTATTCTACATCTATGCATACTACATATTAAGTCGTAATTCTTACCGCATTGGCTGTAAGGTATACATTCTCCATTGTCGTCTCTGATGTATCCTTTTTTGCATATACAATCAGGAACGCATCCTTGGGTACACACGATAGTATCATAACGAGTGTTACAAGTTCTTTGACATCTATAGGTGCCGCATTCGACGAATATTTCAAACTTTCCGGGACACAATGAAACACCTCCTGAAGTAAAATTTTAAATTAATTTAAAATTTTACACAGCTACAGTGCCTTATATGTACATACATATGTATGTAAAAAAAAAATACCACAATTATTTGGGCGAACACATTCGTTTCTTTCGTTTCTTACGAAACCGTCGAGGCAATAACATCCTGGTGAACATTTTCCTCTAAGATTACATGTGGATCTCACGTTGGGATTGGCACACGTGCTTTCGCATTCGCTACGATCGCAATCTCTGTACACTTGGTTTACATCGCACGTCTCTATAGGTACAGTGGAGAAATTTCGTTTATAGAGTAGTTACACTTCAACAATCTTTAATTTACAATTGAAAGTTAAAAATTTTAATTTTAATACTCATTTTTAAGCACAAGATTACTAAATGTTGACAAACATATCTAAACTAGTGTAAGCCCGTTGAATAATCACCGGCGTGTTTGACGTAATTTACGTAACAATTTAGAAAAGTCGCAAACCTACTAAGGATTAATATTTTCAAATTATAGGAGGCCTCCCATCACCTATGTTGGGTGAACGCGTTAGCGCTAACTCACCCAAACTGGTGATCGCAGGTTCAAATCCTACTCACGACGTTCGTGTTTTTCCTTTACAGAGGCGAGCGTTATCAGCAAACAGACAGACAGACAGACGGAATTGGGCTATTATATACATACATATATAACAAGTGTATGTATGTAAGCCCGTTGAATATCAACGGAGCGGTTTCTCATCACCCGTACTTTGAGTGTTTGTGTGGGTGAGTATATGTAGGTATAAGCCAGTGGTCGGGAACCAGCGGCTCCGGAGCCGCATGCGGCTCCGGGCGCGAAAATTGGCGGCTCCGTTTATAATCCAACACTTTGCGTAAAATAAAATAAAAAAATTGTAAATTAGACTTTTTTTGACCCTGAATTTACTCGCGTCAACCAAATTAGTAAAGCAAAGTCGTGGAGGCCATTTACCCGATATGCCACTTCATACATAAGCTTATAATGTATACTTTCTGAATCAATAAAAAAATTACAATTTTTTATTAAAAACCTGTGTTTTCTATCAAAATTACTTCTTGCGTAAATGCTGGAACACCTTTATATATACATACATATGTACATATGTATATATGTATATTTTTTTTTTTTATTAAATAATATGGCGGCTCCGAAAATTTGCCATTTTTTGATTTTTCGCTGCCGACCACTGGTATAAACAGTATGTATGCGAGCGATCCGCAGCTATCCGGCCAGGCAGACCCTTGCGCTACTATATATAGTAATACATACTTAATGCGTACTGAGCTTAGTATTTATTTCTAATAATATTAAATTTAATAGTTTTTATAGTATATGCACAGATGACGCGTCATAATACAACAGCGTAACAATTTAGCAAAGTCGTGAACCTACCGAAGATTAATATTGTCAAATTTAGCAAATTGGGTTGGGTTAAAGGGTAAACGCACCCACTTCCGACCTGGTGAACTCGGGTTCAAATCCCACTCGCGCGACGTTCTAGTTTTTTTTAAATTATTTACCGAGGTGAGCGTTATCAGCAGACAAACAGACAGACGGACAGACAGACGGATCTGGGTTATTATATATATTACCAGTGTAAGCCCGTTGAATATCAACTGTCCCGTACTGTGAGTGTTTGTGAGGTGAGTATATGTGTATTTAATAGTTTTTATAGTTGTTGCATAGATGGCGCGTTATAATACAACAACGTAACAATTTAGCAAAGTCGCAAACTTTCAACCTACGTACATATTTATGTACAGTGGAACCCCGTTGCATCGTTTTTCATGGGACCGTAAAAAAAAAACGATGTATGCAGAAAAACGACTTATACGATAAAGTATATTTAGACGATTGATACAGGATAACGATATTATAGGAGAACGATGCAAACGAGATTATTTAACACTGTTCTTATGGGTGTTTGGCCGGGACTATGAAAAAATAGCGATATATGCGAAAAAACAATACAAGCGAGAACGATGCAACGGGGTTCCACTGTATATGTTTAAAATAAAAGGGATCTCGCATCATCTGATTTGGCTCACCGCGTAAGCGCTCTGTTCCGAATCAATGATACCGGGCGCGTTATCAGCAGACAGACAGACAGACAGACATACAGACGGAGTAGGGTTATTATATGTATATATGATTTCAGATGTTGCTAATCATATCAATCTCTACAAATTTAAATACTTTAACTTTTCATATAGAATTTACTCACTGTAGCATTGCTCGGGTAAAATGCATTTTCCGTTAGCATTTTCGACATATCCAGGTTTGCAAACACAACCACCACGATCGTTGCATTTGGAAGAGCAACTCGATAAATCATGACGTTTTGCTAAATCGTCGCAAGTTTTAGGACAAGTGTTGCCACATGGTGACCACACTGTATTCGGATCTCGACAGGATTCTAAAAAGACACACATTTTTTTAATACTTTGTGACGGAAAGGCTTAAAAATTAAAACCATAACTTACTGCATTCATCTTCTGGTACGCATTCGTCTTCGTCGTTTCGAAGATATCCACGACGACAGACACACTTTGGTTCGCACTCTTTATCACGATCGTCACAATGTCTTTCTTTTTCGGGATGTTCCTTTCTACATTGCTCATTAAAGCAAGGTTTTGGACAGTAGTTGTAAACTTCGTGACGCCTACATCTAATAGGTGCTAAAAATAAACATAAGATATCAATCTAATGCTTGAGTGTACATACATACATACATACATAGATAATAATATTATTTAATCAATCTTACGGCATTTTTTAACGGGGATGCATACACCACCATCATCTCTTCTGTAATTGAATTTACATTCGCAAGCCGGTTTACATCTGTATAGAAGTGGATGCTTGGCAGGACATTTAATTGGACGTCCAATCGTATCGCAAGTTCTAGGACGACACTCTTGTGCACAAAGATTCAACTGTTCGTCCTCGTGACAATCTGAAATTATTCAAAAAATAGTACATCATATATGTACGTGGAAAAATCGTCAAAACAATGTTACTGTGCACGTGCCGTGTAAGCGATAAGTTATCAACGATGTGTATACATCAGTAAAGCGGGTATTACACATCGCTACTATCTCGCTAGTAGACTAGCTCGTTTAATAGGCGAAGCTAGTAAACTATCTGGCTCTTTCAGCTCCCAACACACACATACATACATACATATATGAAGGTTTAGTCAAAATTGTATTATTAAAAAACGCATATTTATTGTTAAAAATGTATAAAAAAAAAAAGTAAAACAAGTATTGTAGACTGTGTACAACGACTGTAAAACAAGTTGGCGAGTACACTAAACACGTGTAATAGGATTACTAGCTACTCGCTACTACTAGTAACGAGTAAACTATCCCTGTGTAATACCCGCTAAGTGACCTTAAACGCAACTGTTTTTATTGTAGGTAAAATAATCTACTGAAAAACATTAAATAACATTGTATTTGCTCAATTATTGTGAAAGTATTTAAATTGAGTAGGTATGTATGTACATACATATATAAAAATATGGTAATATTTTCACGTTTCTGATAGAATAAAAAATTTTCAAGTAAATTTTAGAATAATTAGGCAATATGTAATTTTAGAATAATTAGGCAATATGTAATTTTAGAATAATAGGCAATATGTAATTTTAGAATAATTAGGCAATATGTAATTTTAGAATAATTAATACACACATATGTACATGAAACTATCTAATATTTTAAAACACATACATAGATATATTTCTGGAGCTTAAGTAATTTATTTATTTTATTTTATCTGTAGATGCTCGTAGGTACATGAACTGAATTGGATTTATATTTATTTATAGTCAGTATTTTTATTTAATGTCAATATTTCGTCAGCAAAAAAACCTGACCTGTTTTCCAAAATTTATATCTTCGAAACTAACAGATAACGCTGTGAAACAAAAAAAAAAACTACCGGAGTGGAGACTAGTTAATATTTACTAATTTTGACCCACTGAATCTGAATATGATACTGAAATTTGTTGGTTAGCTCTTGATTATGAGATATGAAGGTTTAAAAAAATTGACAATTTTACCATTTTTTTTTACTTTTGCAGTCTGTAACTCAAAATTTAGTGCTTTTGTATTCAAAATGAATATTGGAAGCAATATTCAGATGTTTTTTTCTATTAATTGTGATATTAAAAAGTTTTAAAATACTTATAAGTAAATCTAGCAAATTCAAAGTCAAAAATATTTTTTTTCTTTCGGATTTTTTCCTGGTATTATTATGCATTACGTTGGCCAGTTTTATTTTTATTTTAATGCATTTATAAAAAAAAAATACTGACATAGAGAACCAATCCTTATAAGTATTAAAATAATAAAAAACTAACCAATCTGTAAGACATAACACCGGGAAAAAATCCAAAAGAAAAAAAAATTTTGACGTTTAAAATTTGTTAAGACGATTACATATAAATATTTTAAAACTTTCAAATATTAAAATTAATAGCAAAAACATCTGACTATTGTTTCCAATACTCATTTTAAACTCATACTCATATCTCATACTCATAAACGAGAGCTAACCAACAAATTCCATTATCATATTCGGATTCAGCGGATCAAAATTTGTAATAATTTTTGGGTCTCCGCTGCGGTAACCCAAAAATGTGACGACTTTTAACTTACACGAATCTGATAATAAAAAATGTTATTTTACGCGAGATTCTGAGATACACGTTTGTTTGGCTATCATGTGTTGTGAAATTAATATTTATCCGTTTAGCAAAACCACCATATCATTACAAAAAAAAAGATGATAGGAACTTGAAATTTATACTATTTACATTAATGTAGCGTTGATTCCGGATATATAAATTGAAAACGAGCCAGGCTTTTTTTACCCCACCCGTGTATACATATGTTGCAAATATTTAATTGATGAAAATTGTATTTTATTTAAAATTTAATAAAGAATATCACTTACCGCACTGGGCAGCTGGCACGCATCTATGTTTAGAATTTCTGTAATATCCTGGCCTACAATCGCAACCATCTTCACATTCGTATTTGTCACACTGAGAGTTGACTCTCAAATCGACACACTTTTGACCACATGGAGAAACGCATTCGGTGAATATTTCATTCTCACCGCGGCACTTGTCGCTGCTACGATAATCATCGCCAAAATCTAAATCGAAATTTGCACCATTGAAATGAATATTACACGAGCAATTTATATTAATTTGTTTTATAATATTTACCGCATTGATCCTCAGTGACGCATTCTCCACTAGAGTCCCTATAGTAATCATCTCGACAGACACATCCTGGAACGCATCTCGACGTGCAGTCTTCAGTTTTACCGTAATTTTCGCAAGTCTTTTGACACTCGTTGTTACCGCAATTGGAGTAAATTTCGTTGTCGTTGACACATTCGTAATTTGAACTGGAACTAGATCTGGATTGTTTCAGCAAAACGTTCGGAATATCTAAAACAAAATTATCTTATTTTAATGAAATGTTTGCAGAATAAACACATGACTTTTTATATCTTTTTCAACTGACGTTGATTAAAAAAGTGACCGAGAAGAAAAATACAGAATGTGGCAAAGTTTATCATAAATAGGTATATTTGGTTGGAAAAAACGAATTCAAAATTTTCAATGTTCCTGGTGAACAGATATACAGAACTTAGGCTTATTATATATGTACTAGTGTAAGCCCGTTGAATATCAACGGACGTGTTTGACGTAATTTAGCGAAGTCGCGAATCTACTAAGGATTAATATTTTCAAATTGTAGGAGGCCTCCCATCACCGGTATTGGGTGAACGCGTTAGCGCTAACTCACCCAACCCGGTGATCACGGGTTCAAATCCCACTCGCGACGTTCGTGTTTTTCCTTTACTGAGGCGAGCGTTATCAGCAGACGGACGGAATTGGGCTATTATAGCCCTTTCTCCTCTGTAGTGCCCAAAAGAGGTCACTCTAACCGAGAAGGCTCTTGCAAGTAATTATTTTTTAACGCACACGAGGATCATATCAATCGTTAATGAGTTAATGAGGCTACCCGGAGGGAGTCCAGTCTGAAGGGGTGACATTCAGAGTGGAGGCCCTCCAGTCACGGGTTATTAGTAGGGACATTGGTGCAAAGTTATTACATAAACTGATAATAGAGAACAATAAGAAAAGAAAATAAGTAAATAAAAATTAACGACAGCAAATTGTTCGCTAAGCTGGGCTATGTATGGGCTGGGCTATTATCTATATACATATATAAAAATGAATGTCTGTTTGTTTGTCTGTCTGTCTGTCTGTCTGTTTTATAGGCTCCTAAACCACTCCACCGATCGCGATGAAACTTTCAGGACTTATTGTGATCATGCCGGGGATGGTTCCTGTGAAAAAAATCGGGATAAAACGGGAACGGGAACGGGCCTGCTCACGCGTCAGATTAAGTACTAGGAACGGGAACGGGATCGGGAACGGGATCAGGATCGGGACCGGGACCGGGATCTGGAATCGGGAAAAAACGGGAACGGGAACAGGAACGGGCCTGATCACGCGTCAGATAACGTATTAGGAACGGAGACGGGATCGGGAACGGGATCGGGACCGGGATCGAGAACGGGACCGGGATCTGGAACGGGAACGAGAACGGGCCTGCTCACGCGTCAGAAAACGTACTAGGAACGGGAACGGGAACGTGATCGGGACTGGGAAGTGGAAACGGGAACGGGAACGGGCCTGCTCACGCGTCAGATAACGTACTAGGAACGGGAACGGTATCGGGCATTGCAACGCATGCCGGGTCAGCTAGTATGTATATATAATTTATGAAGCGTTGTACATTTTGCACTATGCCTGGCTATTTTGGGCAATGTATAAAACGACTGGGCATTTTATACAACGCGATGTTTCACACTTTGCCTGTGATGTATACTATTTTTTGTATTGTGAAATGTCACTTACGCCAGTCTGGCGCCAAAAGCGCGTCAATGTTTGAGAACCCACGTCGACAATAAGACAGAATTTTGATATTAAAGACAGACAGACGGAATTGGGCTATTATATATGTACATATATAATGTAGATATACAATACCTCCAACTGTGCAATTCATCGTGGCCACACATTCACCATCACTATTCCTCACGAATCCACTTTTGCACACGCATCCCCTGATGCACATTTCCGTACAAGTACCATTTTGATTATAATTGTTGCAATTCTTTTGGCACGCGTTGTTTCCACACTGAGAGTACTCCTCGTTGTCTTTCGTGCACTTTCCTCCGGTCACTGTTCAATAAATTCAACATTTCATTCAACATAAATTCGTATACATAAAATAAACAGACGAAAAAAATGTAAATATTACGATCGATCGCGTCACAATCTCCCCTGAGGACACAGTGGCCAAAATTATTTCTGAAATATCCAACACGACAGAAGCATCCGGATTGACAGTTTTTTATTTCGCATTTGCCTCTCGTTCTCGGAATAGAACAAGTATTTTCACATATAGGATTCCAGCAGGATTTGAAATCTTCGTTGGCTTCACAAGTAGCTGAAATAAGGAAAACTCTATCGTGAAACTTTCCCATGGTGATTTAAGCCTAAATCTAAATTCTACGTTATATGTATGTATGTACATACATACTGATGTAAGCTTTTTGTAAACCAAACCAACTTTATAAATCTCAACTTCTAAAAGTGATGAAAGGAAAATGCTAAATTTATGCTGCTGCTAATTCTGTATTTAATGTATAACTCTGCATATATTTTTTCTCTTAACTGTTAATCATACATATAGAATTAACTTATTAAGTCTATTTAAAAATCAGCAATTTTATAACATTTTTTATAATTCTAAGCTACGTGTACATATGTAGGTGAAATTAAAAATGAGACTTTTAGAGTTTTATTAAAAGAGTAATGGTGCAATTTTTAACTTTACTTTACAGATTTAACTTTCTATGTACATAGTTACGATAGTAAATTTTCTTTGCTGTGTACAATACTAACCCAATTTTTTTTATTTACTATATTTCATTTTAAATGAGACTTTATTAGACTTTTAATGATTTTAAAATTCTAGTTCTCATTAATTTTAAATACATAGCATACCTCATTTAATAAAAAAAAAGTTTAACTCTTCGGAAGTAAATCCAATAAACTTATTTAGAATAAGTGTTGCACTTGAAATCACAATGCGAAATTTAAAATGAAATGGATTTTATTTAAAAAGAAATAGCTGAAGGTCCCTAAATCCATATTTTAGGAATTGAGCGTTTTATTAAATAAAAAAAAATGCCAATTACCACACATCTCAGGAAGTACACATTGTCCTGTAGAATTTTTCAAATATCCTTCTACGCAAACGCAACCTGGTTTGCACTCACCAATGCATTCTTTCCATTTATTAGGATTTTCACAAGTGTTTTGGCAGTCGTTATTATTACACGGGGAAAATATCTCGTGCGTTTGATCCACTTTAATAAACGATACATTAAAATTCAAATGAAATATATTTTTATTTTAATAAAATAAAAAAAATAAAATTATTTACTCAGTCCACAGCGAAGCGTCCACGAAACGTTCAAAGCTTCAATTCGACACATCATCAGCAGTAGGAATATTTGGGTGAAAAGGAACGTTTGTAACATGTTTAATTTTAGTCAAATAGGATAATATCAGGAGAGGACGACCGCAGTTGATGATGGTCAGCTAGAAACAATCCTAGAAAAATTTTGGATAGTGAAAAAAAAAAAGAGCCCCTTCCTATATGAGCAACTTTGATAAATATCTAAAATCTACATCCTATATTTATGTGATCGCGAAAAACCTGATGTTGCATCGGCAACAAACGGAGGTTAACGACACCGATTTATGCAAATTAAAATTCAAACAAAAAACAGCTAAGTATCAAATATATTAGAACTTTTTTATATAAACACGTAGCATACCAAGTTAATAAAAATTTAAATAGACATAAATAAATATATTTATTTTAATAATAAATACATCCAATAGCTCTATACTTATTGTATACATAAATAGTGTTGTTACGAAAGATAATATTACAGGCAAGTTATTTAACTAAACAAAAACGTAACTGAAGCAATTGAAGAAATCGTGCAGTGCATTTCAGTACCAATTTCAATCACAAATTTCAAAATATAAAACTTGGAACGTGTAATAAAAACATTTAAATACAAAATATTCTTGAAATAATTAATGTAAATCAAAACAAGACAATTTTTCTTTTAATGTTGTAAGTAAATACACACAGTCCTTTCACAAAAATGCACTAAAAAGAACTTTTCAAATAGTACTCTCAGTGATACTAATCTAAAAAAAATTGACAACATATAAAAATATAACACTTTACTAATCGATACTTTAATAAAATAGTATAGTTAAATAGTAATTTTAATTTAAAAAAAAAGAGTGTTTTACGTAAATTCGTCGCCTTTGCATGGAATGACCATACATTCTCTGTATAATGTACTAAGTATATTATATATCGTTATAATAAATATAATTGTGCATATATTTGTATAAATTACATTATCAATTAAACAGCTCGTTGACTAATTTGTGCTATTTTTTTTATTTATACCTACTTATTTCCCCTGAATATAAAACATTAATTAAGTACGATATGATAGATGAATCAGTCTTGGTCTAGTGATAAAATTACAACATAATGTAATAATATACACGCAAACTAAATAAATGTATGTACATACATATGTATGTATATGTACATAATTATATTGTAAATGTTCTAAATATAATATGCGTGAAACCAGTCGATTAGCATAATTTAGAAAAATGTTGATTTTAAATGAACCCGTTTAACATATCCGTTATACTAGCGATCGGTCAAATATCAGTTATAAAATCTTGTGTCATTAATATGTTGTCAAATTTTAGTATCGGAAACTGCAAGCTTTATTAGCGTTATTAAAATTGAATGTATTATATTAAAAATTAACGATTAGGTATGCGTAGTTTTCCCTATAGTACATGTTGTACATACTTGAAGACTTCAATGAGCAGAAGACAACAAAACCTGTTTATTTATTTTAAGACACGTATGTATATTCATTTATTGTTAGCAATGATTATAAATGCGTCCATTGAACTATGTCCATTGCATATCGACCTGCATACATTAAAAATATAAAAAATGTATTTTTTTACCAACCAACCAATAGGATTAAAATAAAATAAAAAAATATTTTACATATAAATCTCAATGTCTACGGTTCTTTTTTTCCGTTTGATCGCTAGATACATATATCTACTACTTTAAAGCTTTATGGCTGAAATTTATTGCCAATATATTTCGGTGGAAAATCGAGTTTGAGAATTCTATCTATTCTATTCGTGGGTTTTACTACTCAAAAAAAATGTTGGTTGAAATCGTAGAGGTCAATGGTCTTGAAAATATTGTATTTATGTAGTCTTTATAAAAATTTTGAAATATAAGATTGGAATAGCGATAGGAGTTAAATAAAAATTTAGTTTATTGCACCATTTTAGATTTTCAATAGATGTATGGAATTGCTATTTAATTTAATTTGACCAACCGTAAAGTATTTTGTCGTTTACCTTTTTTAAACCAAGCTATGTATAAGGTTTTACTATTTTACCATTTAATACTATTCGTATATTTTTAAAAAATTTTTTGAAAAAAAACTAAACACAGTTTTAAGACCATTAATTTTTTATTGAAACGATAAAAATACATAATTTTTTTTAAATTACCTACATATACATACATATATTAAAAATATACTTATCCAAATATAATTAGTAAATACGAGTATATCAAGCCCTTTTTTTTGAGTGGTATAATTTCACTTAATATAATTTTTTTTTTATTATATGACTTTTGTCAATTTTATTGTACATAATTTAAGCATGATAAAATTAAAATGTAAAAAAATTTGTTCCACTTTCAAAAAAAGCAGCCCATATTTCCATCGTTTATTTTTACTCACTATGTTATAATAAATGCATTGCAATCAACATACATATAAAGAATCCGCGGGTAAACTCAGTAGATTCTAGAGATTTTAATTAAACTTTATTTAATAATTGTAACATTGTTTTATTTCTTTTTCTGCTGGATTGCTCGACACCTTACTTATTTTGCCATTGTCAAACCATACTCAAAATCAATATTTAAGCAAGCTTTTTTCAAATCGCGACAATTTTTTTTTTTTTGGATTAGCGACAGTAGCTATACATCCTTAAAATAGTGCATTCTAAATACAACGACACCATTACAATCAGAATGAGAACTAAAATACTAAGTTTGCCCCGATGAAGATCAGTAAAATGTGACTTTCCTGAGCTCGTGGACCCTCCATGTTGCTACTAGGACATGGATGATTTATTACAATGTATGTCACAATTAAATAATAAAATTTTTTCATAAACTCTAACATTTAGAATTTACATGATAATACGATGTTGAAATCAATGATTAAGGACATGCAGGTCGATTTACACACATTCCGGCATCATTCCGAAACCAGCCGGGAATACAAAAGCATTTCGCTATGCATGTCGAAGAGCTGTCACAGATTGGTTCCATGCCAGTAGCAAGATTGGCACAAGTTCGTTCACACGTCCCCAATCCGCACATTCTGTATCTTTCATGCATGGGCTGTGGACATTGCTCTAAAAAAAACAATTTGATCAATTTTTATCAACATACCAAACATTGGATAAGATGAGATAAGAAGTACATATGTATGTAGGTGTAGTGAAGTATACCGCAATTTGCTGGTGGAACACACACTCCAAGAAAGTTCCTGAGGAAACCAGGTGCACAAATACAACCCTTAGTACAAGATGGTATACAACTATTAAAATCGGTGACGAGACACGTTATCTGACACATACCATTACCGCAGAATGTATAAACTTCATTGAGACCGCAAGTAGCTAAAAAAAAATTTTTTTAATTATTATTAAATCTATATATGTATATCTATATACATATATAAAAAATCAATGTCTGTCTGTCTGTCTGTTTGTCTGTCTCTTATAGGCTCCTAAACCACTCAACCGATCGCGATGAAACTTTCAGGACTTATTGTGATCATGCCGGGGATGGTTCCTGTGAAAAAAAAAATCGGGAAAAAACAGGAACGGAACGGAACGGCCTGCTCACGCGTCAGATAACGTACTAGGAACGGGAACGGAACGGATCAGGAACGGATCAGGATCGGGAACAGGACCGAGATCTGGAATTGGGAAAAAACAGGAACGGAACAGGAACAGGCCTGCTCGTCAGATAACGTCAGATAACGGGATCTAGGAACGGATCGAACGGGATCGGGAACGGGAACGGGAACATCTGGAACGGGAACGGGAACGGGAACGGGATCTGGAACGGAACGGTATCTGGGCATTGCAACAACGCATGCCGGGTCAGCTAGTATGTATATAAAAAATGAATGTCTGTTTGTTTGTCTGTCTGTCTGTCTCTTATAGGCTCCTAAACCACTTAACCGATCGCGATGAAACTTTCAGGACTTATTGTGATCATGCCGGGGATGGTTCCTGTGAAAAAAAAATCGGGAAAAAAAGGGAAAGGGAACGGGAACGGGCCTACTCACCCGTCAGATAACAAACTAGGAACGGGAACGGGATCGGGATCAGGAACGGGACCAGGATCCGGAATCAGGAAAAACGGAACGGGAACAGGAACGGCCTGCTCACGCGTCAGATAACAAACTAGGAACGGAACGGGATCGGGATCGGGACTGGGATCGGGAACTGGACCGGGATCTGGAACGGGAACGGGATCGGGAACGGGCCTGCTCACGCGTCAGATAACGTACTAGGAACGGAACGGGATCGGGAACGGAACGGGAACGGATCGGAAACGGAACGGATCGGAAACGGGAACGGGATCAGGAACTGGCCTGCTCACGCGTCAGAAAAGTACTAGGAACGGGAACGGTATCGGGCATTGCAACACATGCCGGGTCAGCTAGTCAATATTTATAAAAATGTAATGTCATTCAACCATCAAACTCACGGCACATTGATGAAGCTATGCAGACATCGTCAATGTTTCTGGCGAAACCTGTTCGACAAATGCAAGCTGGAGCACTACAAGTAGAGGTACATCCAGTGACATCCACATTTTCGCAAGTTGGTTGGCAGCCATCTTCGCCACATACCGAGACCACTTCATTGACTCCGGGACAACCTAAAATATGATGGAATTTAAATGAAAAACATGCTTATTGTTAGAAATTCAATAAATTAGAATAGAATTAGAATATACGTGCAGCGGTCGCCAACCTTTCGGACCTCACGGACCACTAAACTCAAAATCTCGAATGCCGCGGACCACTACCATGATTTTTTCCATAAAAATAACATTCTCAATATGAAATGGTAAATACACATGTATTTGAACTCCAAGTTATTTGCAAAAAGTTGGATATCACCTTATAATGATAGAAAAATTATAATAAATAAACGATATATTCATTATTCATTGTGAATACTGCCAGTTATGACGTATATATAATAATGCCCTCCCGGAGTGCGTCAAGTCTTCTAAGACCATAGATGTATTCTTGAAAAGTGTGAGGAGACACCTCTGTGAGAGATAGTAGTTATGTACATATATGTAAGTATAGTGTATAATGTGTAATAGATGTAAGTTAAATTAGCTAATTAGCTAATATTATATAAAATAAATAAATAAATATATGTGAAACTTGGATACTAAATTCAAGAATGCTACGTAAGATCCAATGCACACAGAGAAGCATTGCGTAAGAAGTATGACCAAAGTGGCAGATATACATAAGTACATACATAGTATAACGTGTGAAAAAGTTGAAGTGGATACATAGCGAGAATAATGGATGGGAGATGGACGCAAGAAATACTGGAATGGTATCCGAGAGGATGTGAAAGAAAGCAAGGTAGACCGAGTGGAAGATGGGCTGATAAATTGAGAAGAATGGGTGGAGTCAAGTGGATGCAGATTGCTCTAGACAGACCGGATTAGAGGATGGGAGAGGCCTTTATCCAGCAGTGGATGGTGAATGGCTGAATATAATGATGATTATGAAAAATGCGGACCACCAGTGGTTCTTGGGCAAGCGGTTGGCGACCGCTGTATTAGTGTGTTCTCTCCGAAATTAAAAAAGCACAACACTTTATCCGATAAGGATAAAGTAAAAATAAGGGAATGTTTATGGAGAACTTACCACACATATCTGGAGTTACACATACACCTGCACTATTTCTCACAAAACCTACATCGCAGATACAAGCTGCAGCACCACACATAGAGGTACATCCACTGACATCCATCCTAGTACAAGTTCGTTGGCAACCATCGTCACCACAAGATGAGAAAACTTCATTTACTCCCGGACAAGCTGAAATATGGTTAGATATTAAATGTGATGGATATGTATATGATTATTTGATTAAGAAATTGGAAATATTGGATATTCTTTTAGAAGTAAACAAAATTAAGCAAATATAAATCAGTAATACTATTTTGGTAAGGAAAACTTTAGGGAGAACTTACGACACACATCTGGAGTTACACATACACCTGCACTATTTCTCACAAAACCTACATCGCAGATACAAGCTGCAGCACCACACATAGAGGTACATCCACTGACATCCATCCTAGTACAAGTTCGTTGGCAACCATCGTCACCACAAGATGAGAAAACTTCATTTACTCCCGGACAAGCTGAAATATGGTTAGATATTAAATGTGATGGATATGTATGTATATGATTATTTGATTAAGAAATTGGAAATATTGTATATTTTTTTAGAAGTAAAGAAAATTAAGCAAATATAAATCAGTAATACTATTTTGCTAAGGTAAACTTTGGGGAGAACTTACGACACATATCTGGAGTTACACATACACCTGCACTATTTCTCACAGAACTTAAATCACAGATACAAGCTGCAGCACCACACATAGAGGTACATCCACTGACATCCATCCTAGTACAAGTTGGTTGGCAACCATCTTCACCACAAGTTGAGAAAACTTCATTTACTCCCGGACAAGCTGAAATATGGTAAGATATTAAATGTGATGTGCATATATCAAGAAATTGGAAATGTTGTATGTACATATATTATTTTAGACGTAAGCAAAATTAAGCAAATTTTATTCAGTAATACTTTAAGGAGAACTTACGACACATATTTGGAGTTACACATACGCCTGCACTATTTCTTACAAAACCTACGTTGCAGATACAAGCTGCAGCACCACACATAGAGGTACATCCACTGACATCCATCCTAGTACAAGTTGGTTGGCAACCATCGTCACCACAAGTTGAGAAAACTTCATTTACTCCCGGACAAGCTGAAATATGATTAGATATTAAATGTGATGGATATGTATGTATGTATATGATTATTTGATTAAGAAATTGGAAATGTTGAATATTCTTTTAGAAGTTTTACTATATTTCATATATTTTTTCATTTACTATATTTACACTTACGGCATACAAGGCGAGATATGCATCTTCCAGCTGCATTCCTTACGAAGCCTGGTGCGCAAATACAAGCTGGCACATTGCAAATGGAATTGCATCCAGTGACATCCATTCTTATACAAGTTGGTTGACAACCATCATCACCGCAAAATGAAAATACTTCATTTTGAGCTGTACATTGTGGACTAACATCTAAGAGCAATAGATATTATATGTACATATGTGTTAAGACGGAACTATTTTCCATTTACGAAATACATATGTATGTATGTACATCAACGTTCCCTCTAAGCTGCGCGCGTGCGCGGCCGCGCAGCAGTTTTGAACTACCCGCGCACTGATCACAGGCTAGCGCGCACTCCCAAAATCAACAAAATATATTTGAGGAAGACAAAGAGTAACGAAATTATTTTAAGTAAATAAAACGCGTACGTAAGTAAAAAAAACGCATGCACACCAACCAACATACATACATACATACATACATATCATGAAATCACTGTGTTGAGTGCGCGCGCGTATGTAAAATACGATCTTCGGCATATATTCAAATAGGAAAAATTGCCACTTTCGGTCGTCAAATGTTGACCAAAATCACAGTATCTCTTACAGCTAACGTTAAAACTATAGATATGAAATTTCGACTTGATCGCCGGGGCACTTTCGGAAATATTCTGTGGTAAACTTTTCGACAAAAAAAAAAACCTACTTCCGGTTGACTGATTTTAATTATTTATTTTTTCGTAACTAGCAATTTCTCTCAGGATAACAAAATTACAATATTGTGACGATACTACATATTTAAATGGCCGAAAAAAAAAAAAAACAAAAAATGCCAACTCAAATGTCAACTGCCACTTCCGGTAGTCAGATTTTGACCAAAATCACAGCATCTCTTATGGCTAACGTGAAAATTGTAGGTGTAAAATTTCGACAAAATCGCCGAAGCAGTTTCGGAAATATTCTGTGGTAAAAGAATTTTAGAATTTTCTACAAGAAAAAAACCCTACATACTTCCGGTTGACTGATGTTGACTAAATTCCTTATGGCTCTTACACCTTACGTTAAAATAATACATATGAAATTTCAGCTTGAAGACTTGATAGTTTCGGAGAAAACACACACACACACACATAAGTACACAGACACACAGACACACAGCCATACAGACATACAGACATTTTCCAGAAATCATGAAAACGTGATCGGGGGATGATACCTGATACAAATCAGTCAAAATCTCGAGGTCGAATTTTCGTACGATCACAATACTTTATCCAATTATGATAAAGTAAAATATGATGATTGAATTACATAGATTGGTTGAATGTGAATGATACTTTGAGGATTTGTATGTTCGTATTTATATTTAAGTTAGATAATAATATGTTACCATCATATTTTAGTAAATTTATTGTGAGAGGAATGGATGTACATATGTATGTGAATATAATTTAATTATAAAAAATGTTAAAATGAATTTGAAACAGGAGAAGCATCTTGTACTGTACAAGGTGTTTTGGAGTATAATAGACTGCCGGCTGGAATTAGAAGTTCCAAAACTATTGAAAAATTCCTGGCAGTCTTAAAAAAACATGTATGTACATATGTACAGGTGCTTAGAATTATATAATTAGCTTAAACTACTGTATTATATAAATAAATATTCAAATATGACATATTGAAGTTTGTATGGTGGTAGAAAATTTTCCGCGCATTTGTTGATTTGCCCTGCTCAGCCTTTTGGTTTTCCGCGCAGCGACCCCCTCGTCTTAGAGGGAACGTTGATTTACATATCTTGAAATAATCAAAAGTAATTTAAAATAACATACCACAGTTAATGGGAAGCACACACTCTCCGATTGAATTTCGAAGGTATCCTTCATTGCACACACAACCATATTTACATTTTCCGATACATCCCTGTGAAGTGGTCGGTAGCAGACAAGAGTTTTCGCAGCCATTTCTAGCGCACTTTGAGAACACTTCGTTATTTTTGTGAGCTTTGCAGTGTAAATTTGCAAACGGATTAATTGCATCTATGCTCACGAACAGAATGACTATCACAAACTGTCTAAATATCATTTTTTGTTGTTTTTTTTCTGTGTCTCACGCGACCAAATGCGACTTTGATGACTGGTGGAAGACTTCTGATCAACTCCAAAGTCGAAAATTCCCTTTCGATCTTATTACACAACTGCATTACCGTTAGTTTATATGAAATTTCAATAGGTATGTCGGTGCATCCAATGTCGACACGTGCACACGTGTTGTGCAATCGGAAGTTTTTCTAGAACCGGCTTGAGACGATCAGATATATGTATGTACTTTAGTCGAATAATTGTGTCTCATTTTTTCCTATGATTTTGCTCGATTAACTCAATAAAAGATAAAACATTACAGTAACACTTAACTATAGCTGAAAGGTTCTGATATGTTTTTTCGCATTCAGAATTATTTTTTTGCCCCAAAAATGTCAAATATACTACGCTTCACAATTGAAATAGAAATAGCACATATGAAAGACCGGATGAAAAAAAAACTGGCTCAAATTGTTCTTCAGGATCAGCTGATCAGATTGACAAGATAAAAATGATTCAGAAAATTTCAGAAAGATTCATTTACATTTTTTCCTGTGAGTTTGCTCGAGTAACTTCATAAATGACAAAGCTTTACACTAGCAATATACGTACTATATATGTATGTATGTACTACTACAATTATTTACATATAACTGATAGCTCCTGCTTATATTTTCCTTTAATTGCTGATTAATAATAAGGCAGTTAGATAGAAATCTAATTTTTACGAAGACCATTGTTTAAAATTTATATTTTTTTCTCAACTTAAAGTAATGAGTTCGGGAAGATTTTGTATCACGATGATGATGGCAATGTGACAATAATGATAATAAATGGACGATAAATTAACTAATTAAGATACAAATACCTTATTGTATAAAATGCCCAAAAGGGCAAAACGTACAACGCTTCATAAATTAATATATATGTAAATGCACATATGTATTTATGAAAAATTAAAGTCAAATTGTGCTTCAGGATCAGTTGGTCAGATTGGCGAGATAAAAATAATTCAGACAGCAAAATTCATTTAAACTTTGCTTAAAACGTTAAGGCATTGTAAAATATTACAACATGTATTATATATGTATATAATCTACCTATACACAAAAGTTTGTATTTAAAAAAATAAAAGAAAAGGAACGGTTTTCAGTATAGGTTTATTAATTTTACAAATATGTATATATAATCGAACAATTCCATATTCCAATTCCAACTACATACATTAATTCAGATCGACTGAGAACCACTTTACATCGTACCATTCATTATATTATGAGAGCAGCCAGTCTATTTATTCCAAGCTCCTTTGTTGTGTTCCTACGTATACTCTTTTGGAACCTCGCAAATGTGTACTTCGTTTTTTTTTTTTTTTCCCAGAATAGAATGTAGTCTTTTTTTAGGTAATATGTTAAAATAAAGGCTCGTGGGCCCTGAAAGTGAATTTAATGTTACACCTCTCATCCTTTCCCAAATTAATCAATAAACCAATATAGAAATAAGTATAAAGGAATTTTATAAATTCTAGCCATCAATCTATTGCCTCCTCTCCATATATTCCGTCTGCACTTTCCACAGAGATTTTAGGACCCATGGATATTATTACTTAGTACTTGAATGCTTTTCATGTATTTTATAACGAAATTTTTTAAAACTACAGTTACAATAAAACAGTTTTAAAAGCATTAACTAAACAGTTTTTTTATTCAAACGATAAAAATACATAATTTTTATAAATTATTTTGTATACATATGTACATACATACCATATGTACATTCCCTTAACCTTAACAAAAAAAAATCAATATTTAAAAAAAAAATGACATTTTCAAAAAAAGCGGTTTTTTTTTTCTTATGGTGTTATAATAAATGCATTATTATTGAGCAATCTATACACTTATTATAAGTCAACATATACATATTATATACTAGGGCAATGGTACCCAACCTTTAGTCTATCTCGAGCAAATTAGAATTTAAAAATTTTAGGCGAGCCACACAGGACGATGACCTTTTTTTTTTAAAAAAAACAATAAGTAAAAGAAAACACAATAATATTACACTACTACTTCTAATCTACTACAAATTAAATACAATACAGGACAAATAAAACTTATGAGTCATACAATCATTCAGATGTGCATTTGTTAATCTGGATGTGAACTTCAATTTTAAAAATTTCACTGTCGAAAAACCACTTTCACAAAGGTAAGTTGATCCAAAGAAGGAGTTTAACATTTAAAAAGTTTCCTTTACAAGTGAATATTTTCTCTCATCCACAAGTGTCCAAAAATCATTATGTGATACATCAAAAAACATATTTGTGATACTCTTGTTTTTAATTGTAGGTCAGATTGAAAATCAATTATTTCCATTTCTAAAATACTGACATTATTATACTTGCAATCTTTTGCGATATTTCAGAAATATTAATATCAACAAATGGATTTAAAATGAATGAAACGATTGGGTGAATTTCACGAAAATCAGAAAATCTAATTTCGAAATTCAACGGGATTTTCAGAATATTCATCTGATTCAATTTCCTTATAATTTATGAATATAGTTCTCTAAATTTGGAAAATGGCTGAAGTTACATTTTTGAATTTGGGATATCCACAAATTTAATTTAGACTGAAATGCATTTACACTTCCTTATAATTCAAAAAGAGTTCTTTGTTACCCCTAAAGTTCAAGATTGAGTTTATTCATTTTGGTTGTTATACATATCTGACAACCAGTCATGATCATTAAGTTCTTCATAAGTTTCGTTTCTGGATTTTACAAACAGTTTTATCTCTGGAAGAAGCTCTACAAATCGTTGTAGGACTTTGCCATCTAACTTCAGAATATAACATTAAAGTTCCATACTCAACATCAAGTTCATCATAAAATACATTTTTTTTTAATTAAATTCATGCACGGATAATCCGCACACGGATAATCGGGAGTTTACTGTACATGTTATATTTTGTCAACCGACTCAATCAACTATTTTTCTCTACTCTAAAATTTGGAATTTAAATGAAAATACGATACTGAAATCAATGAATGACTAAGGACATTCAGATCGATTGACACACATTCCGGCAGTATTCCGAACCCAGTCGGGAACACAAAAACATCTCGCTGTGCATGTTGAAGAACTATCACAAGTCGGATCCGTGGCCATAGAAAAATTAGCACATGTACTTTCACAACTTCCCAATGCACACATTCTGAATATTTCACTCGTGGGCTGTGGACAATCCTCTAAAAAGAATAATAATAATTTCATCAATTTTTGCGAACACACCAAACATTGGCTAAAATAAGAACGTATGTACATATGTAGGTATAATGAAGTGTACCGCAATTTTCTGGTGGAACACACACTCCAAGAAAGTTCCTGAGGAAGCCGGGTGCACAAATACATCCCTCTGTACAATTTGGTACACAATAATCAACATCGGTGATGAGACACGTGTTTTGGCACATATTATTGCCGCAAAATGTATAAACTTCATTGAGACCACATATAGCTAAAAAAAAAAATTTAATTAATAAAGCAATATTTGTAAAAGTGTAAAGTCGCGTACTCATTAGCGAACATGAGCGTGTAATGCAACAAATTTTGTAAATGTTTACGCGTTCGCGAGCATACTTTGCGCGTGCTCTGCAACGTTCGTGGCGATCAACTCGGTGTTGGTTTTTGGCGCGCAGTTGGTTGCACGGCAAGTGTGTACATGGCGTCCACATTACGCGTTCATGTTCGCTAATGAGTACGCGGCTTAATGTTATTAAATAATCATTCTCACGGCACATTTCTGAAGCTATGCAGACACCTTCGATGTTTCTTACGAAACCTGTTTGACAAATGCAAGCTGGAGCACCACAAGTAGGGGTACATCCAGTGACATCCATATTTTCGCAAGATGGTTGGCAACCATCCTTGCCACACGCTGAGAACTTTTCATTAATTCCTGGACAAGCTGAAATATGATGGGGTTTCACTATTAAACGTAAAAAATGTTAATTGTGAATAATTCCATGAATTTGTATATTTTTTCCTAAAGGCGCTCACAAACCTTAGCGAAATTTCGCTAAGGTGTGTGAGCGCCTTAAAATTAAATAAACAATGGAATGTTTATGGAGAACTTACGACACATATCTGGGGTTACACATACACTTGTTCCATTTCTCACACAATCTTCATCGCAGATACAGGCTGGTGGATCACAAACAGCAAGACATTCAGCGACATCCATCTTAACACAAGTTGGTTGACAACCATCTTCGCCGCATACTGAGAATGCTTCTTGAGCATCATGAAAAGCTGAAATATGACTTTGAATATTAAATGTAATACAAACATATGTAAATAACAAAAACTCAATGAAAATGTCAAAAATTGGAAAAATTGGTTTCGGTGATTAAACCCCAGACGAAAAATCCGCACAGAAAAATAGCGGACACGGAAAAAAAACGCACATAGAAAAATACTCACATTTAAATTACTCTATTTTATTTTGTCTACTTTTTTAATTACTTTATTTTGTCTGTCGTCTGATCATATTCCCGCACGGCATTTAATTTATTTGCTACACTAGAAATATTCAAATTTTTCATACATACATAGCTGAAAAACACGGGAAAAGATTATAGTAATTTAAATGTATTAAATTTTTATGTGCACATGTTTCTGTGTGCGCTTTTTTCGTGTGCGGTTTTATCCGAGAGCCATGCAAAGTTAATAAATTTTAGGGAGAACTTACAATACATTTCTGGATTCACAAATTGGGAAGATGTAACAATGTCTCCTCACAACAAATTAGATAGACGAAGAGACTATTTTACAAGCTATTGCCGATCAGAAGTAATAAATAGTCATTTTATCTCAGATAAGATACACTCTCAAGCCACACAGTGAAAAAAGTGACAGAAGCCTCTGTTACTATTTGTGGATCCTTAAGGTTAGATGGATAATAACGAAAAATAATGCCTATTTTCAACACAAGATAAAATTACCCGTAGTATTTACATAGGTTATTTTTAAGTTTTTCTTGTGGGATGCTGGTATGATATTTCCATTGTTTTTTGTTCTTGATTAGTAACTAAAGCATATGTTTTACTTGTTTGAATTGTCTTAAAATCAAATAAACGTCAAGAAATGTATTTTATCTGCGTTTTAATACCGCCACTCTTTGGACAGAAGAGCGTTTTATACCAGCCGACCTGTCAGGCTCGGCTCCAAACTAATTATTATCTTCAATAAAATATCAAACTTACGATTTGTTATTGGTGGACAGTTGACAATGTTAAAAGGTATGCACGTGTCCGTCACTGGATCCCTCACTGATCCAACACTACAAAGGCAACCTCCACCGACAACGCAATTTGGTATGCACCCCACCATAGTTTGATCCAGACAATTTGGCTCACACAATCGGTCACCACATGATGAAAACTCTGCACCTGGGCCGCATTCGACCTCTGAAATTTACAATTCCCTTATAATCAATGATTTACGCTAAACGCTATTATTTTATCCCGTATACAAGTACAAGTATAGATAAAGTGTTGTGATCGTGCAAAAAATTGACTGATATGTATCAGGGGAAAGAAGAAATAAAACGAAGAATGAAACTAGGATGGAGTGCTTTTGGAAGAATGAACATTTTTTTTAAATCCAACATTCCGCTATGCTTAAAAAATAAGGCATACGACCAATGCGTACTGCCGGTTATGACGTATGGATGTGAAACGTGGATGCTAAATTGAAAAAATGTTACGCAAGATACAGTGCACACAAAGATGTACGCTTGGTTATAACAAGAAGAGATCATAAGACGAATATACGGGTAAGAAGTGTGACCAAAGTGGCAGATATAGCGGAACGTGTGAAAAAGTTAAAGTGGACACATTAGCGAGAAGAATGGATGGCAGATGGACGCGAGAAATACTGGAATGGTATTCGAGAGGATGTGAAAGAAATCAAGGCAGACCGTGTGGAAGATGGGCTGATGAATTGAGAAGAATGTGTGGATGTCAAGTGGATGCAGATTCATCAAGACAGACAGGAATGGAAGAGGATTGGAGAGGCCTTCATCCAGCAGTGGATGTTGAACAGCTGATGATGAATCAGGTATCGACCCCTAATGACGTTTTCGTGATTTTTGGAGAATGCCTGTATGTGTGTCTTTGTATCTGTGCTAGACGAATGTGTGAAGAATCGATATAACTCAAAAACCGTTTATCCCATCACGCTGAAACGACATTATTATTATTATTATTATTATATATATAATAGCCCAAATCCGTCTGTCTGTCTGTCTGCTGATAACGAACATGAACCCACGTGCTAACACTTTCATGCAACGTAGGCGATGACGGACCTGCTACAATTGGACAATGTTAATTTTCAATAGGCTCGCGCCTTTGCTAAATTGTTACGTTGTTGTATTATAACGCGCTATCTATGCAGCAAATATAAAAACTATTACATAAATACACATACATATACTCACCACACAAACATCCGTTGATATTCAATCGGCTTACACTTGTATGTACATATGTATATAAGTTTGGTATAATGTATAATGTATTATGCCCTCCCGGAGTGCGTCAAGTCTTCTAAGACAATAGATGCATTCTTGAAAAGTGTGAGGAGACACCTCTGTGAGAGATAGTAGTTATGTATAAGTATAGTGTATAATGTGTAATTGATTTATGTAGTTGTTATAAATATGTAATAGATGTAAGTTAAATTAGCTAATTAGCTATTATTATCTTTATCTATATACATATATAAAAATCAATGTCTGTCTGTTTGTCTGTTTGTCTCTTATAGGCTCCTAAACCACTCAACCGATCGCGATGAAACTTTCAGGACTTATTGTGATCATGCCGGGGATGGTTTCTGTGAAAAAAAATCGGGAAAAAACGGGAACGGAAACGGGAACGGGCCTGCTCACGCGACAGATAACGTACCAGGAACGGGAACGGGATCGGGCATTGCAACGCATGCCGGGTCAGCTAGTATAAAAAAAATCAAACCATTTCCTGTAGTAAACTTCTAAAGTGTCCCGGTTTCAGAATAAAATACAAGTACAAGTCGGTTGGTTAAAGAGCTGAAATATAAATGGACGTATGTACTCTCGTGCTAAGTGGAAAGTATTTGTCAGTTACCAAACATACATACATATATACATATGTGTATTAGAAGTTTTACTATATTTCACATTTTTCGAGTTTTATAAAAAATCTAGTGATTCCCTTTTTGAAATTTAAAATATTTTACATGCAAAATGTTTTTTTAACAAGCTGAAATATAAATGTATATAGAAAAGATTAAATTATTTCTATCTATGGGTCAGTTATGCTGCGTACACACCGACGAACCGAACAGCGAACGATAGAGCAATAGATATTATATGTACATATGTGTTAAGATGGAACTATTTTACAGTTACCAAATACATACATATCTTGAAATGATCAAAAGTAATTTAAAATAACATACCACAGTTAATGGGAAGCACACACTCTCCGATTGAATTTCGAAGGTATCCTTCATTGCACACACAACCATATTTACATTTTCCGATACATCCCTGTGAAGTGATCGGTCGCCGACAAGAGTTTTCGCAGTCATTTTTAGCGCACTTTGAGAACACTTCGTTCTTTTTGTGACCTTTGCATTGTAAATTTGCAAACGGATTAATTGCATCTATGCTCACGAACAGCGTGACTATCACAAACTGTCGAAAAATCATTTTATGTTGTTTTTTTTTTTTGTGTGTCTCACTGCAACCAAATGCGACTTTGATAGCCGATGGCTGACTTGTGATTGGCTCCAAAGCCGAAAATTCCTTTTAGACGTTATGACAACTGAATTACCGTTAGTTTATTTGAAATTTTGATGGGTAGATGTGTCGAAACATCGACACGTGCATGCGTGTTGTGCAATCGTATGTTCTTCTATGTAAAACCGGCTTGAGACGATCGGATATACATATGTACATATGCACTTTAGTCGAATAATTGTGTTTTATTTTTTCCTGTGATTTTGCTCGATTAACTCAATAAAAGATAAAACTTTACAGTAACACTTAACTATAGCTGAAAGGTTCTGATATGTTTTTTCGCATTCAGAATTATTTTTTTGCCCCAAAAAAGTGTCAAATATACTACGCTTCACAATTGAAATAGAAATAGCACATATGAAAAACATGAGTTTTAAAAAGAACTGGTTTTAATGGTTCTTCAGGATCAGCTGGTCAGATTGACGAGATGAAAATGATTTAGACAGTAAAATCTATTTACATTTTCTCCTGTAAGTTTGCTCTAGTAACTCCATAAATGACAAAGCTTTACACTAGCAATATACATACTATACTACTACATACAATTATGTATAACTGATAGCTCCCGCTTATGTTTACCTTTAATTGACTTCTTGCTGATAAATAAGGCCGATAGATGGAACCCTTAATTTTTACGAAGATTATTGTTGAAAATTTATATTGTTTTCTCAACTTAAAGTAATGAGTTCGGGAAGATTTTGTATCACGATGATGATGTCAATGTGGCAATAATGATAATTTATTTTCATATTAAATGACTTCAGCCTGATAAAGTTTTATTTGAAGGACGATAAATAAACGCAGTCTACAAATACCCCATTGTATAAAATGTCCAAAAGGGTCAGGCAAACTGCAAAACGTACAACGCTTCATAAATTAAAATAGATTAAAAAAACTGGGTCAAATTGTGCTTCAGATTGGCGAGATAAAAATAATTCAGACAGCAAAATTCATTTACTCTTTGCTTATTATTTGTTTATTACAAGGCATTGTAAAATATGGATAAAGTAAAAATGACTAGGCATGTATGTACATACATACATACATATGTCATTATCATCATCATCATTTTGAGCCGTTCACCATCCACTGTTGGATGAAGGCCTCTCCAACCCCTTTCCATTCCTGCCTGTTTTGACCAAACAGGCAGGAATCTGCATTCCACTTGACTCCACACATTCTTCTCAATTCATCAGCCCATCTTCCACTCGGTCTACCTTGCTTTCTTTCACATCCTCTCGAATACCATTCCAGTATTTCTCGCGTCCATCTGCCATCCATTCTTTTCGCTTCAACTTTTTCACACGTTCCGCTATATCTGCCACTTTGGTCATACTTCTTACCCATGTATTCCTCTTACGTAGCATTCTTGAATTTAGCGTCCAAGTTTCACATCCATACGTCATAACTGGCAGTACGCATTGGTCTCGTATACCTTATTTTTTAAGCATAGCGGAATGTTGGATTTTAAAACTATGTACATATATGTATGTACCTACATGTTCATCCTAGTTTCATTCTTCTTCGTTACATCCGGTCATATTCCGCAATTGTCCTAGGTATAAATAACTATCAACTATCTCTACAATATGAATATCTACTGTGACTTCGATGTACATACGTATGTATTATACATAATTGTGTACATATTTAAGAAAATAAAATATATATCAGTTGTCAGTAGGTTTATTAATTTTACAAATATTATAATCAACCTATTCCACATTATCAATTTTTTTGTTTGTTTTACTCCTCAAAGCATCAACATGTGATCGTATTTTTTTAAGCAAAAAGAAAAAAATACTAAATAATTAAAAAAAAAAAATAATACTTTGCAACACACATTGTATGTATGTGGACATCGTTGACTTGCTAAAACATGACTAAGGACACATAGCACGGTTAGCGCACTCACTAGCCCCAATCCTTACAAATCCTGGTCGACAGAAGCATCTAGCAGTGCAAGAGCCTGCTGAGCTACACGTGGGACTTGTTCCCAAATCTGGCATTGCACAAGTCGCATCGCACTCTCCAACACCGCAAGTTCTGAACCTCTCCCCTGTGCCGCAATCCACTACAATTGACATAAAAAATTAAGATCAAATCGAAAATTCAAAAAAAAATAACAAATATGAGCACTCACTGCAATTTTCCATCGGCACACACACTCCCATGGAATTCCTCAGAGAGCCCGTTGCACAAATGCATCCCGCAGTGCAGGGAGATGTGCATGGTGTAATTTCAGCCTGAGTGCATGTTGCCTGGCATACGGTGTTGCCGCACATCGAAAACACTTCATTGGCTCCGCAAGTGGTTGCTAAAATTATATATGTATTATAACAAGTTTGTTATCAATCGGCGGTAGACTATAACTTACCACTGAACACGAATGTGATCATTAACTAAGATGGTATTTTTCCTTGAAAAATTGTGAATCAACTAACGCATAAATGTCATATTCGTGTTTAGTGGGCATTTTATCACTTAAACGTCTTTAGTCCGGTACAGAGTACACCACCAGTAACCACACATTTCCAGAGGCATGGTCACTGGCTATAATTTACCCACCTGTAACCATAATCATAAATAAGAAATAAGAAGTTATGTAAACAATTCAGCTCCATCCATTTATATTTATGGTTACGGGTGGCTATATGTATACATATGGAGTAAATGGGTAAGAAGCATGACCAAAGTGGCGGATATAGCGGAACGTGTGAAAAAGTTGAAGTGGTAATGGGCTGGATACATAGCGAGAAGAATGGATGGAAGATAGACGCGAGAAATAAGCAAGATGTACCGAGTGGACGATGGGCTAATGAATTGAAAAGAATGTGTGGAGTCTAGTAGATGCAGATTGCTCAAACAGGCATGGAAGAGGATTGGATAGTCCTTGATCCAGCAGTGGATGGTGAACGGCTGAAAATGATGATGATGCTACGTAAGATACAGTGCACACAGAGAAAGATGTATGCTTGGTATAACAAGAAAAGATCGTAAGGGGAATACATGGGTAAGAAATATGTGAAAAAAGGCACGGTAGACCGAGTGGACGATAGGCTAATGAATTAAGAAGAATGTGTGGAGTCAAGTTGGATGCAGATTGCTCAAGACAGACAGGCATGGAAGAGGATGGCAGAGGCCTTCATCCAGCAGTGGATGATGAACGGCTGAAAATGCTTTATCTATCACCCGATGACGATATATACATATGATGGTTTTTTCAGCCGGTTATTGAGTGCAAATTTTGCCAGTTGTATGTAAACATGCGTAAGTGCAGCACTTTTAATCGATCATCAGTACACTGCCTTAGATAGTATATGTACATACAACAAACTGGCCGAAAATAGTAATAGCCTTAAAGGCGCTCACACACCTTGGCGGTTTCGCTGCGTCAAACTGACGCCCCTATCATCGGCACCCCGACGTTAGCGCGCCGACATAAGCGCGCTGACATTAGCGCGCAGTACAACCCCGACATAAGCGCGTGAGACTTTAGCGCGCCGACAATAGCGCGCAAAATAAAATTATTTTGTATTGTTGACTGCTCATTTAAAGAAATTTACTTATCCAAGATAACTTCTCTGTCAAAATTACATCTTATTTAAAATTAGTTAGTCCTTTTGCAAACCTATCCAAGAAAATTTTATCGATTGGACAAAATAATAATAAGATAAGAACATTCCACCATGTGAAATTTCCAAATTGTTAATGTGATAAGCGACTTTGTTTTTATTAGAATCGCTTAACCCATAAGTGTTTGGTTTCCAAAATATTTATCGATAAAAGTAGAAAATATTTAACGATATTTTGCCGAAAGGGTAAAATTTTTAGCAATAAAATTTGAGCTTTGTGTCCAGCGGCAGCGGCAAATGAAACAGTTTCGGTCCCTTTATGTACAAAGAAACAACTTCAACTAAAAGCCAATTGTTGTCCGACTTTTTTTGAAAATATTTAAATATTATCAATTTTTTGCGAAACCATTAAACAACTAAACATTATATATACATAAGTCAATTGCTATAAAATAAACAAATATTGATTGTTATGGTTCTTATTTCGTGTATGTGTTTTTAGTTTTTAGAATAATTGTTTTCCATTATTTTTTTATCAAATATAAAAATAATAAATTGCGCGCTAACGTCAGCGCGCTAATGTCCGCGCGCTAGTGTCGCCGCACCCCTATCATCATCCCATTCCCATGCGAATCAACGACGATAGAGGACGTCAACTTGACGCAGCGATACCGCTCCGGTTTGTGAGGGCCTTTAAACCTTTAACCTTACGTAACTTGAAACTATCACCCTTATCGAATATTTTCACATCGCAATGGATACTTACGACATGCTGAGGGCATCACACAAACTCCAGCAGAATTCCTCACGAATCCCGTTGCGCAAATGCAACCTGGTGTCGAGCAAATCGGTACACAGCCAGTGATGTCAGACCTTTGACAAGTACGCTGGCAACCGTTGTCACCACACGTTGAAAATACCTCATTCACCCCCGCGCAAGCAGGTGCTGGAAAATAAATAAAGATCCACATAAATTCGAATGTCAACGAATGAAATAAATTACCACATTTTGGAATACTGACGACAAGTCCCTGGTGCCACGCAAACGCCTGCAGCATTCCTCACGAATCCTTCAGCACAAATGCAAGCCGGTGCACCACATGTGGGTGTGCACGTGCTAATGTCAGTTCGAGTGCAAGTTCGTTGACAGCCATCGTTGCCGCAGAACGAAAACACTTCATTGACTCCGACGCAAGGTAGAGGTGCTGGAAATTGAGAGTATCGTGTCAAAATTGACGTAAGAGACAGTCGTATTGTAAGGCTCACCATTCGTAATCCTTTAAGAGTAGGAACCATAGAGCTTAATGAGCGGATACGTTGTAAACTCCAAAGGAGATTTTAGTACATTAACTGCCACTGCCACACTAAGGGCGGTTCGCACGACAAGGTTTTACGGTTTAATAGCCCGAGCCCTCGTTTTTTCTTTGCTTTCACATTCTATGGTTTATGGACGGTAAATATGAACGGACTGGCAAAATACCAGCCCCTTGTAATGGGTGACGAAACTCGACTGATGATTTTTCGTAAAAACTAGCGAAGGAAGCATAGATTTCAGGTAGCAGCGTGGGTGGTCCCGGAAAGGGAGCCGTCGCTCCAGTGACAAGTACGGGCTGTAAACGGCGACCGTAGCCGTATCGCGGCCAAATCTTGACCATGGGAATACCCTCATCCAAAACAATGTATCACTGGAGTTACCCGGTTTATACCTGGAAAAAACGTGCCGTAAAACCACATCGTGCGAAGCCGGCCTAATACTAGACGCAAGAGACAGTTAATATTGTAACAGTAGCATTTATTTGTCACCAACACATAGACAATGCAATGATATTTTTTAAGTCAAATTAAAAATTAGCTATAAATATAGTTATTCCACCTATCAATAAAATAAATTTTATGAAACCACAAATTTGCACCCATATCCTTAACTTGAACTTTATTGTTCTATTAATTTTATTAAAATAATACGGGTGGAGATTCAAATTCGCGAGAAGAAATCACTGTATGTTCCAAAGAGCTTATGTATGTACATAGAAGCTATGTTGTAAAATCCAAAAAATATCTTAGTTTAACTGCCACTGCCACACTAATACTATGTCAAACTAATACTAATACTAATGTCAAACTCCAATAATACAAAAAGTATCGATAGATAAGACGTTGATATTATTGGCTGTCAAAAAAGAAATGGTAAGATAAGACAAAGAGAAAAAATAGCCAATTGGCGTTAACCATTATGCCACTAGTATGTATGGTAGTGACATTTGTGCATTTTAGTGATAGGATCTTTGACTGCCTTGCGGAAACACATCACACTCATCAAGAGCCCTCATATGAGGCCATCACATTAACTCCGATCGTTTTTGACGTTTTTGACAACCATTTTCAGGTTTGACAAATATGGTACATACGTACATATATAAACATGGTATTTGGTGACACTTACGACACTGAATAGGTTGCACGCAAGTTCCAGCTGCGTTTCTGACGAATCCTGTTGCACAAAGACAAGCCGGTCGAGTGCATACAGCATTGCAAGTAGCTGGCACGGTCAATACGGTACAAGATCGTTGACAGCCATCTTGTCCACAAGCTGAAGCCACTTCATTTACTCCGGTACAAGTTGGCAAAGCTGGAAGAAAATGTGCACATATAATTTTCTATGGCTCAATTCTAAAAAAGTAATTTTTATAAGTAAATAATATAAATACTGACGACAAGCTGTGGACAAAACACAATCTCCAGCAGCATTTTTAATAAATCCAGTCATACAAATACAACCGGGAGTGGTGCACGTAGATGTACACGGAACAGGCGCTGCCGTTGCACACGTGCTTTGACAACCATCATTTCCGCATGCTGAAAATACTTGATTCAACGCCGTGCAGGTTGTCGCTCCAGCTAAAAATAAATAAGAAAAACCTAATTAGAACCACACTTTGCGAAAAATAATTGTGAACCACTATGTACAATAGTACTTACGACACGTCACTGGAGATACGCAAGCTCCCATCGTGTTCTTGACGAATCCCGTAGCGCAAACGCAAGCTGGTGGACCGCAATTTGAGATACACGTGCTCACGTCCAATCTTGTGCAAGACTTTTGACAACCATCGTTACCGCAGAACGAGAAAATTTCGTTCGTTGCAGTGCAAGTGGGAGGAGCTAAAGACAAAATGTCACCCGATAGCAAATTAAACTTTTTAGTATTAGTATATTATTATTATGATAAATTCATTCAAATATATGTACATACTGCAAGTGGTTTGTATCACGCAAAATCCTGCCGAATTCCTGACGAATCCTACATCGCAAATACATCCTGGTGCACCGCATACGGGAATGCAATCGGTCACGTCCAATCTGTTGCACGATCTCTGGCAGCCATTGTTACCGCACGTGGAAAATACTTCGTTTGCTTTAGTACACGTAATCCTTGCTAAAAATGTATGAATAGTCATAATAAATATATATGTACATATGCAAAAATCTGACATATCTAAAAATATTGAGAACCCCCATAATTTTATTCGATTAAAGACGTCCACTACATTGATTTGAATATTTGAAAGTTCTAAAACAACACTAAAACTTTTGAGAACCATTATTATACTCGACGAACGATTCCAAAATAAAATAGGTTAAATGTTGTAAATAAGAGTATTTGTTAAAATGCATATGCATACATATGTATATATATATGTATGTATATGCATTTATATGTACATATGTACAAGATAAAGCAAGCAGGAAACAATATGATGTATGTATGTTTGAATAGGCTTACAAATTTTTTTTCTCAAGCCGTGACACCTCAAGATTTTACTTGAGTAATTTGTACAATTTTTGAAAATCGACTTAATTTTTTTAGCAAAAATGTACCACAGGTGAAATATTTTAGTGTATTAAAACATTTTGCAACCAAATTATTCTGAATTTCATAAGAAAACCACCAGATTTTGTATAGAATATTTAAAAAATGAGCTTCAGGCGAAATTTTTTTTTCAAAACAGCATAACGCTTGTAAAATTTAACGAATTTAGTGAAAACAAAACACGAAAAACTCTCGATAGCCTCTGTTGGCCGTTATGCACCAACTGATCAACAACTATTGTTAGGAGCATCTCCGGCAAAAGCAGTAATATGAGTGGATAGTATCGCAATAGTTCCTTGTGTCCCGTGACGCCATCTGTCAATTTTTCAAAGATAGACACGTACAAAATGGCAAACTGATAAAATATGGACATCGGGACGCGCCTTCAAACCGGAACGTATGGTTAGCCTATTTATGTATGCAGTACTTGCATCTGACAAAATATTAAATACTTACGACAAGCCGCTGTCTGAATGCACGTTCCACTTGCATCCCTCACGAATCCAGAGGCGCAAATACATCCAGCAATGGAACATACTGGAATGCAGCCACTGACGTCCAATCTAGAGCAGGAGCGTTGACAACCATCATTTCCGCAGGTTGAAAATACTTGATTTACTCCAGGGCATATATTAGTTGCAATTGCTGAAAATATTGAAATGACGATGAAACATTTGAAGTTTAGCTAAAGCTATAAATTTAGCGCAATGTTACTCACGACATGTTGATGGCAAAACGCATGCTCCAATTGCGTTCTTTACAAATCCTTCCCTGCAAACGCACGCAGGGATACCACAAACGGGTATGCAACCGTCCACGACCAATCTCGAACACGACCGTTGGCAATCGTTGTTACCGCAAGTCGAAAATACTTCATTGGCTCCGTTGCAAATTTGATGATTATGATGGGAAAATTCATCATCATCATCTGATCATAAAATAATTGAGAACCTTTATTGTAAATTTAAAATCCTGTTCGTACTATTCGATTGGTTGATTTTTTTAAATTGAGAACAACGTGAAAAAATTCATTGGAGAAACGCTAATAATATCGCGTCCTCAGAGCACAAGGGTGACATGTCCATGATTTGGCGAAAATGAGTTATGAATGCAACTTTGTTTCTCTTTAATTATTCCATCAGGGCAATCAAGCGGCACATCCGAATGACGTCGTAATTTTAACACAAACTACAAAAGTTCTACTAATATTTTTACAGCACACAAGTAACAAGTCTGGAATTTTTGCGTGCAATTTGAAAATTTTTCTTGTGTAAATTCAAAAATGAATTAGCATCTAAAAATTTACAACATGTACAATTATGTACCATTTTTATATAAAGTATGACGACAAATCAAAATTTAAAATTTCTGCCCTGGATAATTTGCTATTTGGTCTTTGTGCTCTGAGGACGCGATATGGATAATGTCAAAAAGAAAAATCAATATGAATTGATTGTTGTTTATAATAGATATAAGGTCTTCCTAAGAAAATAAAATTTTATATATACGTTTCAAAATTATGGAAATAAATTACGTACAAAAAAATTATAAATTATTTAGAACCACAAAATTTCAAAATGATAATTACCGCAATGTTCATGACGAACACAATCGTCCAACCTATTCCGAAGAAACCCTGTTGCGCAAACACATCCGGCTACACACAATAGAGGTGAGCAATTTGTAGCTCTATGTCGATGCGTGCAAGAGTTTTGGCATTCGTGGTTCCCACACTGTGATAAAATCTCGTTTTTTTTACCGTCTAAAAAAAATAATGAAAAAAAAAATAGTAAAAATTATAATTACACTGCAGTATTTTACCAGTTAAATGTGCTTGAAGCTCGTGTAGTACTCACGCGTGTTACATCTGGTAGTTCCAGCTTCGGTGAACCACAAAAAGCTAGTTGAAAACAAAAACCCAAACAATAGTAATTTAATCATGATGACCAATTCGACACAACTGCCGTGGTCGACGGTCAAATTCTAATAAATTGCGCGACCGAGAACTTTTTCAATTTGTACGCTTTTATAAAACCGTTATTCGCGAATATTGATCTTTGCGTATCCTGAAAATATGTTGAATAATACACACACACAAATATATTTGAAAAAAACACATTATATCGGTGTGCTAACGCGTTTCGTACGAAAAAATAGTCTCTATGTCGTTTAAAACCGGCTTAATAAATTCTCAAAACTAGTTCTCTCCATAATATACGAAATAACGATATAGTAAAAATCACACACACAGAGCGAGTTCAACGATCTGCATAATAAACCAATTTCGAGTTATAAAAATCCCTACAATTCAAATGACATTGAACTCTGTTGATAGTCAATGACTTTTCTTTGTTTTGTTTCATTTTAAGATCATACTAAAAGCTCTTTCGATTACCTAATATATTTATTAATGTACATATACTACGGTAAACAATGTAGTATTACGTAGTATTTGCTGTAAATATAAACCTCTAAAATGCGTATATAATAAATTTATACGATATGTCATATGTCACTTGTTTTTTTGCATCATAAATAAAATAGATGTGAATTTTTCTCAATTTGAACTCTAAAACGATTATTGTATTGTCAAACATCTTATTGCATTTTAACATGTCAAATCGTTATTTTGTTGAAACATGAAAAATGAATCTTAAATTTTTTTTTTTTTTTTTTTTGTTTAAAATCAATTTGTTTTAGGTCTATTAAAGGTTTTATTTATTCAAATCGTAATAGGGTAATTCTAACGGTAACGGTTACTTGATAAAGCTAAGAATCTTAAAACTATCATTTCTCCCTCTTCACCCTATAAATATAATTATATTATTTTTCGTCATGCTCTTGAATGAACAGTCTCACTCGAGATACAATATACATACATACATATGTATATTATATTTAATTTGTATATACAGCTACAATCACCCGGTGCCATCCGTCACAATCCAAAGCAATTTTAAATAAAACTAATAAATTCCAAACTATAGATTTAATTTATAAATTTACTTCAAGATGAATAATAGTCATATTTTATTGAGGAAGGAACAGAAACGGATTAAAAAATTATAAAATGTATTGTATAACTATTTTTATTGTCTTTTTTTTTTGTTTTACATTGTAGGTGAGTACCATTTGTTTCATTCTAAAATAAACAAATTCAATTCCCCGCAAGTATACACTTTATTTTTCTAGTGATTACCTACATGGTATATTATGTAGTAATTAACAATTTGCTACAGTTACACAAGCTCCAGCCGAATTCCTCACGAATCCATTACTGCAGAAGCATTTAGTACTGCAAGCACCGACTGTGGTACAAGTGGGACTTGTGCCCAAATTTGGCATTGTACAAGTGCCCTCGCACACTGCAGCACCACATGTTCTGGAAACTTCGTTAGGGCCACATACATCTACAATTGACATGTCGATTCATTAATATGCTGAATAAAATCAAATGCTGATATAAATTTTCACCATTGGGTATACTTACTGCAATTTGCCGTCGCTACGCATTGTCCAATAGAATTCCTTAGCAGGCCATTTGCACAAATGCATCCTGGAGTGCAAGGAGATGAGCATGGTGTAATCGCAACCATTGAACAAGTAGCCTGGCATACATTGTTGCCGCACATCGAAAATACTTCAGTTGCTGCAGTGCATGTAGTAGCTGAAATTCATCGAGTATTCATTGTGTATGTTTACAGAAAAGAGGCTATCCTAAGAGCGATATTACACTTGGACACTTCACCAACAACCAGATTTTTTTTGACGGTGACGAGCATCTTATTACATTGCACCACTTTTACTTCACCAGCTACCTGATCATCTCATAATCTTCATACAAAAAAATTAGGTCTAGGAAGCTATACGAAAACTATATGTAGTAGTATGTAGACGAAAACTAGAATTTCATTGTTTTCGAAACAATTGCTTGCGTTGATGTACGACGATAAAAAAAGTCATTTTGTGAAGGTTTTTTTCACGTAGAAAAATATAACAAAATCGCATCGTCAACCTCTATCTGGTCGTCAAGGTTCATATTTTTTTCTGAATTTCATTGTTTTACATTGAAACAAAACGCGGTTTTTTTTTTTGAACGTTGCGACCAGATAGTTGACAGGTTCCAATTGTAAGTATTACGATGTAAAAAACGATGCGATTCTGGTCAGAAAATTTTTTGGGTGTTCGCCGAAAAAAATTTCATCAAAACCCTTTTCTGACTTCCAAGTGCATCGTCGTTCAATTGTCAATAGAACGAACGTCAACGCAATTGTTTCTAAAACAATGAAATTGGAACCTTGAATTTTATATCTATCTGGTCGTCGTATAGTTCAAAAAGATTATGGTGTTCCGTTTGGTTGAAAAGTGGTGCAATGTAATATCACCGCCAAAAAAAAAATCTGGACGTTGCTCAATGTAATATCGCCTGACCATTTAGACTGTTTGACCGTTCAGATAGCTACAAAATAAATGACTAGCTACATAGGCAGGCAAAATATTAAGGTGGTGCAAATTTTATTTGATAAATGAGTCAGTTCAAGTATTGGAGTCAGGTAAAATAGAGAGTCTGAGAGTATCTGGTCAATACCATCTAAATCTGGCCAGCAGCTATAGTAATATTCGAAAAATTTGAACCTATTCAAATATATGTATGTATTATGGCATAAATTGAGACTTACGACAAGTCGAAGACAACACGCAAGCTCCAGCAGCATTCCTAACGAATCCAGTGGCGCAGATACAAGCTGGATTCGAGCAAACAGGCCTACAGCCAGTGATGTCCAATCTTTGACAAGATCGTTGACAACCATCGTTGCCGCACGTTGAACTAATTTCATTTGCTCCAGTGCAAGTGGGAGCCGCTAAAGACAATAACAATCAATGATAAATTTTTAGTTTATACCTAATCAAAATAGTTCAGATAAGTTTTGTGATACTGACGACAGGTCGATGGAGCGACGCACATTGATGCAGCGTTTCTGACGAATCCGGATGCACAAATGCAACCGGAAGTGCCGCACATTGGAGTACAATTGCTGACGTCCAATCGATTGCATCTCCTTTGGCAGCCATTGTCCCCACAGAAGGAGAATACCTCGTTTGCAGCGGTGCACGTTGGAGCAGCTAAAATCAAGTAGTATATCAAAATCTACTTAGACATTTTACATTAATGCTCAGTGGTACTTACGACATTGGGTAGGTAGCACGCAGGCTCTAGCTGCGTTTCTGACAAATCCTGCAGCACATATGCAAGCCGTTCCAGTGCACATTGCAGTGCACGGAATTGGCAGGGTCAATCTGGTACAAGATCTTTGACAGCTGTCTTCGCCGCAGGTTGATGACACTTCGTTCATTCCAGGACATGTGATTGGAGCTGAAAATTAAAAGTACGAAAAACTTGAGTACCAATGATATAATTATCTTCAAAATTGTGTAAGAACCACTCATTAAGAATCAGTAGTATGAAGCAAATCAAAAAAAAAAATTGAGAACTACTGACAAAAAAAAATCTGAATGTTACAAATTGTGATAAGATGCCAAAGCAATACTAACGACACGCTGCAGGCAGTACACACACTCCTAATGTATTTTTAATAAATCCTGCCATACAGATGCAACCACCTCCAGGGGGACACATGGGTATACAACCACCCTGCACCGGCGTTGTACAAGTGCCTTGACAACCATCATTTCCGCACGTTGAAAATACTTCATTCACCCCCGTGCACGTCATTGCAGGTGGGGTTGTAGCTGTAAAAGTTTTCAAAAAAATTTAGAACCACACTATGTAAAAAACAAATTATGAACTACTTTGTGGTACTTACTACACGTCGCCGGAGCTACGCAAGCTCCCGCCGCATTCTTGACGAATCCTGTAGTACAAATGCAAGCTGGTGGACCGCAAACCGAAGTACACGTGCTCACGTCCAATCTTGTGCAAGATTTTTGACAACCATCGTTACCGCAGAACGAGAAAACTTCGTTTAATGCAGAGCAAGTAGGTGGAGCTAGAGACAATATTTTATACAATTTGGTGTAATTGAAACCTTTTCAAATTAGTAGGTTTATCGTATATGTATGTATACATATTATGATAAATTCATTCAAATATACATACTGCAAGTGGTTTGTATCACGCAAAATCCTGCCGAATTCCTGACGAATCCTACATCGCAAATGCACCCTGGTGCACCACATACCGGAATGCAATTGGTCACGTCCAATCTGTTGCAAGATCTTTGACAGCCGTTGTTGCCGCAACTGGAGAACACTTCATTTTCTCCGGTACAACTAGGAGGCGCTACAAAGATATCGAAAAATTAATATTAATCAATACTAGAGCACTGAAGTTATTGAAGATACTTGTAATTGTTATTAAAAGTTTAGTAAGTGAAATTATTGCTTCTGAAGTAGGTACAGCAGAATCGAAATTTTTTGAGAACCATAGTATGGTACACGACAAAAATTCGAGAACCACTAATATTGTTGTATGATATAATTATTGACGTTTGTAATGTATAATACTTACGACACGCTGATTGCGGAACGCAGTCTCCATCGGTGGTTCTCAAGAATCCAGGGCTACAAACACAAGCGGCAGGGGAACAAACTGGATTGCAGTTGGTCACGACCAATCTGTTACATGTTTGCTGACAACCGTCATTGCCGCACGCTGAAAACACTTGATTTGCTCCAAGGCAGTTTCCAGTTCCTGAAAATTTTATACTTATGTTTAATATAACGATGATAATAATGATTATAATATAAATTTAGCATATGGTTACTCACTACAAGTTGATGGCAACACGCATGCTCCAGCTGTATTCCTCACGAACCCTTCGGCGCAAACGCAAGCTGGTGTACTACAAACGGGTACGCAATTGGACACATCCAATCTGCTGCATGAGCGTCGACAACCGTTGTTGCCGCAGAACGAGTACACTTCGTTAGCTCCAGAACAAGTGGGTCTAGAATCTTTAGGAAAAAATTGCGATATTGAAATATATAAGAACCGCCATTGTTGTCATTTGAATAAAAAAATTGAGAACTACTATTATTATTTTATCAAAAATTAAATTCTTGAGAACCACTACTTACCACAATTTTCCCGATGGACGCAATCATCCAACGAGTTTCGGAGGAAACCTGCAGTGCAAATGCATCCAGGGAAACAAGCTGCTGTTGAACAGGCTGTAGCTCCAGTTGGATTTCTGCAAGAGTTTTGGCATTCATGGTTCCCACACTGCGAGAGAACCTCATTTTGTTTACCGTCTAGGAAAAAGAACATTATTAAACAGAGTCATAAGCAAACTTATCTTAATAATATGGTAAAGCTCGCGTACTCACGTTCGTTACATTTTGTAACTTTGGTTACTTTGCTAGATGTCGAAGCTTCGGCGAACCACAACACGCTAGTTAAGAACAACAATTTAAGCAGTAGCATTTTATTTATTTATAAAAAAAATAGCAAATGATTGACCAATTCGACACAACTGCCGTGGTCGACGGTCAAATCCTAATAAATCGCGCAAACGAAAACTTTTGCAATTTGTACGCTTTTATAAAACCGTTATTCGCGAATATTGATCTTTGAGTATCCTGAAAATAAGTTGAACAACACACACACCCAAAAAATATTAATGTGGGTTTGTGAACGCGTTTCGTGCCAAAAAAAAAATAGTCATCTCTATGTTTTTATAAAACCGGATTGAAACTAGTTCTCTATACATGGTTACGATCTGAAATGAACATAGTAAAAATCCTAAACAAAGCTCGAGTTCAACGCACTGTATAATTTTCCGATTTTGAATTCATTAAAAATCGACCTATGTACAATGAACTTTATGAATAGTCGATGACTTTTCATTCAATATATTTCGTTTTTTTTATATATTCAATATATTTAGAGCAATGTCAAAGTCTGCTACGCAATCACTTAGTATTATTTTGTACACGACGTGTTTTATTTTATAACAGTAGTATGTATCATCATCATCATCATTTTCAGCCGTTCACCATCTTGAAGACCTCTCCAATCCTCTTCCATTCCTGTCTGTCTTGAGCAATCTGCATCCAGTTGACATCCACACATTCTTCTCAATTCATCAACCCATCGTCCACTCGGTCTACCTTGCTTTCTTTCACATCCTCTCGGATACCATTCCAGTATTTCTCGCGTCCATCTGCTATCCATCCTTCTCGCTATTTGTCCACTCCAACTTTTTCACACGTTTCGCTATATCTGCCACTTTGGTCATGCTTCTTACCCATGTATTCCTCTTACGATCTCTTCTCGTTATACCGAGCATACAAATTTCCATGGTTCTCTGTGTGCACTGGATCTTGCGTAACATTCTTAAATTTAGCATCCAAGTTTCACATCCATACGTCAATAACTGGGAGTGCGCATTTGTCGTATGCCTCATTTTTTAAGCTTAGCGGAATGTTGGATTTGTTCATTCTTCCAAAAACACTCCATCCTAGTTTCATTTCTTCTTCTTTACAACCGGTTATATTCACCAATTGACCTAGGTAGTACATAGTATGTATAGTAGTAGTAAATATCAAACACAAATATACTTGTATGCTAAATATTTGCTTATATTTTTATAATGTTGCAAATACAAACTTACTATTACAATACGTGTATTTAAATAATTTTATTTCGATAAGAAATTACAATAACAATAATAAAAATACAACGATTTATAAAGATAATGGGAAAACTAACTATAAAGTTAAATTACAACATTTATATGAAAGAAAAGTAATTAATAGAACATGAAAATATGGTATTGGTTTTCATAAAAATTAATAACCTGTAAAAGCGGAAAAATTCATTTATTTCACAGCCAAAGTGTGAAATAAATGAATTTTGCTGTCCGAATCATTTTTATCTTAACTAATTTTATTAGTTTATTCTGAAGAACAATTTTTTTTTCATGCTTAAATGTATGTATACGTTTCAATTTATGAAGCGTAGTAAAGTTGCACTTTGCTCGGCCATTTTGAACATTGTATAAAATGACAAGAAATTTTCCTGTACCATCGACAAAAACTCAAATCAATTCATTATCATTACTAGAAACAACTTGATGTATTTACACAATAACCAGTCGAGTTCCTGACTAATCCAGGACGACAGAAGCACCTAGAAATACAATCACCGGCAGTGCTACAATTATTTACAATGTCTTCAGCCCTATCAGACATTGAGCATGAACCATCACAGACATCGATACCACAAGGCAAAAGTATCTCTCCATTGTTGCAAAAATCTGTGAAATTGATTAATCCTTATGAATTCATCCTAATAAATAATTAATTTTTATAATAATAATAAATAATCTACGTACGAAAGGAATCACACTCGTCTGGTGTAACACACTCGTTGGTTACCTCGTTCCTAACAAATCCAGGAACACAAATACAAGATGGTTCATCACAATCAGGTACGCATCCTGTCATATAAAGTACATCGCAAGTTGCTTGACAACCATCATCACCACAATTTGATGCAACCTCATTCAATCTGTTGCAAGTGAGCTGATGTACTATGTAGGTAAGATATAAGTATTTTATTGCATGATATATTCTTTTTGTTCTACATAAACTATTGATATTATTCAACTTACTGTGCGAAGGACACTCAGTTGGGTCAATACACTCGTTGGTTATTTCATTTTTGACGAATCCTGTGGTGCAAATACAAGATGGTTCACCACATTCAGATACGCATCCTTCTATGTCGAGAACATCGCACGTTGCTTGACAACCATCATTGCCACAATTTGACGCAACTTCGTTTATTCCGTTACAAGTGAGTTGCGGTACTAAAAAGTGAGCTTTTTGATTACACTGTTACTTGATGCGTATATGAGCCACTTGAATTGATAATGCACTATATCTACTTATTTTTGTTTGGAGAAAATAAAAGGTTTGGATTTCTGTTTACTTAAAATGTTGGCTAAATGTTTTTGATACTTTTGTTCGTGAGGATTTAAATTATTATTTCCTTACTAAAAAAATGCGTTTACCTAAACTGAACTAATTTTTTTTTATGAATGAAAAGTCCACTTTCGATCTTTATTTTTTTTTTTAATGTTTTTTACTTAGTATAAAGAAATGGAACAAGTCTACTTTGTCTAAGCTTTTTTCATAATTTCTAGTTATATTGAGTTTTGTGTTTCAATTTGCTTCCCTAAGATACCAAAACTTCTCTAAATTTTTTTTAAATTTTTATACTTCGAGCGAAATACTTCGATCCTAACAACAAATTGTAAAATGTATGGGATAAAGATGTTCTCAAATAACAAAAATAACAAATGGAACGTATTTTGATTGATTTTTTTACTTACAGTAATAAGGACACTCAGTTGGGGCAATACATTTATTGGTTACTTCATCCCTCAAGAATCCTGTTCTGCAAATACAAGATGGTTCACCACATTCAGGAGCACATCCTTCTGTATCGAAAACATCACACGTTGCTTGACAACCATCATCGCCACAGTTTGACGCAACTTCATTCAATCCGTTGCAAGTAAGCTGCTGTACTACAAGAAAGAGTTTTTTTTGGTTACGTGGTATACATTTTGATTAGCTTAATATTTAATTGAACTTACGATATGAAGGACACTCATTTGGTTGAACGCACATGTTGCTTACTTCATCCCTCACAAACTCAGGAGCACAAATACACGATGGTTCACCACATTCAGATAGGCATCCTTCTATGTCGAGAACATCACACGTTGCTTGACAACCATCATTGCCACAGTTTGACGCAACTTCATTCAATCCGTTGCAAGTGAGCTGCCGTACTACAAGAAAGTTTATTTTTGGTTGCGTGGTATACATTTTGATAAGCTTAATATTTAATTGAACTTACGATATGAAGGACACTCATTTGGTTGAACGCACATGTTGGTTACTTTATCCCTTACAAACTCAGGAGCACAAATACAAGATGGTTCACCACATTCAGGAGCACATCCTTCTATGTCGAGAACATCACACGTTGCTTGACAACCATCATCGCCACAGTTTGACGCAACTTCATTCAATCCGTTGCAAGTGAGCTGCCGTACTACAAGAAAGTTTATTTTTGGTTGCGTGGTATACATTTTGATTAGCTTAATATTTAATTGAACTTACGATATGAAGGACACTCATTTGGTTGAACGCACATGTTGCTTACTTCATCCCTCACAAACTCAGGAGCACAAATACAAGATGGTTCACCACATTCAGATAGGCATCCTTCTATGTCGAGAACATCACACGTTGCTTGACAACCATCATTGCCACAGTTTGACGCAACTTCATTCAATCCGTTGCAAGTGAGCTGCCGTACTACAAGAAAGTTTATTTTTGGTTGCGTGGTATACATTTTGATAAGCTTAATATTTAATTGAACTTACGATATGAAGGACACTCATTTGGTTGAACGCACATGTTGGTTACTTTATCCCTTACAAACTCAGGAGCACAAATACAAGATGGTTCACACATTCAGGAGCACATCCTTCTATGTCGAGAACATCACACGTTGCTTGACAACCATCATCGCCACAGTTTGACGCAACTTCATTCAATCCGTTGCAAGTGAGCTGCCGTACTACAAGAAAGTTTATTTTTTTTGGTTGCGTGGTATACATTTTGATTAGCTTAATATTTAATTGAACTTACGATATGAAGGACACTCATTTGGTTGAACGCACATGTTGGTTACTTTATCCCTTACAAACTCAGGAGCACAAATACAAGATGGTTCACCACATTCAGGAGCACATCCTTCTATGTCGAGAACATCACACGTTGCTTGACAACCATCATCGCCACAGTTTGACGCAACTTCATTCAATCCGTTGCAAGTGAGCTGCCGTACTACAAGAAAGTTTTTTTTTTGGTTACGTGGTATACATTTTGATTAGCTTAATACTTAATTGAACTTACGATATGAAGGACACTCATTTGGCTGAACGCACTCGTTGGTTACCTCATCCCTTACAAACTCAGGAGCACAAATACAAGATGGTTCACCACACTCAGGAACACATTCTTCTGTATCAAGAACATCACACGTTGCTTGACAACCATCATTCCCACAATTTGACGAAATTTCGTTTATTCCGTTACAGGTGAGTTGTGGTACTAAGAAGTGAACGGTTTAATTAAATGTCATATATGTAAATGTATCGATTAATAGTATTCAACTTACGTAGTGAACGACACTCATTTGGGGTAACACACTCGTAGGTTAACTCGTTCCTCACGAATCCGTCAGAGCAAATACAAGACGGTTCTCCACATTCGGGTACACAACCTGTCGTATCTGGTTGATTGCATGTCGCTTGACAACCATCTTCTCCACAAGTTGACGTAATCTCATTCAAACCACTACATGCGGCATTTGATCGAATAAAGTCTTGAAAATATATTTTTTATTGTTATAACAAGCTTTTTATGTTTATACAGAATAGAGCCGAGCTGATTGGTGTGGTAAAAAACAGTTGGGGTTAGCAGATGTGGCTAATACCAATCAAGTTAGCATTATATTATATTATTAGAAATTTACGTTACAAAAGTGCAATTTTATTATTTCCCGGGAAACTCGATATTATCAGAACACTTGATTGCTGCCGTGCAATGTGGACATCAATTCAAGAATTTACTTTTGGTAGATTTTCTTCAGTACGCACTATTTGCACAGCTCTTGAAGAACTACATACATACATGTATGTACATATGAGCTTTGTCTGTTACATTACCAGCATCTAAATAATTACGTAACCTGTACATAATTAGGTTAAGTTATGTAATAATAATCAGACATCCAAGGAATATGTAGGAGAAAATTTCCACTGAAAGACGGGACTTTACCAATGTTATCTCATCATCATTTTCAGCCGTTCACTATCCACTGCTGGATGAAAGCCTCTCCAGTCCTCTTCCATTCCTGTCTGTCTTGAGCAATCTGCATCCACTCTACTCCACACATTCTTCTCAATTCATCAGCCCATCGTCCACTCGGTCTGCCTTGCTTCCTTTCACATCCTCTCGGATACCATTCCAGTATTTCTCGCGTCCATCTGCCATACATTCTTCTCGCTATATGTCCACTTCAACTTTTTCACGCGTTCTGCTATCATTCATCTCTTCTCGTTATAGCGAGCATATGTACCACATTCCATGCTTCTCTAAGTGCACTGTATCTTACGTAACATTTTTGAATTTAGCATCCACGTTTCATATCCATACGTCATAACTGGCAGTACGCATTGATCGTATGCCTTATTTTTTAAGCATAGCGGAATGTTGGATTTGTATTTATATATATTTAATAGCCCAAATCAATCTATCTGTCTGTCTGTCTGTCCGTCTGCTGATAACGCTCGCCTCGGTAAATAATTGAAAAAATTCGCGTTCACCCAACACCGGTGATGGAAAGGCTCCCATAATTTGAAAATATTAACTTTTTCACACGTACTGCTATATCTGCCACTTTAGTCATACTTCTTACCCGTGTATTCCTTCTACGTTGCATTCTTGAATTTAGCGTACAACTTTCACATCCATACGTCATAACTGGCAGTACGCAATGATTGTATGCCTTCTTTTTTAAGCATAGCGGAATGTTGGATTTAAAAACTATGGTATGTTCATTCTTTCAAAAGCACTCCATCCTAGTTTCATTATTCCTTTTATTTCTTCTTCTTTACATCCGGTCACATTCACCAATTGCCCTAGGTACATATAAATAACTATCAACTATCTTAACAATATGATTATCTACTGTGACTACGCTTTGCGTGCAAAATTCATTAAACATAATTTTAGTTTTATTAAAATTAATTTTTAATTTAATAATTTTGTTGCTTGACTCCAATGTTATCTATCATTAAATAAAAAAAAAGTTTTAAACTAAAATCATGCATGTAAAAATTTTAACATTTTTTTTTCAAATTTTTATCCATTCATTGTAACTGGGATAAAAATAATAAAAGCAATCAAAGCGGAATATACTGTTTCCTTGGTTGACGCCTAGCGACATCCCTAACCACCACTCTTTGGACAGGAAAACGTTTTCTACCATGTCAGTCGACTCGCCTCCACCCTTATTATCCATCTTCAATGAAATATTAAACTTACTATTTGCTCCTGGACAGATGACAGTATTAACAGGTACGCACATGTCCGTCACTGGATCCCTCACTGATCCAGCAGTACAAAGGCAACCTCCTCCGACAACGCAAACTGGTAGGCACACCACAGGCAAAGCATTCGGACATCTCGCTTCACACGCTCGGTCACCACATGTTGAAAACACTGAACCTGGGCCGCATACGACCGCTGAAATTTACAATTATTTTTTAATCAATGCCTTAAGCCGCGTACTCATTGGCGAACATGAGCGTGTAATGCAACGTGTAGTTTAATGTTCGCTAATGTGGACGCCACGTACACACTTGCCGTGCAACCAACTGCGAACCACTTTGTGTGGATCGCCACGAACGTTACAGAACGCGCTCAAACTATGCTCGCGAACGCGTACACATTTACAAAATTTGTTGCATTACACGCTCATGTTCGCTAATGAGTACGCGACTTTACGTTACTACTGTATCTGTATACATACGTACCTAGTTATAGAGTTAAGGGCTCGAAATGGAAATTTTCACGAATGGGAGCGCGCTCGATAATTTTCAAACCATATCAAACGCCATTGATTTTTTTTTTAATTATATGTATTATATTGTATGTACATAAATATTCCTAATATTTAATTGGTATTTAAATTGTACTGTAGTCATTTGGAAAATTGAAACAAAATGTTATATACTTTGTCGCCGTCCACTAAATATCCATTCAAATTGGAAAATGGATCGTTCAACATCCACCGAGGTTACCGGTGAAATGTTAAAATATCGGAAATGTCATATCGTGTTCATATTTTCATCTACCGAACAATTAATTACTTGATATTTAAGAAGTTTTGAGATACAATTTTAATAATTATTTAATATTACGAAAAATTTCCCATACGGTCCTATCAGCCGGTTTCCCCCTCTACCCATTCTAAACGATGAGACCAACTTTTGCGCTCTACCTATACTTATGATGAGTTGTAAAATAAAATCATTAACATCGGTCTACTGGAAGTGGATGTTTACCATGTCTGAACATGCGTCGAAAATCGTTTGTACGTGCGCATCATATGATATTTTTCTATGTGTGAGTGTGTCCGTGCGTTCGCTGCTCGCTATGTACATACATACATACATATGTATGTATATATTCGAGGCGCACTCTCCGGCTTGGACGCAAATTAAGCAAAATTTACTTTTTCAGTTTAAATAAACATTTGTTACTCTTTATAACACGCCTCATCGATGCATTCGTGGTTTTGCAGTATACGGCGTAATGTAAAGGAGGAGATAGTAGGTTGAAACTTACGGCACGCTGTCCTGAGGATGCACTCGTTGGTTGCCACATTCCTCGTGAACCCAGGTGCACAAATGCAAGCTGGAATTGTGCATACAGATGTACAGGTTGACACGTCTGTTCTTGTACACGTGGTCTGACATCCGTTGTCTCCGCAAAATGAAAATACCGTATTCGTTGCCGTGCATGGAAGAGGTGCTAAAATTATTATAAAAGTGTTTTTTAAGAAGAGATTATACCTAAAAGTACAATGTGTTAAAAGGGGACAAAATTTCACTCATAAAAAGAAAGGCTAATGTTACACGCAACAGTTGCATTCGGTGCCACGTGAATTTTTGTCCCTTTTTAGCATGTGGGCTAGTTAGGTTACGGCAAAGTAGGTCAGGTTTCCTTATTCATCGCACCTTCCTTCTTTATTTTCTTTATCCTCTAAAAAGAAGCGCAAAACCATTGAAATGTCTTACCCAGGAACTTTGACACACTATAAGTATTTAAAATCAAGTACGCCACTTTAAGAACAAACATCGTTCAGTAATGGATCAAAAATCACATGATAACTGTATTTAATGGGAATTCGAAACATTTTGACAGCTGAATCAACTGACTTTCGCGACAAAACCGCGAAGCTTCGCGACACGGCCATACATTTGCATGCCATCACACAAATTAAAATGTTACATATGAGTCGCCTAGTTCCAAATCCCGATAAGTCCATAAAACTCACTTGTTCGCAAACGCGGTTTTTCTGCTACAGACTTATTTGCTTGGTGGCGTTTAAACTCATTTAAACTTAATTTTGTTGATATTAAACAAAATATTGAGATTAGAAACATGGACCTCTCGTTGTTTGTTTCTAAATATGGCTTTTATCAGCTTGTATCATAGTGAAATTGTCAGTTTTTGGAACTAACACTGATTTTCAATATTTTTTTACGGCGCACTTGGCGGTATTTGGAATAATTCAAGTATAAGGCATCGTTTAAAAACATTCTTAGAACCAGAAAATATTTTATCCTCGTTTTTTTTATATTGTGGACTTATCGGGGTTTGGAACTAGGCGACTCATATACAACCGATTCTCTTTGTGCACGGTTTTTTTTTGCACGGTTTTTTTTGCACGGTTTTGAAATAACACGGTTCAAGATAATGGACCAATTACTTTTTTTACACTGATTTTTTTGCTTTAACACGGTTTTCAAAAAAAAATTTTGTGTTGCACAGGTCGCCTATATTGCGTCGCATATAGGTACATACATACATATATTCCTGGTTTTTATGGTACACTTTAGTTTCGTTTATGAGTATATATGCAACTTTTAAGCCAAAAATTCACTACAATGGCATCGCTCAGATCTACCCACTGATCGTAAACCTTTTCAGTTCATGATATTTTAAAAATTAATTATGAAACATTTTAGAAACAAAACATATAGAAATGTATATCGGTAGGAAACTTTAATTTGTGTAAACTTTCACAAGCATCGAATTTAGCAAAATAATAATAAAATAACCTATATTATTAGTAGTCTTCGTTTTTAAATCGATAAAATTTCTTTTTATTTCTCTAAAACTTTTTGGGTTTTGCAAATATGGATCGGCATTAGGTGAATTGTTAAACTTGTGAAAACAACAATAGATGGATCGTTCATATGTTGCACAATGCACACTTATCAAGGGTTGCATATCACTGATTTAACTAGGAGGTCTTAGCTCTACTTTAACATACGCATTTGAACCCTAAAAGTGCGAAAAAGAGTTCATTAAAATTTGTCACTTTCATTAGTTTTCAAACTTTTATTACTTTTTCTGCATTGTATTTCAATATTCTGATATATAATATTATATCTTGTTGCATGTTGCAATATTTTTCGTTTTAGGAATGTGTTTAATTTTATGATAACACCATTAATCGATGGAATTAATGAAAAATTAACGAAAAGAAAAATGCTTTTTTCATGTATGAAATAATAAATGCTTAACAAACTGAAACTAATAAAATTAATTAAAGTTTTAAACAATTAACAAAAAAATTCATTGGTGTAAAATAATTAATTAGCGAACCTATTACTGGGTTAATTTTTTTGCTCGACTGCATCGGTGCCTTTTTTATGTCGGATTTACGGATTTTTAACATGCCCAATTTTCAATTTCCCTTATCTGTCCCGAAACTCCAAAACTAATCATCAACATCTCTGAATGAATATATTTGTTATATTAAATTAAATTTAAATCGAAAACCATGTAAATTTCTTACTTCATTTATGTATATGTAACTTATGAAAATATTTTTTTGTATAAATAAAAAATAAATTCGATTTTTTTTTTGAGTTTGAGAATTTTATATTTAGAGTTGATTTTAAGTAATGGAACCTATCTCCCATTTTTATATGTCCACTGTATCTTTTTTTACACGGTAGTCTCTGGAACGTATCCCCCGTGCAAAAAGAGAATCGGGTGTATACATTGTACTAGTATACATAGATATAATTTATGATTTATATAGTACATAGGTAGGTACTTACGACACGTTTCTTTCAGGACACATTGTAATGCTGCGTTTCGAACGAATCCAACATCGCACACGCATGCAGGAACAGAGCATACTGGAATGCAATTTCTAACGTCGAATACGGTACAGGTTCGCTGACAGCCGTCATTTCCACACATCGAATACACCTCGTTCGATTTGGTGCACGCTGAAAATTTATACATTATAAATAACATCGAGAGTTGAAACACTCCCCTTACTATACAAAAAAATTCAGAGTTTTGCTGTGTCGAACACGGCCGTGGGTTTTCGTGAATACGCCATATATTTTATTTGAAATATGATAATGAAATGAAAGCATCGAAATGGACACATTAATATATTTTAATGTAACATAACGAATAAAGTCTTAACTAGTAATCGATTACAATTTTATTTGTCATTGGCCTGTGGTAAACAGTGGCCGCGAGGTGTTCGCCTCGTTGTTTTCCCTGCGCGCCGCGTCGACTTTCTGACGTTCCCAATACCGTCTCACTCGTTCTGTCACAGACATTTTGGTACTGATCGATAGATGATTAGACCCTCTTTCTGATGATATACTTTTTTTGTATTTGCTATTGGCTTTTTGGTGAGTATGGGCCGACATAGTGAAATTTTAGATTTTTTTCGACTTGTTTTTGATTTTTCACCAACAAATAACTTACACTTTTAACTTTTTATGGCGTAAATCGACAGATCTTAAAGAGATATTATGTTTGGTAGCAAAATCATCACGCTAGTACGTCAGAGTCGTGTGATATACTGCTTGGAAATTTCCAAAAACGTCCAAAATAGCCGTTAGAAGATATGCCCCCTCCCGCGCGCCCCGCGCATGTACGGTGCAAACTCAAGGTTGGAAGTTTATCGTAGACGTATAACCAAGTGAATAAAATAAGATTCATGTCAATCGTGTTATTAGTAACAAAGTTATAGTGTTGGATTGTATGCCCACGTCAAAAGTATCGTTAGATAAGATGAGGCCGGGTAGTGATTAGCTGTCAAAAAAAAATTGGTAAGATAATGCTGCGTACACACCGACGCCACGAACCGAACAACGAACGACGAAGGGCGAATTGTTATTGTGTGGACCGCTCGATTTATGAACGTGCGCACAATAGCATCCCTTCGTCGTTCGCTGTTCGGTGTGTACGCAGCATAAGACGACGCTGCGTAGTGAAATGGTCAATTGACGTTAACCATTATTCCACTAGTATGTATGTGGAATAATTAACAGCTATCACTGGACTGAGCTATCACCCAGCTTAATGAAAGTATAGAGCCTAATTCACCAGCAATAACCATAAAATTCTTACGGGAGTGGCTATTGTATACAATATAGCCATGTGTACTAGAGGCGTGGTTTAAAAAGGGAAAGAGCAAAATTACACGGTAAAAATTTAGCTATTCCCCTTTCTAAGCCCCGTCTCTGGCGCAGCTTGCTAGATTCTAGCTAATAGCCACGTCTCTAAAAAATTTATGGTTACTAATGGTGAACTCTATATTTATTTATTTATTTATTTATTTACAAATTATACCATAGTGACATTACAGGTTACCCCAATTCATGACTATGGCCAGACAAGAGCAGGAACATTTAAATATTTGACATAATCAAATTATATTAAATTAAATAATACCTTGAAATTATAAAATAACAACAATAAATATAAACAACTCATATTGAATTAAATTAAATAATAACATAACATATAACGAGTATACATACATAGATGGCGTAGTATAGAAAACTAGTGTGAGCCCGTTGAATATCAACCGACGTGTTTGACGTTATTGATAACGTAACAATTTATCAATGTCGCGAACCTACCAAGGATTAATATTTTCAAATTATAGGAGGTCTCCCATCACCGGTGTTCGGTGAACGCGTTAGCGCTAACCCACCCAACCCGGTGATCACGGGTTCAAATCCCACTCGCGACGTTCGTGTTTTTTCAATTAAATTTGAATTGGCGTTATCAGCAGACAGACAGACAGACTATTATATATGTAATATTTGTTACTTACTTGGTGGCGGTAATACGCAAATATAGAGAGCATTTCTTATGTATCCTGGAGCGCAGACACATATATAAGGGCTCTGTACGTAACCGTTCGGCTTGTGAACACTCGGTTTGTGAGCATTGCGCATGTTAGCATCGCCACTGTCAAAACTGGGCATGTCAACACTCCGTATGTGAAAATTGTGGTGAAAGCATTCCTTTTCCCCATGCTTCGTTTTACAAATGGGCTTATTATATAAAAGAGGCATTTGGACTTCATTTGGACCGGGACATGTAGATCCAATGTCTGTTAAAAAAATTGTTAAATGTTTTCATTCAATACAAGATATTAATATTGTGTTTGAAATAAATATTTACCACATTGTTCGGGTCGTACGCAAATATTTCTCGTGTTTCGTAAGTAGCCTGTATCGCAAATACAACCGGAGACACAAGCACCAATGCATCCATTAGTTACAGCACGATTCCTACAAGTGTTTTGACAGGCGTTGTTTCCACATTCAGAATATATTTCATTTTTCCTGTGAGCTTTGGATGAAAAAATACATTAAAGACATACAATAGGTTAACAGAATTAAGCAACGAGAGTATGAAAGTAGGCCTAAAAATTAATTTTAATAAAACTAAAATTATGTATAATGAATTTTGCACGCAAAACGTAGTCACAGTAGATAACCATATTGTAGAGATAGTTGATAGTTATTTATACCTAGGGCAGTTGGTGTTGGTAAAGAAGAAGAATGAAACTAGGATGGAGTGCTTTAGGGAGAATGAACATAGTTTGTAAATCCAACATTCCGCTATGCTTAAAAAAGAAGGCATACGACCAATGCGTACTGCCAGTTATGACGTATGGGTGTGAAACTTGGACGCTAAATTCAAGAATGCTACGAAAGATCCAGTGCACACAGAGAAGCATGCTTGTATGCTTGGCATAACAAGAAGAGATCGCAAAAGAAATACATGGGTAAGAAGTATGACCAAAGTGGCAGATATAGCAGTAAGGGTGAAAAAGTTGAAGTGGCAATGGGCTGGACACATAGCAAGAAGAATGGATGGCAGATGGACGCGAAAAGTACTGGAATGGTATCCGAGAGGATGTGAAAGAAAGCAAGGTAGACCGAGTGGAAGATGGGCTGATGAATTGAGAAGAATGTGTGGAATCAAGTGGATGCAGATTGCTCAAGACAGACAAGAATGGAAGAGGATTGGAGAGGCCTTCATCCAGCAGTGGATGGTGAACGGCTGAAAATGATGATGATGATGATTTTTCTTCTACGGAATTGTCGTTAAGAAACCAGTGTTGATTTCAGAAAGTTATATCTCCGAAACTAAAATAACAAAGGCGCTCGCACACCTCTGCGGATTTCGCGCGAAATTCGTCGACGGATTTCGCAAGTTTGAGATTTGTACTGCGCACACACAACTTCACTCAACACTCAACGGACGAATAGTGAAATACTGTGGTGCGCACACTTGGCACGACTGCAGCGCCATTCGACACTCAACGTGCGAATAACGAGATACCATCCGTCACCTCGCTTTCGGAACGTTTGTATTTCACTCACGATTCTGACATGGACTCTTATGTTGGCCGCATCTAATATATAAAACGCTTAAGTTTGTATGTATGTATGTATGTACGTATTGGTCATTCTGCAATTACCAGGCGTTGCTCGGGCTCGATTAATAGAAACGACGGAGTACACACGATAGTAGATGTTTTCGGCAGATTTAAGTACGTACCCCCCCCCCCCTTACCCCACCCCTCCACATCCCCGCATCCCTCCTTTATTACCCGGCTTTGCCCGGGGTGTAATTAATATAATGTAATATAGTGTTTGTTTAGTAAATTATTTCGGGAGCCCAAAAAAGGGGCCGCCGGGGCAAGAGGGGGGTCTGGGGGGTGGTAAGGGGCCGGCATAGCTTTTAGGGAGCCCAAATAAGGGGCCGCCGGGCCTTGAGGTAGGTCTAGGGGGTGGTAAGGGGCCGGCATTGCTTTTCGGGAGTCCAAAAAAAGGACCGCCGGTGTAAGAAGGAGGGTTTGGGGGGGTGGTAAGGGGCCGGCATTGCTTTTCGGAGTCCAAAAAAAGGGTCGCCGGGATAAGAGGTGGGTCTGGGGTGGTAAAGGGTTGGCATTGCTTTTCGGGAGTCAAAAGGGCCGCCGGGGTAAGAAAGAGGGTTTGGGGTTGGTAAGGGGCCGGCATAGCTTTTAGGGAGCCTAAATAAGGGGCCGGCGGGGCTTGAGGGAGGTCTGGGGGGTGGTAAGGGGCCGGCATTCATTGCTTTTCAAGAGTCCAAAAAAGGGACCGCCGGGGTAAGAAGGAGGGTTTCGGGGTTGGTAAGGGGCCGGCATTGCTTTTCGGGAGTCCAAAAAAAAGGCCGCCTGGGTAAGAAGGAGGGTTTGGGGGTGGTTAGGGGTCGGCATAGCTTTTAGGGAGCCCATGGAGCTGGCATGGCTTGAGAGAGTCCAAAAAGGGGCCACCGGGGCTTGAGGGACGTCTGGGGGGGGTTTGAGGGCCAGAATGGCTTAAGGGGGTATCAAAAGTTGAAAAAATCAAAAAAAAATAATTCAAAAAAAGTTACAGTGAAAAAAATCCTATAGTGACGTCATAGCGTAACTATACTCCCTAAAATCTATGCCGGCCCCTTACCACCCCCCCCACCCCACTCCTGCCCCGGTGGCCCCTTTTTTGGGCTCCCGAAATAATTTACTAAACAAACACTATATTACATTATATTAATTACACCCCGGGCAGAGCTGGGTAATAAAGCTAGTATTTATATGAATGGTTAGTTAAATACTTTTATTGTTGAATGTAATTTATAACGGTGTGTCATCACCATCAAGGATCGGCTGACTGTTGACAAAATCGTCTAGTTTCTGTCACTCTGACATAACCTATCAAGTCAAATCGTACAGGATGGGATACTTCTTCACCGTTTCGATCAGCTTTTCCACAAACGCCATGTCGAAATTGAGCGAATCGCTGAAAAAATAGTAGGTACACCGCGAGTCGTGACAAATTCCGTGGCGATTTCGCACCGGATTACGGTACGAAATCGCTAGTGGTGTAAGCAGCGCCACTTGCGGGTATGCGATACAACTCCCCACCACATCCAACGCGCGATATTCGCGCGTTTTCTTCGCCAGGCGAATACTAATCCGCAGAGGTGTGCGAGCGCCTTAACTATACGGTGATAAAATAATAAACCAATTTAAAGTTCATATCGTCTACTTTATAATTTATTTATTTTTTTAGTTTATTGGAATATGTATTAACTTATTGCCCGTAGATAATCAACCCCTGCTGAATTGTTAATATCGTAAAGCGCTTTTTTAATAAAGATCCCCACTAATTCCTAAATATTTCTTCTGGGGATGGTTTGTGGTTGTGGCGTGGCTTTAGTCCAAAAAATCCAATTTGGCAAAAAAAACTATATCATTTGAAAGATGGCAGTATGAGCTTTAAAATGTTTTATTTTTCATTGGCGTAGCGTTATTAGATTCAAAGATATAAATTTCTGAAAAAAAGCACCGATTTTAAAATGGAACGCTGTAATAACACAATAAGTCTCACTCTTTCATCATCAAACTTCAAGATTTTCAAACTTTGTATCGAAATATATCAAATATAGATACATAAAAATTATAAAGAAGGGATAAATTCTATTTAAATGTATTTCAATCAAATTGGCGAAACTTATAAAAACAACCGTTTGTTTGTTTGTGTCTGAAACACTGTGAGACACTTACAAAATAAAATAAAACAACTTACCCGATTTACAATGCTTTTTTTCATCGTCAAATTGTAATGTTCCATTACAAGTCCAAAATATGACGAATGTAAACAAAAGCTTTAAAGCTAACATACTCGTGTGAGTGCTATTGATGAAATACCAATATACTCCTTGAGCGTATTCATTATGTATGGAATAATATACCGTTATACTGTCTTCATACTTCTGGAAAATGGCAAAAAATATTTCGCGTAAGTAGAATATTCACGGGTGAATATGTAAGTTTCGCAGCGCTAGTAAACCTTTTCAAGAATACGTTACGTGGAAAACTACATATACTGGTTGTTTAATAAAATTTTGAGCACGCTGACCGTGGGTTTTAAAATTTTTTTTGTTACCTACGAAACCGGATCGATTCGAAACGAGTTGTATTTAACGGAATTTTTTAACAAAAAATGTGACTAACTTGCTAATTTTTTCTAAAAGTCATTAAAAGTTCAACAGTCTTTTAATTGAACATTTGTCTGATTCCAGAATGCTACGTGCATACATATGTATGTAGTTGCGAAACTTGACATTCAAAACCTACTTTGATGTGAACAAAGTAAGTATTACATCATTAAATTCAAATATATGAAAATATAATTACATTTTTAGTACAATACAAAAGAACTATGAAAATTACTTATTAATGGTATAACGCTTGAGAGTCACTACTATTTCGATCAAAAAACTAAATTAAAATTACATCATTTATAGAATTACTAGCATGCCTTTATACATATGTATATATGTATGTACATACATATTATATTACAGGTAAAAGGTGAAATCCCCGCATTGTACCAATATAAAATGCCTCATCATTTTATATAATGCCTAAAAGTTTTAGGCAAACTCTAAAAGGATTTTATTGTACGAAACGCTTTTACCTCACCAATCTGACCAGCTGGTCCTGAAGAAGGATCTAATTCCTAAGCCTAAAGGTTTAGGAATTCAAACCTGATAAATGACCTTATACTTGGTAAAATTAACCACAAAAAATGAAAAGGGATCTATTTTAAACTATTTCTGAGCTATTCCTAACCAAAATTTGAAATATGGTAACATGTCTTATAATTTCTAATATCTAATATAAATAAATTCATATGAACTTAATAAGGAAAAAGGTAGGGGAAAAAAAAATCCAATAAATAAAAGTACAAATATTTAATAAATACATTAAAATGACACTGTTGCTCAATTCAACACAATAAATTAAAATAAATAACATTTCAATGAAGGTCATAATTCTCCCCCAACTGAAGTCGTTCGACGATAACGCATATTGAGATGGTTCACTTCAGCTGAAGCAGCACTTTCAGAACATTTTAAGGGCATGCCCCTGGAAGTACGCAATTTCCAGCCGTGTTCCTGACGAAATTGGAAGAACAGAAGCACCTGGAAGAGCAAGCTCCCACAGTACTGCAAGACGTACTCGTAGCTAAGCCTGGTGTTGCACAAGTACCTTCGCAAACAGTATTTCCACACATCCTGAATATTTCATTCGTAGGACACACATCTGAAATATGATAAATATAAATTTAATAATACAAAAAAAATATTTGAGGGCAGTTACTGACAAAAGGGACACAAAAAAGTCTGTATTTAACTGTTTTTTTATAATTTGAAAGATATTTTTAATTGAAATTGCTACTGAAATGCATGACTTTTTCAGTTGCGTCGGTAACGATTTTGCTTTTATACTTTCAAAATAACCTTTCACGACTGTCTTTCTACAAGTAATATACAGCTAATATGAGTATTTATAATTATGAATAATAAAAGGTTATCCATTAAGTTTTAAAGTCAAATTTGTCTTCACTACAGCAGTGTCGGAAGTTTTCTTCAAAAAAAGTGAACTTCCCTTAAAAGTCTGATTTAATGGGGTGAAAATATACTCACTGCACGATCCTGTGCCAGGAGTATTAACAACACACACTCCCAGGAAATTTCTCGCAAAGCCTAGACTGCAGATGCATCCTGGATTGCAAGGGGGAGTAATTATTGCGCAAGATGGCGGTAATGGATTTGCACAAGTTGCCTGGCAAATGGTATTGAGACATGGCGTATACATTTCACCAACTCCGGTGCATACTGGGGGATTTGCTGAAATTAAAAATTAAACAAAATCTTAAGTGTATCAATAAAGTGGTATCTAACTTTGAAAATCAATAGATGAGATAATCTTCAAACATATTTATATGATGAAATCTGGGATAGGCAGATGTGAAAAGAATCAATAAGAACAGTTCCGTAAAATGATCGTAACTAGTTTGAAAACCTGCTGCAAAGTTGACACTTGTTGCCTCTGTGTATCTCTCGCTTAAACGTTCTTTAAATTTAACAATAATGGTTTAATTTGCTTATACCTACAAACATTTTTAAAGTTCATATGATCCTCTTTCTAATGAAATACTGTACTTACCTACATATATAAAATAAAATAGTACAAAAAAAAACGTCGAAAAACGTCGAAAAGACGAAAGACGTCGAAAACGTCGATGATTATTTTATTACTGATTGAAATATGTACATGTACATATTACATCACATTAGTATAAGGCTAAATTCGATTTCCAAAAATCGACATTAACTATGTACATACATACATACATAGTTAGAACATGTTTTAGAAAATTTCAATAATTTATATATGTTATAGGCGTATTCGTATGAGCTGATCTGTAAAATTTGCTTCGAATCATCAATGCTATTTTGCGTTAACTCAGTGGTCGGGAACCTTTCTCGAGCTAAGAGCCAAATCAGGGAAAACCTTGCAAAATTAATGAGCTTGGAAGCCGCAACATATTATTTTAGAATTATATATTCCAAATTAAATTAAATGTTACTCATTGATCATCAATGAAATGTAAGAAATAAGTTATACTCGTGATATGTCTTAATGTTCGACAGTTTATTACTAAAAAGTATCACAAAGTTTAATCTGAAAAACGATCTTAAAGCTTTTTATAGCCACGACGTTGTTAATTTTGATCTTGTATAAATTCTGTGTCAACATTTTTTGTTTCACGCTAAACGTTGGATGAAGAGAGAGCAGCATGTTTTTTATACAACGAGCCGCATGCGGCTCCGGAGCCGCCAGTTGCCGACCACTGCATTAACTCGACGAGATAATACATTTATTTCAACTGTACGCAAAAAAAATCACAATACTTCGTATATATGGATAAAGTAAAATACTTACGACATGATGTTGGATTAACGCAAACTCCAGCCGAATTCCTAACGAATCCTGATGCACAAATGCATCTCGGATTAGAGCACACTGCAGAGCATCCAACGACAACTTGTCTGTTGCAAGTTGGCTGACAACCATCGTCGCCACAAGTTGAGAACACTTCATTAGGGCCAGTGCAAGGAAATGTAGCTGAAACATCACAAGTAGCTCGTGTAATATGTATTTGAAAATCTTGAACTACATACATACAATATGATGATGATCTACTTACGACAAGTCGTTGGTAGGACACAAGTTCCGGCTCCATTTCTCACGAATCCAACATCGCAAATGCATCCAGGTACTGAACATACGGGATTGCAAGTGGATATGTCAGTCCTGGAGCATGATCTTTGACAGCCATTGTTTCCGCAAATCGAGAACACTTCGTTTACACCTGTGCAAGTCTGTATCGCGGCTGAAAACAGTACAAGTACATCAAGTACATAAGTATCGGTCTGTTTCTAATGGTGTCCAGATTATTCATCATCGTTTTCAGCCGTTCACCATCCACTGCTGGATGAATGTTTGTCTTGAGAAATCTGCATCCACTTGACCAGTATTTCTCGCGTCCATCTGCCAACCATTCTTCTCGCTATGTTTCCATTTCAACTTTTTCACACGTTCCGCTATATCTGTCACTTTGGTCATACTTCTTACCCATGTATTCCTCTTACGATCTCTTCTCGTTATACCGAGCATACATCTTTCCATGCTTCTCTGTGTGCACTGGATCTTTCGTAGCATTCTTGAATTTAGCGTTCAAGTTTCACATCCATACGTCATAACTGGCAGTACGCATTGGTCGTACGCCTTCTTTTTTAAGCATAGCGGAATGTTGGATTTAAAAGCTATGTTCATTCTCCCAAAAGCACTCCATCCTAGTATCATTCTTCGTTTTATTTCTTCTTCTTTACATCCAGCCATATTCACCAACTGCCCTAGGTATAGTTAACTATCAACTATCTCTACAATATGATTATCTACTGTGACTACGCTTTGCGTGCAAAATTCATTAAACATAATTTTAGTTTTATTGAAATTAATTTTTAAGCCTACTTTCATACTTTCCTTGCTTAATCCAGATTATTATGATTGGATAATGTTTACTTACGACATTGCGATGGTAGGACACATTGTCCGAATGCGTTCCTGACGTATCCATTGGTGCAAACGCAAGCTGGTGTCGAGCAAGTCGAAGTGCAACCGGTTACAACCGGTCGGGTACACGAGGGTCTGCAGCCATCATTTCCACAATTGGAGAATACTTCATTGGCTCCGCATAGCTGGTTGATTGGAAAATCTGGGATGTGAAAAAAAAAAGAAAGAAAAATGTCAAGTATGAACGTATTTCAGTCAAAAATGTGTAGGGTGTCAAAAGTGACTCGAGAGCCACTAGTATTGTTGGCTCATTGTGAATATTTGTTGGTTTGACAATATAGGATGATTTAAAAACTCGTTCAGAAACGAAATCATATTTTAGTGAGAACCACTGCTTCAATCCATTGAATATATGGATTTAAATTTATTCGATTCGGTATTCGATTGATTATCTCAAAAAAAAATCAATGTTACCTAAAAATTAAGTTTGAGACGCCGAAATTGAAATGTTTAGAAAATTGTTGGTATTTGGTAGGTTTATTTGAGAGCCTCGAAATTTAAATCGAATCTTTATCTTAGCAACTGAAAATTTATATAAAATTTCTTAGAACCACCGGCATGATATTCGGTAGATTTCTAAAAAAAAAAAATTATTTATACAATAGCTAAATATAAACGGCTTACAGCACTATTGAAATAATTTGAAAACCACAATTCCGTCTTTTGGAAAAGAATTATCGCAATGGAATTATCGGAAGGCAATGTTAGGAAGTGAAATAGCCAATAACACTGCAACAAAAAAAATCACGTTTTTGAAATTATTACCTAATTCTGACCCACTGAATCCGAATGATTCTGACCCCAACCACCTTTAAACGCGACTTCAAATCATCTACAGCTCAAATTTGTACGTTTAGACAAAAATAAAAAATACTGACAGATAACCAATTCTTATAAATGCATTAAAATAAAAAACTGGCATAAATAACACCGGAAAAAATTCGAAAGAAAATAATTAATTTTGACTTATAAGTATTTTAAAGCTTTCAAATATCACATTTAATAACAAAAACATCTGACATCTAAATTTTGCGTTACAGACCGCAAAAGTAAAAAATTATCCATTTTTTTAAACGCTTCCATCTCATAAACAAAAGCTAACCAACAAATGTCATCATATTTTGATTCAGTGCGTCAAACTTAGTAAAGATTGACTGGTCTCCGATCCGGTAGTTTTTTTTTGTTACAATGTAATTTGCGTTAACCATTATTCCACTAGTATTAGTGTGGCAGCTGACTTACCAAAAAAAACGTAAGACTAAACAACTAAAAAATTAATATGATAGTTACCGCAAGCTGACGGAAGAACGCAAATTTGTCTGGAATTTTTCAGGAAACCTGGAGCGCAAATGCATCCAGGAACACATCCTCCGACACATCCGACAGAAGCAGACGGATTAGTACAAGTGCTCTGGCAAGCATTGTTGCCACAATCGCTGTAAACTTCATTGGGTCTGTTCCCTGGAATAAAAAGAAAAATAAATAAAATGTATACAAAATTTTACCTACTTGATTCACAATCAAGGAATTGGTTAAAATATATCAAGCATACTCCTGTTGCAATTCCTGCTGGTCAAGCCATGGTTTACGGCATCTATGGACCAGACGGCAGCAGATAGACAAAGCAGGGTGAGTAGAGTCTTGGCCATGTTGAATTTTTCAGATGCACCGACACAACTGTCGTGGTCGATGGTCAAATTTTAACAATTCGCACAGCCAAAAAAAGTTTTCATTTTGTACACTTTCTATTACCGTTATTCGACACCGTCAGAGATTCTCTATCTTAGAAAGTCCTGATTATTAGAAAAGAAATATACGTACACCATTGTAAAATTTGCATGTGTGCACGAATCGCAAACGTGTGTGTCCTACAAAAATACATATATTAAAAAAATCAAAACCGGCCTGCGCTATTAATTTAAGAAACGAGTTTTTTTTTTATGGTTAACCGTTTTAACCCCATTTTAACTATCATTTTTTGCCCCTAAAGCTTTCGCTTCAATATAAACAATATCAGTTATTTTATACGTTCTTAGCATAGATGTAGAATAGTCTGGATTCACCCTCACGCTCTAAAAATGTTCCGACTCTAACTAAGACACTCAGGTATAAAAATCCTAGTTGTGTGAGTCGAAGTGTTGAAAAAAAAGATCACTTCTTTGTTATTCGAGTCTCAGGTTATGTTCATTCATCCCTACTCTTGTGACGATTTCTGTCGACCGATAAGTATGAAGGGGCATATCTATGTACATATGTATCTACATATACATATCTATGGTTCTTAGCTAATAAGTTTGATGTGCGTCGAGTTTCTTTTAATTCCCATATTGATGCGACTGTCAATAAGGCTTATAGGAGTTTGGGATTCATAATGAGAGTATCCAGACCCTTTAAGTCCTTTGATACCGTGTCTCTACTATACAATGTATGTATTTGTGAGAAGTCACCTGGAATTTGCTAGTACTATATGCTCTAGGGCAGCGGTTCTCAAACTGGGGGACCGCAAAGCCGTTTCGATGGGACCGTGAGAGATGAACGCATATTTATACAATTTATATTTTTATAATTATAGCATGTAACGTTTCTTGGGATATATATAATACTAGATTTATTACCCGGCTTTGCCCGGGGTGTAATTAATATAATGTAATATAGTGTTTGTTTAGTAAATTATTTCAGGAGCCCAAAAAAGGGCCTTGGGACTGGGTGGTGGTAAGGGGCCGGCATAGATTTTTTTAGGGAGTATAGTTACGCTATGACGTCACTACAGGATTTTCTTTCACTATAACTTTTTTTTTGAATTTTTTTTTTTTTTTTTTTCAACTTTTGATACCCCTTAAGCCATTCCGGCCCTCAAACCCCCCCAGACGTCCCTCAAGCCCCGGCGACCCTTTTTTGGACTCCCTCAAGCCATGCCAGCCTCCTACCACCCCCCCAGACCCCTTCAAACCCCGGCGGCCCCTTTTATGGGCTCCCTAAAAGCTATGCCGACCCCTTACCACCCCCCAAACCTCCTTCTTACCCCGGCGGTTTTTTTTTTTTTGCCGAAAAGCCATTCCGGCCCTCAAACCACCCCCCCAGACGTCCCTCAAGCCCCGGCGGCCCCTTTTGGACTCCCTCAAGCCATGCTGGCCCCTACCATCCCCCCCCAGACCCCCCCTCAAGCCCCGGCGTCCCTTTTTTTGGACTCCCGAAAAGCAATGCCGGCTCCTTACCACCCCCCATACCCCCCCATCCCGGCGACCCTTTTTTGGACTCCCGAAAAGCAATGCCGGCCCCTCACCAACCCCAAACCCTCCTTCTTACCCCGGCGGCCCCATTTTTTGGACTCCTGGTGCCGGCCCTTTGACCCCCCCTCCTGCCCTGGCGGCCCCTTTTGGGCTCCCAAACACTATCTGCTTAAATCTACTTAAATCTGCCGAAAACATCTACTGTCGTGTGTGTCTCTTCGACGTTTCTATTAATCGCGCCCAAAACGCCTGGTAATTGACGAATGACCCATACGTACATATGTACATACATACATACATACAAGCGTTTTATATATTAGATTATCCCAACGGTATTATATGGTGTGTTATGTGCGGCTCATTTCTCCTTCTTCTACTCCTGGCGCTGCAAGGAAAATATATCACAGTGCTCCATTGTCACGAAAAAAGACAGCTTTCAAAATTAAGCTCGAACTATGGCATGTAAAGTTAGAGAAGAAGAATTTTGTCCCATTTCCACAGCTGGAAACATATATTGATGAAAATGAACTTAACGTCGATGACGATATCCTTGAGGTGATGAAACAGCATGTATCAATATTCTTAGCGAAGAAATTTCTCACTATTTTCCTGACCTACCAAAAGAGTGCTGATTCCATTCGTAACCACCTATGAGTGTGAGACGGCTTTTTCCATACTACTTACATATTCTCAAAACAAAATTTCGAAACAGATTAGACGCGACAAATGACATGAGAGTTGCACTGGCCAAAACAAAGCCAAACATAGAAGAACTGGTTCAGGCAAAGCAGATGCTTCCATCCCATTAAAATTGTAACTTAAATTCAATGACTAAGAAGATGTACCTAATATTTTTTGAATAAATAATTGTTTGTCAAAAAGTGTTTTATTCACAGCAGTTTAAGTTTGAGAACCGCTGCTCTAGGGCATCACCTTTTCGGACACCATTTTTGGTTTGTAATGTCTCGGACAGATCAGATTTACTCATTTTTCATGGTGAGCTATACCATTGCTATGAGTTTTTGAGGCACACCTAGCTCTTCCATCGTTGCATATACATACATATGTATTGTACGGTGCGGCGACATTAGCGCGCGGACATTAGCGCGCCGACGTTAGCGCGCAATTTATTATTTTAATATTTGTTAAAAAAAAACATAATAGAAAACAATTATTATTATATAAACAAATAGAAAACAAATAAGAACCATAACAATCAATGTTTTTGATTTTATAACAATTGACTTACATATGTACATACATACGTATAATGGTTTAAGAAGAAAAAAAAGCGGCACGAGTTGTTTCAATAAGTCTTAGTCGGTTTCGCAAAAATTGATAATATTTAAATATTTTCTTTTAGTTTCAATAAGTCTTTGTCGGTTTCACAACAATGACCTTTACTTTGTACACAAAGGGAACGAAACTGTTTCATTTCGCCGCCGCTGCCGCTGGACACAAAGCTCAAATTTTATTGCTAAATATTATTTATACCCTTTCGGCAAAATCGCCGTCGTCCTCAAATAGTTAACTCTACTTTCTATCGATAAACATTTTGGAAACCAAACAATTATGGGTTAAGCGATTAACTAATAAAAACAAAGTGGAGAAACGCTCATATACATTAACTAATATTTGGAAATTTCACATGATGGAATGTTCTTATCTTATTATTATTTTGTCCAATCGATAAAATTTTCATGGATAGGTTTGTAAAAGTACCAACTAATTTTAAATAAGATGTAATTTTGACAGAAAAGTTAACAATACAAAATAATTTTATTTTGCGGTGCCATTATCTTCATATTTATCATCATCATCATTTTCAGCCGTTCACCATCCACTGCTAAATGAAGGCCTTTCCAATCCTTTTCCATTGTCTGTTGAGCAATCTGCATCCAGTTGACTCCACGCATTCTTCTCAATTCATCAGCCCATCGTCCACTCGGTCTACCTTGCTTTCTTTCACATCCTGTCGGATACCATTCCAGTATTTCTCGCGTCCATCTGCCATCCATTCTTCTCGCTATGTTTCCATTTCAACTTTTTCACACGTTCCGCTATATCTGTCACTTTGGTCATACTTCTTACCCATGTATTCCTCTTACTTATTTTTTAAGCATAGCGGAATATATGTACGTATATTCAAAATTAAATTAAATGTTACTCATTTATGAAATTGATGAATGTTCGACAGTTTATTTCTAAAAAGTATTATTGAAAAACGATTCAATAGCCATGAAGTTATATGAATGTATGTATGTAGAAATGGGATTCATTTTTATTTTGTGTAAATTGTGTGCCAACCTTTTGTGTTTCGCGCAAAACGTTGGATGACAGCGAGAGCCGCAGGTTTTCATACAAAGAGCCGCATGAGGCTCCGGACACAATATTTCAAATAATTATCAAAAAAAATGAGAACCACCACCTTCAGATTCTTTGAAAACTACAGATGATTGTTAAATTTGTAGCATTGCAGTACAAAAGCATTATAAAAATGAAATGAAGTAAAAGCAAGTTTAAGACAATTATAAAAATAAAGATTCTAAATATTATAAATCAATTTATAAAATCGCCGCTATGTGAATAAATTTGAAGCTAGATTTAAAGCTTTCCTATGTACATATAGGTAAATGTGCGGAACTTTAAGAGTTAAAAATGCCCCCCCTAGTAGGTGGATCACACTTGTGTTCAAATCAGGAAAATCGTTTGAATTAAATTTCACGAAGAAGAAAATATACATACATAATTTTACAATTCTGTGTCGTGCGATTCGTTACAAGCACAAAAGGAATTAATAAATTTGTTTTTAATGGAAGAGGAAGAAGCGAATACTCGAATATACTATTTAGGAAACCTGTTCGTAAAGTAGCTTGCCTATCGCTATTTATGTTAATGATAATTGTTTTGTTAAGGCGATATCGATAAATAAATCTGAAAGTGTAATAAAATAATGTAAAAACAACAAATAAGCAAGTGAATTTTAAAAATATGAGAATGAAAATTTTTCAGGATGTTAAGGATGTGATTATCAGATTATCATTGTTTTATTCACAGCTTTTGTATATTAACAGGATTACATTTTAAATAAATTATCATCGGCAACGTGTACGTACAGTCACATTTCCAAAACAAAATCAATGTATTAATTGGAAATTTGTGAGTTTGTGTTTTTTTTTTTAGATTTTTCGATAAATAAATTATTAAGATATATTTATGTATACATAGGTATATCCGACGTATTGGCATTGTCTAACGCTTGATACGTGCCTTTATTTTTCCAATCACCAGCTTTGACTATTTTCTTTTTGGTCGGCTTTGTTTATACCTATATATATCTATATACATATATGTCTTCGGCAGATGCGAACAAGCGTCGATGACTTTATCATACGATTTTTTCCTACCGGGTTTATATCTGAAGTTTTTACCTATACTCTTAGACATATCTAAAATGGTCCACTTAACGTAACTGACAAAACAACAATATCGAGATTAAAGGACTTGAAAGTTTTATTCTAAATTTGTGTTTTTCTTCATATATTACTGATTTATTTAAACTTTGTTTTAGTGCATGATGTTATTTTCTATTGTGTTTTGATAATTCTAAGAAAAAATTAAAAAAAAAATGAATACTTTAGTAGTTACGTCACTTCATTATTTATTATTCATGTATATGTACATATGACTATTCCAAACTTCAACCACACTATTTGAAAAGAATTAATCTCTAACAATCTTATTTGATTTTTATTTTCGGAGTCTAAGAGTATGACCTCTTAGATGAGGGTTCTCATTGAACATAATGAGGTTGGTTATTTCACATGAATAATGATTATTTATTATTTTGAATACTTCAATTAAATCGCTTCTTTTAATCTCCTCGTCTCCAATGTGGAGAGATTCAGTCTTTTCAATCTTTCATGGTAAGGTAGTGACCGAAGTAAATATTGGATACGTTATTTTCGCCAAGTATTGGTGATACTACATATTTCTCTGCGCATGCAGATACGTTAGATTTAATAGCTTAAAAAAGTCACTTTTGGATGAAGATACATTAATTTTGATATGAAAAATCGCAAGAATACACTCCCATAAACGTCGTAATTTTTGTCAGTTACGTTAAGTGGGCTTAGGACGGCAGTATATGCTTGTTGAGGAAAGCGAACTCATCCCGCACGTTCAACTTCTCAATGCTATTATTCTTTGAATTTTCACCTTCTGAATGAGATTGCACATTCTCCTCGTCGTAGCAAACGTGAGAATTTTTTTTTTCAGTCAGTATTTTTATCGTATTATCGTCCATGTCTAAAATGGAATTTTGCAACAACAGATTATTATTAGCCGTGTAATATTCCTCGTAGCGATTGTTCATATTGTACATGTTGTTTTGTGATATTTGATAAGGATAATCGCCGTACTGGTTCGGCGATATGTTGTGATTGTTGTAATAAGAATTTTGGGATACATATTTGTGAGGATGACTAGTCTCCGGTGTGACGACGTAATCACTATAATCTTCAGATCCACTCCTGAAATTTAAATAAACAATTTTCAAACACTTGCTAATAAACAGAGATAAGCAAATAAGCAAATAATGTAAACCTTCGATGAAGTTGTGTCGGATCTGGAGTACGAGGTGCTGTAGGCGTGGCTTCGCCGGCTAATCCATCATCGGCTGAGAATATTGGATATCTGCACAAAGAATAATATATTATCACCAAAAGATTATTCAAAATAATATATATATTATATTAATCAATTATGTATACTTGAAAGTGTATGCATCTTCACTGAGAAAATTTTCTTCGTCTGAGTCCTCGGCTACAAACTGCACACACAGCGTACAGTCACCGGTTTAATTTTGCTATATTGTCACTGCTTCTTTGTAACACGCTTGAAACGTAAAAAAGTTATTGTTAACAGTTAACTGATAGGTTAGGTTAGGTAAAGGTATTTTTAAGGGTGTCTAATCAAGAACACATTGTACTTTATCTACAGTGCTCAACAAACGTGACTGATTTCGGAGCGTGGATTGATGACGATGACGACAACGATGTGTCAGGAGAAAATTATGTCGAACCGAGTGCAAAGCTTCGTTGTTGTTAATTTTTATAATAATTATAAATAGTAGTATTACACTATGCAACGAAAAATCGCGTTTTAAGTTACCCGAGCGGAGACCAAAAATTATCACTAATTCTGACCCACTAAATCTGAACATGATAATGAAATTTGTTGGTTAGCTCTCGTTTATGAGATATGAGCGTTTAAAAAAAATGGACAATTTTTCCATTTTTTTGACTTTTTAGAGCTGTAACTCAAAATTTAGCACTTTTGAGTTACGTGAAAACTATAGATGTGAATTTTCAACTAAATACATAGATCGGTTAAGTAGTTTCGGAAATATTGCGTGGTAAAATATTTTTTGACTTTTCTACAGGAAAAAATTCCAACTTCCGGTTGATCCATTTCAATGGTTTATTTTTCGTAACTAGAAATTGCCTTAAGGATTATAATATTTCAATATTATATTTAATTATCCAGAAATCGCAAAAACGTGATCAGGGGACGATACCTGATACAAATCACAATATCAAGGTCGAATTTATGCAGGATCACAATAATACAAACGCTCTTAGTAGTAAAGCTCGAAACTTGTGGATTTATTTATAAAGTTAAACATGTTATCAATATACAATGTAGATATCTGTTCTAACTACATATTGGGATAGAAAAGTGCAATTTTTTAAAATGTGACTATCCAATTAATATTGCCTGCAATTTATTATCACTATCATAATTTATTATGAAACTAATACTACCTATAGAATTAAATTTAAACTATTTTAGTTTGATCTAAAAATACATAGATGTCTATAGTAAGCGTACAAAAAACAATTGATTAATTTACTAAGGAAAATTTGAGAAAAATTAGAATTTTCGTACGATTGAAGAATATATGTATGTACATAGTAGGATTTTGTATGACAGTTAATCCATTTAGTATATATGTATAGCAGTCAGTTTCACGACAAATCTTCTCCCAAAACAATCAACTAAAACGAACGAAAATACGAAATTAATCACCGCTCGTGAATAATAATCCGAATTATTCGCCGAATTCGCATTTCATTACAAATACAATTGATCCAAAAACACATTTGACATTTAATTAATTCGTAGAAAAAATAGCTACAGCACTGAAATTTCCAAATCGCTAAATTAAAACATTCGTGTACAGATGTATGTACGTGAGAAATACTGAAATAGTATCCGAGAGGATGTGAAAGAAAACAAAGGTAGACCGAGTGGACGATGGACTGATGAATTGAGAAGTTTACGAGATTGAGAAGTCTAATACGGTTTTTACTCAACTATTTCCTTATTTTCATATCCTCGTAATGCTATCTACTTGTATCCGTCATTCGCTTGACACTTTCAACTTTTCGATGAGTTTTTTGACATGATTTATTATTAGGAAATTTGCGATACATTTTCTCTTTTTCCCCTAATTTATTTTCGTTTTATCACATATGACTCTATGTTTATTTTTACTCTTCGAAGAACTTCCGCTCTCTCTCTCTTCGTATCTTATTATATTTTCCTCAACCTTCGTTCAAGTTTTTTCTTTTATTTCTATTCCACCGATTAGTGCAGCGTTAACTACCCCTGCCACACACACTAGTGGAATAATACAATACAAAAGAATTATGAAAAATACTTATTAATGGTATAACGCTTGAGAGTCACTACTATTTCGATCAAAAAAACTAAATTAAAATTTACATAATTTGATTATATATTATATATTGTACATATGTACATACATACATATTATATTACAGGTAAAAGGTGAAATCCCCGCATTGTACCAATATAAAATGCCTCATAATTTTATACAATGCCTAAAAGTTTTAGACAAAGTCTAAAAGGATTTTGTTATACGAAACGCTTTTATCTCACCAATCTGACCGGCTGGTTCTGACGAAGGATCTAATGATAAATAATAAATAAACCTGATAAATGACCTTATACTTGGTAAAAATAACCACAAAAAATGAAAAGGGATCTATTTTTAACTATTTCTGAGCCATTTCTAATCAAAATTTGAAATATGGTAAAATATGTAAACATATTTAATATCTAATATATGTAAATAAATTCATATGAACTTAATAAGGAAAAAGGTAGGGGAAGAAAAAATCCAATAAATAAAAGTACAAATATTTAATAAATACATTAAAATGACACTGTTGCTCAATTCAACACAATAAATTAAAATAAATAACATTTCAATGAAGGTCATAATTCTCCCCCAACTGAAGTCGTTCGACGATAACGCATATTGAGATGGTTCACTTCAGCTGAAGCAGCACTTTCAGAACATTTTAAGGGCATGCCTCTGGAAGTACGCAATTTCCAGCCTTGTTCCTGACTAAAGGGCCAGTACAGAAGCACCTGGAAGAGCAAGCTCCCATAGTACTGCATGGCACTGGTATCGGTGTTGCACAAGTACCTTCGCAAACATTAACATCACACATCCTGAACATTTCACCCGTAGGACATACATCTGAAATTCGATAAATATAAATTAAATAATACGAAAAAAATTATTTGGGAGCAGTTACTGACGAAAGGGACATAAAACAGTCTGTATTTAACTGTTGGTGTTGCAATGTCCTAGGTTTTATAATTTGAAAGTTATTTTTAATTGAAATTGCTACTGAAATGCATGACTTTTTCAGCTGGGTCGGTAACCATTTTGCTTTTATACTTTCAAAATAACCTTTCACGACAGTCTTTCTACAATTAATATACAGCTAATATGAGTATTTATAATTATGGATAATAAAAGGTTATCCACTAAGTTTTAAAGTCAAATTTGTATTCACTACAGCAGTGTCGGAAGTTTTCTTCAAAAAAAGTGAACTTCCCTTAAAAGTCTGATTTAATGGGGTGAAAATATACTCACTGCACGCTCCTTCTCTAACACACACTCCCATGTAATTTCTCCGAAGGTCTGGACTGCAGATGCATCCTGGATTGCAAGGGATGGGAGGTATATTGCAAGTTGTCGGTAAAACTAGATTTGCACAAGTTGCCTGGCAAATGGTATTGAGACATGGCGTATACATTTCACCAACTCCGGTGCATACTGGGGTAATTGCTGAAATTAAAAATTAAACAAAATCTTGTGTAAAAATTAAAATTGTATCAAAAAAGTGGTATCTAACTTTGAAAATAAATAGATGAGATAATCTTCAAACATATTTATATATGTAATGAAATCTGGGATAGACAGATGTGAAAAGAATCAATAAGAACAGTTCCGTAAAATAATCGTAACTATGTATGTATATAGTTTGAAAACCTGCTGCAAAGTTGACACTTGTTGCCTCTATTATCTTCAACGTTCTATAAATTTAACAATAATGGTTTAATTTGCTTATTTATACCTACAAACGTTTTTAAAGTTCATATGATCCTCTTTCTAATGAAACACTGTACTTATGTACATAAAATAAAATAGTACAAAAAAATGTCGAAAGACAGTTGATGATTATTTTATTACTGGTTGAAATATGTACATATACTCGTATTATGTCATATTAGTATTACGCTAAATTCGATTTCCAAAAATCGACATTAACTAGTTAGAACATGTTTCATTTGACTTTTGTTCAAAATTTCAACAATTTATTTATGTTATAGGCGATTCGTATGAGTTGATCTGTAACATTTGCTTCGAATCATCAATGCTATTTTGCGTTAACTCAGTGGTCGGGAACCTTTCTCGAGCTAAGAGCCAAATCAGGGAAAACCTTGCAAAATTAATAAGCTTGAAAGCCGCAACATATTATTTTAGAATTATATATTCAAAATTAAATTAAATGTTACTCATTGATCATCAATGAAATGTAAGAAATAAGTTATACTCGTGATATGTCTTAATGTTCGACAGTTTATTACTAAAAAGTATCACAAAGTTTAATCTGAAAAACGATCTTAAAGCTTTTTATAGCTATGACGTTGTTAATTTTGATCTTGTATAAATTGTGTGCCAACATTTTTTGTTTCACGCTAAACGTTGGATGAAGAGAGAGCCGCATGTTTTTTATACAAAGAGCCGCATGCGGCTCCGGATACGCCGGTTTCCGACCACTGCATTAACTCGACGAGATAATACATTTATTTCAACTGTACGCAAAAAAAATCACAATACTTCGTATATGGATAATGTAAAAATACTTACGACATGATGTTGGATTAACGCAAACTCCAGCCGAATTCCTAACGAATCCTGATGCACAAATGCATCTCGGATTAGAGCACACTGCATTTATCAAGCATCCAACGGCAACTTGTCTGTTGCAAGTTGGCTGACAACCATTGTCGCCACAAGTTGAGAACACTTCATTAGCGCCAGTGCAAAGTAATGTAGCTGAAACATCACAAGTAGCTCGTGTAATATGTATTTGAAAATCTTGAACTACATACATACAATATGATGATGATCTACTTACGACAAGTCGTTGGTAGGACACAAGTTCCGTCTCCGTTTCTCACGAATCCAACATCGCAAATGCATCCAGGTACTGAACATACGGAATTGCAAGTGGATATGTCAGTCCTGGTGCATGATCTTTGACAGCCGTCGTTTCCGCAATTCGAGAACACTTCGTTTACTCCTGTGCAAGTCTGTGTCGCGGCTGAAAACAGTACAAGTACATCAAGTACATAAGTATCGGTCTGTTTCTAATGGTGTCCAGATTACTCATCATCGTTTTCAGCCGTTCACCATCCACTGCTGGATGAAGGCCTCTCCAATCCTCTTCCATTCCTGTCTGTCTTGAGCAATCTGCATCCACTTAAATCCACACATTCTTCTCAATTCATCAGCCCATCTTCCACACGGTCTACCTTGCTTTCTTTCACATCCTCCAGTATTTCTCGCATCCATCTGCCATCCATTCTTCTCACTATGTGTCCAGCCCATTGCCACTTCAACTTTTTCACGCGCGCTGCTATGTATATCTACCACTTTGGTCATACTTCTTACATTGAGCAACAACACCAGCACCAGATTTTTTTTGGCGGTGGCGAGCATCTTATTACATTGCACCACTTTTCACTCACCAAGCTACCTGCTCATCTCATAAATCTATTATCATTCATCTCCAGATACCCAATTTCACTCTCCCATCACCTAATCCTGTTGAAATCCTTTCATTTAATAAAGCAGATTATAATTCCATATGCAGCCAACTGTCAAATATCAATTGGGACATTGAGTTTTTAAACTTAGATATTGATACTTGTGTTGATAAATTCTACAAAATCATATATAACCTTATCGATACTTTTGTTCCCAAAATTACTCTCAACCATACTAACAAATTTCCTATCTTTTATTCCAAAGGTTTGATTAGGACTATCAAAGAAAAACGTAAATTCCATAAAAAGTGGAAAAAGTACCAATTTCCAAGTGATTACGAATCTTTCTCCCTCCTCCGCAAACGCCAAAAATCATTATATCTTAACTCCATTGAAAACGCAATTAAACGTAACTCCAATAATTTCTGGCATTATGTTAAATCAAAACGTCTAATTAATAAGATCCCTAACTCTCTTAGTTTCAATGGTACCACTGTTTATGACGATTTGTCCAAATCCAACCTATTCAATGACTACTTTAACTCTGTCTTTGTAACTGACTCCCTCTGTCCCCCTTCTCTTCCCCTAGATAATCACCTAATGTTCAACTCCATTAATGGGATCAACCTTGATCCTCCACTTGTTAATAATTATCTAAATAATTTAGACTCTAATAAAGGAGCTGGTCCTGATAAAATCCACCCTCTTTTTTATTAAATCCTGTGCACCCCATCTTACTTATCCACTTTTCTCCTATTTAAATTATCCCTAACTCAGGGTAAATTTCCTCAACTGTGGAAAACTGCTATTATTACCCCTATTTTTTTAAATCTGGGAGTGCACATGACATCTGTAATTATCGTCCAATTTCTAAATTATCTATTTTTGGCAAAATATTAGAAAAAATTGTCACTGATCATTTATCCCCTCTACTTCGTAAATATATAATCCCCAACCAACATGGCTTTCTCCCCAAAAAATCTGTTGAATCTAATTTACTCGAATTCACGGACTTTATCACATGCTCCTTAGATGAAAAATGCCAAACTGATACTATTTATACCGACTTTTCCAAGGCTTTTGACAAAATTTCACACCCCATTCTCCTCCACAAACTCCGTAATCTAGGAATACATGGCGATCTTTATAGATGGTTATCCTCCTACATTTCCAACCGATCTCAAGCAGTCATGATCAACAACCAAATCTCTGATTTCAAAAAAGTCCCTTCTGGTGTTCCTCAGGGCTCTCATCTCGGTCCTCTTTTATTCTTACTATATATCAATGATATCAATTCATGCTTTTCTTATTCCTCCTTTCTTCTTTTTTTGCTGACGACACTAAAATTTTTAAAAAAAATCTTTCTATTGATGACTGCCTTAAGCTTCAATATGATCTAGATAATTTCTCCAAATATTGTTCATCAAATCAGCTCTTCCTTAATATAGCTAAGTGTTCTCAAATTTCATTTACCAGGCGCAAATCTCCCATACTATTCTCTTACAAAATTAATAATATTCAAATTAAAAAAGTTGATACTGTCAGAGACCTTGGCATTGTTTTCGATACTAAGCTTTCGTTCAATAACCATATTGACCTGATCGCCAGAAGGGCTAATAGAAATCTAGTTTTCATCATGAGGGTGTCCAAGCCTTTTAAGTCTTGTGATACCCTCAAATTACTTTTCAACTCCTTTGTCACAAGCCACCTGGAGTTTGCAAGTACTGTGTGGAACCCCTTATACCATATAAACATTCTTAGACTGGATGAAATCCAAAAAAGTTTCCACACATACTTGCAATTTAAATTCCAAATCCCAATTATTCCTAATTATTTGTTTATTCCCAATTTAACCCCCCCACTTGTAACAAGAAGAATCATAAATGACCTCTGTTTTTTGTACAAAATCCTTAACAATTTAGTTGATAGTCCTTGTCTCCTTTCTAAAATCTCCCTTAATTGTCCTTCCAGAACATTCCGTAATCCTAATTTATTCCACCTTAAGTTCTTATCCTCAAACTTATCTCGCAACTCATTCATCAACAGATCATGCAATACTTTCAACAAACTTCCTATTTCATTTGATATATTCACCTCCAACCTCTTTACTTTCAAAATTCATCTATATAAACACTTTTCCAATCCCTAATCCTACCCACACTCTTCCAAATCTCCCTCTCCCTTCTCACTACTTTCTTTATGTTTCTTACATTCATCATCTTTCTATTATTTATTTACATATCTTATATCTAATTTTACTTATATAAACTATGTCTATTATCTTTCTATTTCTTCACCTATGTTATATCAAATTTATTTATAGAAACTACTTTGGTTTATGTCATAACTTTGTTCATCTCTATTTTGTATTTCTTTAATTATAACTGTATGTTTCTTTCTCAAATAAATAAATAAATAAAATAATCTTCATACAAAAAAAAAAAACTATACGAAACTAGGTACAACCAGATTTTTTTTGAACCTCGACGACCAGATAGATGTACAGGTTTAGATGCTACGTATTACACGATGCGATTCTCAGTTGCATAAAAATTTCTTGGAAGTCAATGTTCGACGAAATAAACCTTCACCAAAAACCCTTTTCTGACCTTTTTTTTGCATCGTCGTACTCAATTGTCAACGCAACGCAATGTCAACGCAATTGTTTCGAAAACAATGAAATTCAGAAAGAAATATGAGAGGTTAAATTTTAATATATTGTCTACGTCTACATACTACTACATAGAGTACCTTGTTTTCGTATAGCTTCCTAGACCTATTTTTTTTTATGAAGATTATGAGATGAGCAGGTAGCTGGTGAAGTAAAAACTCCATCCTATTTTCATTCTTCTTCTTTACATCCAGTCATATTCACCAACTGCCCTAGGTATAGTTAACTATCAACCATCTCTACAATATGATTATCTACTGTGACTACGCTTTGCGTGCAAAATTCATTAAACATAATTTTAGTTTTATTGAAATTAATTTTAAGCCTACTTTCATACTTTCGTTGCTTACTCCAGATTATTATGATTGGATAATGTCTTATAGTTGATCTGATTACTTACGACATTGCGATGGTAGAACACATTGTCCGAATGCATTCCTGACGTATCCTCCGGTGCAAACGCAAGCTGGTGTCGAGCAAGTCGAAGTGCAACCGATTACAACCGGTCGGGTACATGAGGGACTGCAGCCATCATTTCCACAATTGGAGAATACTTCATTGGCTCCGCATAGCTGGTTGATTGGAAAATCTGGGATGTGAAAAAAAAGAAAGAAAAAATGTCAAGTATGAACGTATTTCAGTCAAAAATGTGTGGGGTGTCAAAAGTGACTCGAGAGCCACTAGTATTGTTGGCTCATTGTGAATATTTGTTGGTTTGAAAATATAGGATGATTTTAAAACTCGTTCAGAAACGAAATCATATTTTAGTGAGAACCACTGCTTCATTCCATTGAATATATGGATTTAAATTTATTTCGGTATTCGATTGATTATCTCAAAACAAAATCAATGTTATCTAAAAATTAAGTTTGAGACGCCGAAATTGAAATGTTTAGATAATCGTTGGTATTTGGTGAGTTTATTTGAGAGCCTCGAAATTGAAATCGAATTTTAGCAAGTGAAAATTTATATAAAATTTTTAAGAACCACCGGCATGATATTCGGTAGATTTCTAAAAAACAAAAATTATTTATGCAACAGCTAGATATAAACAACTTACAGCACCATTGAAATAATTTGAGAAACACAATTTCGTCTTTTGGAAGGGAATTATCGACAAAAAATTATCCATAAGAAATAGCCAATAACACTGTGCAACAAAAAAAATCACGTTTTTTAAATTATTACTAATTCTGACCCACTGAATCCGAATGATTCTGACCCCAACCACCTCTAAACGCGACTTCAAATCATCTACAGCTCAAATTTGTACGTTTAGACAAAAATAAAAAATACTGACAGAGAACCAATTCTTATAAATGCATTAAAATAAAATAAAATAAAAAAAAAAATTGGACAATGTAACGCATAAATAACACTGGAAAAAATTCGAAAGAAAATAATTATTTTTGACTTATTTTAAAGTATTTTAAAGCTTTCAAATATCACATTTAATAACAAAAACATCTGACATCTAAATTTTGAGTTACAGACCGCAAAAGTAAAAAATTATCCATTTTTTTAAACGCTTCCATCTCATAAACAAAAGCTAACCAACCAAAAAAAAAAAAATGTACAAGACATAAATAACACCGGAAAAATTCGAAAGAAAATAATTATTTTTGACTTTTAAGTATTTTAAAGCTTTCAAACATCACAATTAATAGCAAAAACATCTGACTATTGCTTTTAACACTCATTTTGAACACAAAAGTACTAAATTTTGAATTACAGACCGCAAAAGTAAAAAAATTATCCATTTTTTTTTTAATGCTTACATCTCATAAACAAAAGCTAACCAACAAATGTCATTATCATATTTGGATTTAGTGGGTCAAACTTAGTAAAGATTGACTAGTCTCCGCTCCGGTAGTTTTTTTACTTTATCCCAATCGGATAAAGTATTGTGATCGTGCGAAAATTCGACCTCGAGATTTTGACTGAGTTGTATCAGGTATCATCCCCTGATCACGTTTTCATGATTTCTAAAAAATGTCTGTATAGCTGTATGGCTGTGTACTTATGTGTGTGTGTGTCTGTATGTGTGTTTTCTCCAAAACTTTTAAGTCTATCAAGCTGAAATTTCATATCTATTATTTTCACGTAAGGTGTAAGAGCCATAAGAAATTTGGTCAACATCAGTGAACCGGAAGTAGGGTTTTTTTCTTGTAAAAAATTCTAAAATTCTTTTACCACAGAATATTTCCGAAACGGCTCCGGGAATTTTGTCGAAATTTCATATCTATAGTTTTCACGTTAGCCGTAAGAGATACTGTGATTTTAGTCAACATCTGACGAGCAAAAGTGGCAGTTTATTTTTGTTGCACAGTGTAAATGGCGTTAACCATTATTCCACTAGTTATAGTGTGGCAGCTGACTTACGAAACAAACGTAAGACTAAACCAGTAAAAAAATAATGGGATAGTTACCGCAAGCTGACGGAAGAACGCAAATTTGTCTGGAATTTTTCAGGAAACCTGGAGCGCAAATGCATCCAGGAACACATCCTCCGACACATCCGACAGAAGCAGACGGATTAGTACAAGTGCTCTGGCAAGCATTGTTGCCACAGATGCTGTAAACTTCATTGGGTCTGTTACCTGAAATACAAAGAAAAATAAATAAAATGTATACAAAATTCTACCTACTTGATTCACAATCAAGGAATTGGTTAAAATGTATCAAGCATACTCCTGTTGCAATTCACGCTGATCAAGCCTTGGTTTATGGCATCTATGGACCAGACGGCAGCAGATAGACAAAGCAGGGTGAGTAGAGTCTTGGCCATGTTGAATTTTTCAGATGCACCGACACAACTGTCGTGGTCGATGGTCAAATTTTAACAATTCGCACAGCCAAAAAAGTTTTTCATTTTGTACACTTTCTATTACCGTTATTCGACACCGTCAAGGATTCTCTACCTTAGAAAGTCCTGATTATTAGAAAATAAATATACGTACACCGTTGTAAAATTTGCATGTGTGTACGAATCGCAAACGTGTGTGTCCTACAAAAATACATACATTAAAAAATCAAAACCGGCCTGCGCTATTAATTTAAGAAACGAGTTTTTTTTTATGGTTAACCGTTTTAACCCTATTTTAACTATCATTTTTTGCCCCTAAAGCTTTCGCTTGAATATAAACAATATCAATTATTTTATACGTTCTTAGCATACATATGTAGATGTAGAATAGTTTGGATCACCCTCACGCTCTAAAAATGTTCCGACTCTAACTAAGACACTCAGGTATAAAAATCCTAGTTGTGGGAGTCGAAGTGTTGAAAAAAAAGATCACTTCTTTGTTATTCGAGTCTCAGGTTATGTTCATTCATCCCTACTCTTGTGACGATTTCTGTCGACCGATAAGTATGAAGGGGCATATCTATGTACATATGTATCTACATATACATATCTATGGTTCTTAGCTAATAAGTTTGATGTGCGTCGAGTTTCTTTTAATTCCCATATTGATGCGACTGTCAATAAGGCTTATAGGAGTTTGGGATTCATAATGAGAGTATCCAGACCCTTTAAGTCCTTTGATACCGTGTCTCTACTATACAATGTATGTATTTGTGAGAAGTCACCTGGAATTTGCTAGTACTATATGCTCTAGGGCAGCGGTTCTCAAACTGGGGCCCGCGGTCCCCTGGGGGACCGCAAAGCCGTTTCGATGGGACCGTGAGAGATGAACGCATATTTATACAATTTATATTTTTATAATTATAGCATGTAACGTTTCTTGGGATATATATATGTAATACTAGATTTATTACCCGGCTTTGCCCGGGGTGTAATTAATATAATGTAATATAGTGTTTGTTTAGTAAATTATCACTTCTTTGTTATTCGAGTCTCGGGTTATGTTCATTCATCCCTACACTTGCGACGATTTCTGTCGACCGATAAGTATGAAGGGGCATATCTATGTACATATGTAAAGTATAAAAAATCAAATAAACCCCTGCTTGAATTCGTTCTGGCTGACCGCCTCGTCCTATAATTATCAATAATACAGGAACTATTCTTTTCTCAAAATATAAATAAAAATAAAATATATCTAAAATTGTGCCAGCAATTGCGGTTAAACAATTAATAATAATAAATATAATTTTAAGTTTAATAGATTAAATTAATGGAATTAAAATTTAATAACATATATCTATGGTTCTTAGCTAATAAGTTTGATGTGCGTCGAGTTTCTCACAATATAAATTATTTGAATTCATTTTAGGTGAGAGCCGCTGATTTATCACATCATATTAGACAGTAAATAATTGTCTTTTAATTCCCACATTGATGCGACTGTCAATAAGGCTTATAGGAGTTTGTGATTCATAATGAGACCCTTTAAGTCCTTTGATACCGTGTTTCTACTATACAATGTATTTGTGAGAGGTCACCTGGAATTTGCTAGTACTATATGGAACCCGTTTTACCAAGATTCCATTACTTAATTGAAAAAAATTAATACGAAGTTCCATACGTACTCCATTTCCAGGTTTCGTCTTTATTCTTCTTCTGCAAATTCCCGTGATTACGTCTCTCTGCAATCCAGGAGGTTTTAAGCTTTTAAATAATTTATTAGATAGCCTTTACCTACTAAGTAGGATCCTTCTACATACATTGTCCCCCCTAGATCTGTCAGAAATCCTCCATTGTTTCATTTGAATCTTTGTTCCACTAATTATTCGCAAAACTCCTTCATTTATAGATCCTGCTCGTCATTCACTGAAATTCCGGCATATGTTGATCCTTTTCACTATTCTTTGCCCTCCTTCAGATTATCTTTACTTAAGTTCCTTTCCAGCCCTAACTCCTAAGTTCCTTTCTTGTTATGATCTGTTGTTTGTTTGTAACTACTTTGGCTGTAGTGTATTATGTGAAATTAATATTATTTTTGTATTTTATATTGTGCTCTATGAGCTGTTTGTTACCTAATAATAAATCACCATCATCATTGACCTAACAACCCAGGGTTTGTCTTAGCCTCCTCACCTTAACTCAGCCACCGAAGTTTAGTTCTGCTAATTGACCTGCGACCATCTGGTCTGCTGTCTAAGATACTCCTGGCGGCTGGGTACTGTTCCTGCCCATCTGAGTTTTCCGACTTTGACGAATGTGGAAACGCATTCCTCTTGAAAGAGGCTGTATAGCTCTAGTCTCTACCTTATTCGCCATTCGCTATATTCATGCACTGGCCCATATATCTACTTTCCTCTCAAATGTGTCAACAGTACGCTCATCAGCCCTGGCCAGGGTTGCCAGACGTCCCGATTTCAACAGACAAATCCTGAGAATTAACAAAAATGTTATATTTAGAAAAATGTATGTATGTATGTAGTTTAAAGAGGGTCGCTTAATTTTGATCTTCTATATACATACATATGTAGGTACAAAGATGTACCTAGGACAATTGGTGAACTTGACTGGATGTAAAGAAGGATGAAACTAGGATGGAGCGCTTTTAAAAAGAGGGTACACCACCGATGCGTACTGCCAGTTATGACGTATGGATCAATCTGCATTCAGTTGACTACACGCATTCTTCGCAATTCATCAGCCCATCGTCCACTCGGTCTACCTTGCTTTCTTTCACATCCTCTCGGATACCATTCCAGTATTTCTCGCGTCCATCTGCCATCCATTCTTCTCGCTATGTTTCCACTTCAACTTTTTCACGCGTTCCGCTATATCTGTCACTTTGGTCATACTTCTTACTCATGTATTCCTCTTACGATCTCTTCTCGCTGTACCGAGCATACATCTTTCCATGCTTCTCTGTGTGCACTGGATCTTGCGTAACATTCTTGAATTTAGCATCCACGTGTCACATCCATACGTCATAACTGGCAGTACGCATTGGTCGTATGCCTTCTTTTTTAAGCATAGCGGAATGTTGGATTTCATCTTCGTATTATATATATGTACATATATTCAAAATTTAATTAAATGTTACTCATTTATGAAATGGATGAATGTTCGACAGTTTATTACTAAAAAGTATTATTGAAAAACGATTAAATAGCCATGAAGTTATATGTATGTATGTATGTAGAAATGGAATTCATTTTGATTTTGTGTAAATTGTTTGCCAACGTTTTGTGTTTCGCGCAAAACGTTGGATGACAGCGAGAGCCGCAGGTTTTCATACAAAGAGCCGCATGAGGCTCCGGAGCCGCAAGTTTCCGACCACTGATTTAAAACATAACAAAATATTTTAAATAATTGTCAAAAAAAAATGAGAACCACCTCCTTCAGATTCTTTGAAAACTGATGATCATTAAATTTGAAACATTGAAGTACAAAAGCATTATAAAAATAAAATGAAGTAAAAGCAAGTTTAAAACAATTATAAAAATAAAGATTCTAAATATTATAAATCAATTTATAAAATCGCCGGTATGTGAATAAATTTGAAGCTAGATTCAAAGCTTTCCTATGTACATATATGTAAATGTGCGGAACTTTAAGAGTTAAAAATGCCCCCCATAGTAGGTGGATCACACTTGTGTTCAAATCAGGAAAATCGTTTGAATTAAATTTCACGAAGAAGAAAATATACATAATTTTACAATTCTCTGTGTCGTGCGATTCGTTACGACAAGCACAAAAGGAATTAATAAATTTGTTTTTAATGGAAGAGGAAGAAGCGAATACTCGAATATACTATTTAGGAAACCTGTTCGTAAAGTAGCTTGCCTATCGCTATTTATATTAATGATAATTGTTTTGTTAAGGCGATAGCGATAAATAAATCTGAAAGTGTAATAAAATAATGTAAAAACGACAAATAAGCAAGTGAATTTTAAAAATATGATAATGAGAATTTTTCAGGATGTTAAGGATGTGATTAAAATAAATTTAAAACAATTCAGATAATCATTGTTTTATTCACAGCTTTTGTATATTAACAGGATTACATTTTAAATAAATTATCATCGGAAACGTGTACAGTCACATTTCCAAAACAAAATCAATTTATTGGAAATTTGTGAGTTTGTGTTTTTTTTTTTAAGATTTTTCGATAAATAAATTATTAAGATATATTAAAAAAATAAATTAAGTAAAAAAAGTTCAGCGACAAAGTGTTTTATAAATTCAGCGAGTACGCTGCGAGAGAGAGTACTATTATACACGATAATAATAACAACATACTTATTGTAGATATGATAATTATAAATATTAATAAAACTTCTAACGTGAATTATCATCGGTATGAATAAATTAAAGTTTAGACCTTTCCAGGGGCTATAAAAAAATAATTTATTTTAATTTAACAATATGTATACGAAACGTTTAAAAATTTCATAATATTCAAAAAGCTATAAGTACATTACGGTAAAAACGATTTTTTGGCAAATATCAAGCCTTTGTGCAATCTAAAATAAATACAAATGTAAATAAATATCACAAAATTATAGTTGAACCCCTGCTAAATTGAGAACAACAAAAAACATCGAAGCTTTACTAGAGATGTAATAGATTTTCAACATTGTACGTAGCTTTGATGTTTCAATATCATCCAAATTTGGCAAAGTATATAATTTTTTATTGTAAAATTGACGGGCTTATCCAATACAAATACGTTTTGAGTATTAATATTTTAATTTTCAAATCCTTTCTTCTAAATTTTTAAAGAGATCAATTATATGCATAACATATTCAATTACCAATCTATTCACGGGTACGATCATTTTTTTAATATAATATTACAATCAACATACATCTTCATTACATACATACATATAGTGGCGATAAATGCTTTCTCAAATATTTACAAAGTATAAGTATTTTAAACAGGAAGACCACCAAAATCTCAACAGAATTAGCGTTGAAAAAATTAAATTAAATTAATAACTAATGATTATAGTAATAAAAGAAATCACATGCATTTTATACTATTCTTATAATACTATACATATTTTTAAACATTAGTGAAATTCACAAATTTTGTTAATAATATAAATAATATAAAAAAGCTGAAATGACGTACAAGTGAAAAATTCATTGCTGCCAAATCTTAATATATTTATTATATAAATTTGTTGAGAACCACGCATTCATTGTATTGGTACGCATGTAAAATTTCACAATGAAATTTAAAACAATTCCTATCATGACTCTAATACGCTTTTAGATCAACACCTTTTACGAAATCGGGCCAAACTAAATCAACAATAAAGTCACGCTTCCTGTTTCAATCTTTATCCATAAGGTGTTGTCTTGATGCCGTTGAATTCTCACAGATAAAAAATTTGAACAAAAGTTCAAGGACTTTTAATATACTAATTAAAAATAAAAAATAAAGCTAATTAGTTTTCAAACAGTTCATTACTTCTGAATACAATTTACATACTGAGTAAATTTTATAAAATCTTTTTAAAAGTTTCTACAATAGATGACTGTTGAGTAAAATTGATCCTGAAAAGAGAAAACATGACGGAATGGTGTAGAATAGTCGGATCAAATCCATCAAAACCTAACCTTAAATTAAAATAGCCCCAAAACTTACAGGGCTACATAGAATAATAATAGCATTTCTAGCGCATTTACTAACAAATTACATTTAAGATGCACAGTTGACACAACTCAAAAATAACTCAATCATATTAAGTTACATCATTGAATATTTTTAAGTTGCATCACTGTTGCAACTGTTGTATCACTATTGCATTTTATTTATCACTTGTCTGGTTTTTTTTAACAAGAAAGTATGCAGTTTTGAGTTTGAATGTGTGTTTCTTCCAACCACAAATGTCAAAATGAGCAAAAGTTCGTCTCTTTCATAAAGATACATGCTATTGGTGCATTTTTGCACCACTTGTAGTTTTGTCCCTTTTTAACACACTTGTTTGAAGAAGCGGATACTCAATCTGAAACTGTATACTCTCTTGTTTTGCAAAAACAGACAAAATTTTGACTAAAATTCATAATTAAAAAGGTTACACCTATAATTTTCCTATCTTTGGAAATTGTAAAGATTCAAACATACGATATAAAAGTACAATTTTGGGAATGTATTCAATTGCATTATCGTTAACCTATACGGGAGTTCCAAAGTCGGGATCGCCGTTGCCTTCGATGATGAGATCTTTAGCGAAGTTCGAAAGGGCATCGCATCTTTGATGACCGCTCCTCGTTTTACTGTGACCAGAATTGTAACTATCTAACGGGGGCAGCAAAGCTTTCGGGGTAAACTTTAAATGGTTCTCACCGAGCATGGACAATTCTAACTTGCTCAACGCAAGTTTCAACGTGGCATCTATATCGGCCTGGCTGTGACTTACCAAATTGGACGTGTTCATTAAATTTTCGAGTACGGGATATATGTCGTTAATTTCAGTCTCTATCTGTTCTTGACTATCCATAGTGTCGTTGGATTCTTCGGCACTCTGCAACAGCAAAGTGTGATTCTCCGGCTCGGCGACGCTTTCTGCAACGTTCGACTTCATGTGAAACTCTGAGTTTAGATCTTTCAACGGTATGTGGATGACGTCCGGTGGTGGAGGAATTCTTTTAGCCGTGCCGATCCTAAACTCTCGATTCTTCATCGGAAACTTGTGAACGCTGGTTATCTTGACGGGATTTTGCAATGTCTTTTCAACGTCCGAAGGTTTATCGTTATCGTCGAATTTACTTTTGACGGAGATGGTCACACTGTTGTTGGGTTTCAAATTCGGCAACGCATGTTCCGGAGTGAAACTCATCAACGGAATTTCATCCGTCGGTGTTTTACCGTCATACATTTGCACCGGAGACGGATCGCTCTCTGTCGATTCGATCTCGTCGGACAACTTCAGTTTCACGTCTTCCTTGTTGCTCTGATCGAATATCGATTGAATGGTTTTGACACCGAGCTTTGCAAACGTATCGTTATAGTATCGTTTATCCGGTTTGATGATCTTGTTTGGCGATTCCATATCCGACGTATTGGCATTGTCTAACGCTTGGTACGTACCTTTATTCTTCCAATCGCCAGCTTTGACTCTTTTCTTTTTGGTCGGCTTCGTTTGGAGCTTTTTACCGTGAACGGGTGTAGTCTCGACGGAATCGGGAGAAACAGACGACTCGTAATTGTTCAAAGAATTGCCTGATAGTCCTAAATATTGACTAGTACCGAACGGTTTAATGCTCGATATCTTCGGATACACAAATCCAACGTTCTGATTGACGTCGTTGTTCTTATCGTAGGATATGTCGTCGTTCGGCAAATGCGAACAAGCGTCGATGACTTTATCGTACGACTTTTTCCTACCGGATTTATATCTGAAGTTTTTACCTATACTCTTAGACATATCTAAAATGGTCTGCTTTTCATTAATAGTCAATTCTGATAATGAATCGTTCAACATGTTTCCGTTCAACGCGTCGCTTAATATTACCGGCGACTTTGAATCGCTCGTTTCAATATTTCCGCAAGATATGCCCGAAGATATGATGTTATTATCACTGGAAGTCTGTATGGGTGAGCTTGTACTTTCAGAATTGCTAAGAGAATTGTTCAAACTATTCAACGGAACGATCGTATCGTTTGCATTATCGACGACGTCTATATGCTTGTTGAGGAAAGCGAACTGGTCCCGCACGTTCAACTTCTCATTGCTATTATCCTTTGAATTTTCACCTTCTGAATGAGATTGCACATTCTCCTCGTCGTAGCTGACGTGAGAATTTTTTATTTCAGTCTGTATTTTTATCGTATTATCGTCCATGTCTAAAATGGAATGTTGCAACAACAGATTATTATTAGCCGTGTAATAGTCCTCGTAGTGATTGTTCATATTGTACATGTTGTTCTGTGATATTTGATAAGGATAATCGCCGTACTGGTTCGGCGATATGTTGTGATTGTTGTAATAAGAATTTTGGGACACATATTTGTGAGGATGACTAGTCTCCGGTGTGACGACGTAATCACTATAATCTTCAGATCCACTCCTGAAATTTAAATAAACAATTTTCAAACACTTGATAATAAACAGAGATAAGCAAATAAGAAAATAATGTAAACCTTCGATGAAGTTGTGTCAGATCTGGAGTACGAGGTGCTGTAGGCGTGGCTTCGCCGGCTAATCCATCATCGGCTGGGAATATTGGATATCTGCACAAAGAATAATATATTATTATCAAAAGATTATTCAAAATAATATATTATTATCAAAAGATTATTCAAAATAATATATTATTATCAAAAGATTATTCAAAATAATATATTATTATCAAAAGATTATTCAAAATAATATATATATTATATTAATCAATTATGTATACTTGAAAGTGTATTCATCTTCACTGAAAAAATTTTCTTCGTCTGAGTCCTCGGCTACAAACTGCACACACAGCGTACAGTCACCGGTTTGATTTTGCAATATTGTCACTGCTTCTTTGTGACACGCCTGAAACGTAAAAAAATTATTGTTAACTGATAGGTTAGGTAAGGTAAAGGTATTTTTAAGGGTGTCTAATCAAGAACACATTGTACTTTACTGCGTACACACACGGCTGCAGCACCACCTTCGCAGGTCATTTTTCACTTCTAAAATCCAAGTGATCTTCCGAAATTGTGAATAAAGCTATTTTATGCATGTTATACTCTCTAAGTTTCCAAATATACCCACATAAAACCACGCCCAACTCCTATAGCGATCATAAGAAGTGTTGGAACTGTGCAGAACACGTGATCGTCAAAATTAAGAGGATTGATTTGATATTGTTGTCTTTTCATCCATAACTTTCCATTCGTTTCTATCTTCTTTTTTTTAATTAATATATCAAAACATTCCGCTATGCTTAGAAAAAAAAGGCACACAACCAATTTGATTGACGTACGGATAAATTCAAGAATGTTAAGCAAGATCCAGTGCACACAGGGAAGCATGGAAAGATTTATGTTTGGCATAACGAGAAGAGATCGCAAGAGGAATACATGGGTAAAAAGCGTGACCAAAATGGCAGATATAGCGAAACGTGTGATAAATTTGAAGTGGAGACATAACGAAAATAATGGATGGCAGATGTATGTGAAGGAAAGCAAGATAGACCGAGTGGACGATGGGCTGATGAATTGAGAAGAATGTGTGGAGTCAACTGGATGCAGATTGCTCTCAAGTCTTTTTGAGGCGGGCGAGTAGCATTTTTGTCTGACGAGTACATTTCGCCGAGCCCTGTTTATTTCATCATCATTTTTAGCCGTTCACCATCCACTGCTGGATGAAGGCCTCTCCAATCTTCTTCCATTCCTGTCTGTCTTGAGCAATCTGCATCCACTTGAATCCACACATTCTTCTCAATTCATCAGCCCATCTTCCACTTGGGTCTACCTTGCTTTCTTTCGCATCCTCTCGGATACCATTCCAGTACTTCTCGCGTCCATCTGCCATCCATTCTTCTCGCTATGTGTCCAGCCCATTGCCACTTTTTCACCCGTATTGCTATATCTGCCACTTTGGTCATACTTCTTACCCATGTATTTCTTTTGCGATCTCTTCTTGTTATGCCAAGCATACATCTTTCCATGCTTCTCTGCGTGCACTGGATCTTTCGTAGCATTCTTGAATTTAGCGTCCAAGTTTCACATCCATACGTCATAACTGGCAGTATGCATTGGTCGTACGCCTTCTTTTTTAAGCATAGCGGAATGTTGGATTTAAAAACTATGTTCATTCTTCCAAAAGCACTCCATCCTAGTTTCATTCTTCGTTTTATTTCTTCTTCTTTACATCCAGTCATATTCACCAATTGTCCTAGGTATAAATAACTATCAACTATCTCTACAATATGATTATCTACTGTGACTACGTTTTGCGTGCAACATTCATTAAACATAATTTTAGTTTTATTAAAATTAATTTTTAAGCCTACTTTCATACTCTCATTGCTTAATTCTGTTAATCTATTTTGTAAATCTACTGAGTTACATGCAACTATAACTATGTCGTCAGCGAATCTTAGATGGCTCAAATGTCTTCCGTTAATCTTAACCCCTGTTTTGTGCCATTCCAGCGACCTAAATATGTCCTGAAGCACCGCATTGAATAATTTAGGAGAAATGGTGTCTCCTTGCCTAACACCTCTCTCAATACCGAATTGCTCCGTGTCTTCAAAGAGACGAACCGAGGCTTTTGCCTTTTTGTAGATGGCAGCTAGCAGACTGACGTACGGTTGTGCCACACCTTGTTTCTGGAGGGCATCCAGTACGGCTGTTTGACTGACTGAGTCAAACGCCTTCTCGTAGTCGATGAAACCTAAACATAGTGGTTGGCGATATTCGTTCGCGCGCTCAACCACAATTCACTTACCACCTGGAGATGATCCAATTGTGCTGAAATTGGCCCTGAATCCTGCTTATGAAATTTAAAAAAAATGCTACTAACTTGACGAAGATCTATGTTGTTGACCGAAAGAATTGCATCGCCAACGTACAACTGTCCCGTTTGAGCCGCAGGACCGTCTGCTTCCAATTCCGAGATCAAAATAGGAACACCGTGCTCTCTACCACCCTGAAAATTTAAAATTGGTACATTAAAACGATCATTTCATCGTATTTCATCAATGTAACATACGGTTATGCTGATTCCGAGTCCTTGCTGATGAGTTCGAGGTACTGCCACATGACGAGGCTCACCAGCCACGGTTCTACTCTCAAAGCCAGTATTCTTAGCTCGAGTGCAAGAACCGTTACCCCTCGCAGAACGACAAGCACGCACCTATCCAACATAACAAGAACACATTCAACGACGACAAACTAACAAAATACAATGCTAAAAACATAATACGATACTTACGACAGTCTTGTGCCGTTGCAAAAGTATCTCCGACTCCAACTGTCTCCACAGTCTATCGCGAACTTCACCCTTCATCTCTCGTCCTAGCAATTGCAACTGTTGAATGCGACCGGCCAACTCCTTGTCCAAATATTTGGCCGCCAATCTACGACAGTTTAAAAACAAAACTAAAATACCCAAACTAAAACTAGACTGATTCAATGAACTAATAGTCGATTCAAAATTACCTGGCACCGTATACTTCACTGTGTAAAGCTAAAACGGTGGCTCTTAACGCTGCATTCTCACGATGCAACTGTGAACATTCGCCGCGGAGACGCAACGTTTCACCAATGTTGGAGTTTGTTAGGCCTGAATTTAATAATTACAATATGCATTAAGTGCATTGTGGTTTAACCATTTTAATGTAATGTGTTGATTATATGTATATACCTGTATTTGTAGTTGTAGTATTTTTCTGTTCTAATAGGTCTCGGCAAGCACGCGCTTCGACTAATTCAGTGCGAAGATTAATCAGTTCGGCCTGAAACAATTATTAAGTTGTTGTTAATTTTTATAATAATTATAAATAGTAGTATTACACTATGCAACGAAAAATCGCGTTTTTAAGTTACCCGAGCGGAGACCAAAAAATTATCACTAATTCTGACCCACTAAATCTGAACATGATAATGAAATTTGTTGGTTAGCTCTCGTTTATGAGATATGAGCGTTTAAAAAAAATGGACAATTTTTCCATTTTTTTGACTTTAGCGAGCTGTAACTCAAAATTTAGTACTTTTGAGTTACGTGAAAACTATAGATGTGAAATTTCAACTAAATACATATGTAGATCGGTTAAGTAGTTTCGGAAATATTGCGTGGTAAAATAACTTTTCTACAGGAAAAATTCCAACTTCCGGTTGATCCATTTCAATGGTTTATTTTTCGTAACTAGAAATTGCCTTAAGGATTATAATATTCCAATATTATATTTAATTATCCAGAAATCGCAAAAACGTGATCAGGGGACGATACCTGATACAAATCACAATATCAAGGTCGAATTTATGCAGGATCACAATAATACAAACGCTCTTAGTAGTAAAGCTCGAAACTTGTGGATTTATTTATAAAGTTAAACATGTTATCAATATACAATGTAGATATCTGTTCTAACTACATATTGGGATAGAAAAGTGCAATTTTTTAAAATGTGACTATCCAATTAATATTGCCTGCAATTTATTATCACTATCATAATTTATTATGAAACTAATACTACCTATAGAATTAAATTTAAACTATTTTAGTTTGATCTAAAAATACATAGATGTCTATAGTAAGCGTACAAAAAACAATTGATTAATTTACTAAGGAAAATTTGAGAAAAATTAGAATTTTCGTACGAGTGAAGAATATAGATATGTATGTATTTACATAGTAGGATTTTGTATGACAGTTAATCCATTTGGTATATATGTATGTATAGCAGTCAGTTTCACGACAAATCTTCTGCCAAAACAATCAACTGAAACGAACAAAAATACGAAATTAATCACCGCTCGTGAATAATAATCCGCTCCGGTTTGTGAGGCCCTTTAAGACGATTCGCCGAATTCGCATTTAATTACAAATACAATTGATCCAAAAACACATTTGACATTTAATTAATTCGTAGAAAAAATAGCTACAGCACTGAAATTTCCAAATCGCTAAATTAAAACATTCGTGTTGGGAACTATTTTGTTGAAGTCGACTGTAATAACCTGAACACAAATATACGAAGTTCACAGAATGTTTCACCACAACAATCATCACACGTTGTTTATTAATAAAGTCTCAAATCTGCAATGCAATTATACCATTACATACTAGCGTAAGCCAGTTGAATATCAACGAATGTTTGCGTGGGTTAGTATATGTGTATTTCATAGTTTTTATAGTTGTTGCATAGATGGCGCGTTATAATACAACACGTAACAATTTAGCAAAGTCGCGAGCCTATTAAGATATTATACTGTCAAATCGTAGCAGGTTCGTCGTCGCCTCCGTTGGATGATAGTGTTAGCACGATTCATTCCACGAGCGTTATCAGCAGACAGACAGACGGATTTCGGCTATTATATATATAATAGTAATACTAATCAAATGTCGGCCATTACGATTGACGACCACTCTAACGTCATCGATATCACAAACATCGTTAATGGAAATAAATCGATCAGTCAACAAAAGTACATTTAACTATAGAGCGTGCCGCAAACGTGCTTTATTCTAAAGGTACACACGAGGGTGTATAATAAAATACCCTTAGGGGACAAAATCCCATGGCATTGATGCCATTAATGGCATGACGTAGTTCGTGACGATTGTGCAGAAATTTCGATCAGTTTTTCGCCATTGTGTCGCAAATAGTTTACAAACCACAGTTTTTCAATAATATTCAAACTTCAAAGTTGAACTTTCGTGTGGTGAAATTAAATGAAATATTAATGTAATCGTTTGCAATTACATACACGAATTTCGACGAATTTTTCCAATCAAATTAACGTTTAAAAACATTAACGACAGCAATAAGCAGTTGTTTTTAATTAAACGTATCAAAATATAGACGATCGTTAGTTTCGCTCGATTCGTTTCAAATATTGAAGTATTTCCTTGTAAATGGAATAGAAAGGAAATGGGTAAAAAAATGTACATGCGTGTAAAGCTCATATTCAATAGAAAAGATTACATATGTTTAGGCGTATTACTTGAAAATGAAATAAGAGGAAGTCTATTCAATGCCTTTTTTTGTCATCGTACATACATACATATTGTATAAGAGATCAACGGTTTACCAACTTTCGAAATAATAAATTAATTAGTAAAATATATTCAAATTAGACACATACATTATGCGAACCAAAATAGTAAAAGTACAAAAGTTTTACTAGTGATAGTTTTGAAAATGCATGATTGTTACTTTTCCAAGCAATTGTCATTCGGCCAATTGATACTTCTGCGAACGTTTGTTGTCAAAATTCTATAATTCGAGAACAAAAACACCAAAGTCTGATTTTTAGTGAAAATTTAGACTATACATATTTATGTATATCATTTACAATAAAATCATTGCATCGAAAATAAATTCATCGACCCTCCCTAGTACAAAAAATTGCTCTTTTTGTGAGATAATAATTATTATACTAGGCATACGGATCAATGCGTACCGCCAGTTATGATGTATGGATGTGGATGCTGAATTCAATAATATTACGTAATGCTGCGTACACACGGACGAACCGAACAGCGAACGTCCACGCAATAGCAACCCTTCGCCGTTTGCGGTTCGTCAGATCCAGTGCACACGGAGAAGATGCATGCTTGGTATTACAAGAAGAGATGGCAAGAGGAATACATGGGTAAGAAGCGTGACCAAAGTGGTAGATGTACGTGAGAAATACTGGAATAGTATCCGAGAGGATGTGAAAGAAAGCAAGGTAGACCGAGTGGACGATGGGCTGATGAATTCAGAAGAATGTGTGGAGTCAACTGAATGCAGATTGCTCAAGTCAAGCATGACATTGCATGGATGAGGATTGGAGGGGCCTTCATCCAGCAGTGGATGGTGAACGGATTAAAATGATGATGAATTATTATAATAACAAAATGCCCGTTGATAAACAACGGAACAGGTGTACCGTACAGTAATGCTCGTGTACAGTAACGCGACTCAACCCACACCGACAGCTGGCACCGCTCGCTCACTGACTTAAGGCGCTCACACACCTTAGCGCTGACGCCCCTATCGTCGTCCCATTCGCACCGATATAATGAGAGGGCGAAAACTTGACGCAGCGATATCGCTCAGGTTTGTGAGGGCCTTGACTGTTTCGCTAGCGGGTGGCCGAGCGTGAGTGAGCAGATTTTCCCCCTTTTATATACATCTATTATATATATAATAGCCGAAATCCGTCTGTCTGTCTGTCTGCTGATAACGCTCGCTGAGGAAAAATAATTAAAAAGAAAGAGTGGGCGATCGAACCCAGGACCGCAAGCTCGAGAGTAATCACGCTAACGCTATACTCTATCGCCCTTGGTCAATTTTTTTTTTTTTTTTTAAACATTACCTATAATTGAAATAAATAGGAAATGAGGAAAAATAATTAAAAAACCAGAATGAGTGGGGATCGAACGGAGTAATCGCGCTAACGCATACGCCACGGCCCGTTGTTGATTTGGTCCTTTTTTTTTTTAACATTACCTATACAAGGGATCGTGACTGCTAATAATACATAGATGACGCTATAAAAACTTTTATATCTTTTTTTTTTTTTTGATTTTTACAAAATCATTTACAAAATTATAATTATTATATATATAATAATTAATAATTATAATATAAATAGTTAAGTAAAAAAAAAATCGATACTATCGATACTACGGGATTGCTATAATAACTGTTATATTTTTTTGTCACTTACAACCGTGCGATCAATTAGTGGGGATCTCTATTAAAAAAAAGCGCTTTACGTAATTTAAAATTCAGCGGGCGTTGATATTCAACGGGCTTACACTAGTTATATTAGAGTAATACATACTACACAGTGCCTAAATTAAAAGTTATGGAGTATGAAAGTAATCTTAGCTTAATTTCATATACATATAACTATTGCACGGAAAGTGCAATATTTATGAAATTAAGAGTGCAAGAGTGCAGTTCAGTGGCAGTCCCGTCCCAATCAATTCCGAACTCACAAAGTCAGTCGCATTTCAGACCAGTTGGTGAGTGGATGTGTGTCTCGCGAGCCGCCACTGGCAAATGTTTGAACGCTCGCGAACGCATTTTACAGTGCATGTGCATTTGTGCAACGAAAATACGCGATAACAATAAATCTGTCACAAATAGTTACATAGAAAGTGAATTTGCATAATCGAAATCGTGTGTGCACGGTAATTTCATATTATAATGTGTGTACTTATAATAATATTATAGTCGCGATTAATATTCGCACATCGAAAATCGCAATACGACCTATTGACCCGCGTTAATATTGACTATTATATATACCTGTTTTTCAATTCGTATCCACTTTGCATAATTTGCGAACTTTGAATTGAAATTTTTTGATTATAATTCCAATGTCAAAATATCTAGCTACTTTGATTTCGGCTTGCGTTTACTTGGTCGAGGTTTCACTAACTTTTAGTTAATATTTTAAATACATCATAAAGGGTCAGTATATTTATATAATACTTCGTAGCCTACATAAATACATAAATGTAGTATTTTTAGTAAATAGTTTGAATTTATCATAAAGGGTCGGTATTCACCTATGAAAATGGATCCTCATTATCTGTCAAAAACTATTGACCGTTTGATTTAAAAATATGTTATTTTATTATAAAATATCAGCTGTGATTACCCAGCGTTGCCCGAGTGCAAATAATTACACTTTTTTCTGAACTCGCAATATGTCCTATCTCACACAAGTGCATACTCTAACTATGTAGATCTGAAAAGTGTCATTTCGATTGGTCAAAATTTATATTCGTAATCCAATTATCTGAACGCACGTCTGATCATTCAGTATGCGCTCTCGCTAGAAACAGAAAGAAAACTATGGGACCCTATATATACATTTTCCATTGTTGTATATCGATAAATTTACGATGGGTTAAATAAAATGTCGACACACATTAAACTTGACGCGTGAACTTTTATCGCTTTGTGGGTTAAATGTATCATACATTTGTATAAAAGCTCTATGTACATAAATGCATCGAAGCTTTTATATGTACATACATACGCCTATTATACAGAGTTTGCAAGGAATTATAGCTTATTGTAGGAATTGAATATTCAATCGTATCAAACAATTGACAGATGCTATACAAACGTATAATTAATTATAAAGCTCTGTATAATTTTTGGAATCGTTTCAAATAAAATTGCCATTTTTTTAAACGAACTTTTATATTATAGCACAATTCAATTCCACCAAAATTTGACATTGGCCCTTTTAGAACCGCAGTGCGTCCATCAAACGGATATTTGCACATAACTACGATGTTTCTAATCGTACCTAAGTACACAGTTGAGAGATGAAAATAAACATGAACACATCAACAACACATCAGTTTAAAAACCAATGGCTGAATGAAATTCTCGGGAATATGCATAATAGATAAATATTATATTATAAATTAACTTATTAACTCCTTGATAAATTATATCACATACTGATGGAGGTTATCACATAGTCTCGTTTGTTATACTAGACTATGTACATTAAATTAAATACACGTGTACATATCTAGTCATTTCATACAATGCCGCAGCGTTTTAGATAAAGTATGTAATAAGTAGTATCCTGAAGAACAATATGAACCGGTATTTTTCATGCAAACTTTAGTTTTTGTACTATTTCTATTTAAACTAATGTGAGCCCGTTGAATATCAACGGACGTGTTTGACGTAATTGATTACGTAACAATTTAGCAAAGTCGCGAACCTACTAAGGATCAAATCGCACTCGCGACGTTCGTGCATATTTCAGCTTTTACCGAGACGGAATGGGGCTATTATATACATATACTAGTGTAAGCCCGTTGAATATCAACGCACGCTGAATTTTAAATTACGTAAAGCGCTTTTTTAATAGAGATCCCCAATAATTGATCGCACGGTTGTAAGTGACAAAAAAAAAGTTTATATAGCTCCATCTATGTATTATAGCAATCCCGTAGTATCGATAGTATCGATAGATTGATTTTGTAAAAATCAAAAAAAAAAATTTTTTTTATACCTTATTTTTATTATATTATAATTATTAATTATTATACATATAATAATTATAATTTTGTAAGTAAAAAAAAAAAAAAAAAATTATAGTTTTTATAGGTAGTAGGTAGTACAGGTATCAGTGTTCTCAGTTGCCGACTTGTCGTTCCGAGTTCAAATCCCACTCATTCTGGTATTTTAATTATTTTTCCTCATTTCCTATTTATTTTAACTATATGTAGGTAATGTTTAAAAGGACAAACTCATAGCCGGGCGATAGAGTGAGCGTTAGCGTGATACCTCTTGAGCCTAAGGTCGTGGGTTCGATCCCCCACTCGTTCTAGTGGTTTTTTAATAATTTTTCCTCAGCGAGCGTTATCAGCAGACAGACAGACAGACGATTATATATATAATGTAAGCCCGTTGAATATCAACGGAGCGGTTTCTCATCACCCGTACTGAAAAACAATATTAAATTTAATAGTTTTTATAGTTGTTGCATGGATGGCGCGTTATAATAACATCGTAAAAATTAAGCAAAATCGCGAGCCAGTTTTTTTATTATATAAATAGTCGAGTTGAAGTCAGCCCATCATTATTTGGTTTGGCTCACCGCGTAAGCGCTCAGTGATACCGGGTTCAAATCCCACTCGCGCGACGTTCTGGTTTTTTTTAAATTATTTACATCGGCGAGCGTTATCAGCATACATATATATATGATTTATGAAGCGTTGTACAGTTTGCACTTTGCCTGGCTATTTTGAGCAATGTATAAAACGACTGCACACTTTTACTGTGACGTATGTATGTATACTATTTTTTTGTATTGCGAAATGTCACTTAGGCCACTCTGGCGCCAGAAGCGCCTCAATGTTTGAGAACCCACGTGGACAATAAAAACCTCCGTTCGCCTAATTGCACTCAGTGTGTCCAATTACGGAGTTTTTCATTTACCCACAGGTGGGCAATGCGTACCTTACGCAAAACTCAAATTGACAGTCAATCCGCATTGATTGGAACATTAAAACGAATACACATAAAATCACGAGTGTTTCTTTCATTTTTGATAGGATAGCTCGTCGCAATGACAACCAGTGTCAGATAGAGAGTGTCGAATTTGACGGATCATGTCGATCGAATCATCGAAGCGAACGTTCGGTTAAACGTGACTGATTTCGGTTGCGTGGATTGATGACGATGATGACGACGATGTGTCGGGAGAAAATTATGTCGTACCGAGTGCAAAGCGTCGGCAAACACGATGAGAGTCTATCGAGATTATAACAACTGCTGCTAAATACACACACCCACGAAGACGAAGCAAAAGAAGAAGTACATAGAAGAAAAAAGTAAAAGTTGCACTGACGATGGCCCTTCAAAGTGCTGGAGTGATGATTTTGGCGTTGCTTATGGTCGCGGCTGCGGCACCACCTTCGCAGGTCAGTTTTCACTTCTTAAAATCAAGTGATCTTCCGAAATTGTGACTAAAGCTATTTTATGCATATTGTACTCTCCAAGTTTCCAAATATACCCACATAAAACCGCACCCAACTCCTATAGCGATCATAAGAAGTGTTGCTTGGGAGCTGTGCAGTACACGTGCTCCGTCAAAATTATGAGGATTAATTTGATATTTGATATTTCCATTCCTTCACAGTTCCCTTTCTATCTTATTTTTGTTTAATATACTATGCTTAAAAAATAAGGCACACAAGCAATCTGTACTGCCAGCTATGACGTATGGATGCTAAATTTAAGAATGTTAAGCAAGATGTGCTCGGTATAACGAGAAGAGATCGTAAGAGTAATACATGGGTAAGATTATATATATTTTCTTCCATAACTTTCCATTCCTTCACAGTTCGATTTCTATGCTATTGTTTAATATATCACCTGTAACACAATTAAGCAACGACAGTATGAAAGTAGGCTTAAAAATTAATTTTAATAAAACTAAAATTATAGTTATTTATACCTAAGGACAATTGGAAGAATGAACATACATAGTTTTAAAATCCAACATTCCGCTTTGCTTCCAACGAAGTTTTTGGTTCCAATTAATCAAACGGTAGAGATCGTAAGAGGAATACAACATGGGTAAGAAGCATGACCAGAGTGGCAGATATAGCGGAACGTGTGAAAAACTACCATTGAATTGGATGAATGTAAATGAAACCTTAAAAGTGTGCATTATACATATATGTATATAATAGCCGAAATCCGTCTGTCTGTCTACTGATAACGCTCGCTGAGGAAAAATAATTAAAAAACCAGAACGAGTGGGGGATCGAACCCGGGACGCTAGCTCGGGAGGAATCGCACTTATGCTATCCGCCGTCGCCGATCGTCTCTTTGGTTCTTTTTTTTTTTTAAACATTACCTATAAAAGGGATCGTGACTCTGCATAGATGGCGCTATAAAAACTTTTTTTTTTTTTTAATTTAATTAAATTTTGAATTGATTAAAAAAATATGAATTGATTAATATACATAAATAGTCTGCATAGGCATACGACCAATGTGTACTGCCAGTTATGACGTATGGATGTGAAACGTGGATGTTAAATTCATGTTATGTTCACCATAGAATGTTACGTAAGATTCAGTGCACACAGAGAAGCATGGAAAGATGTATGCTCGGTATAACGAGAAGAGATCGTAAGAGGAATACATGGGTAAGAAGCGTGACCAAGGTGGCAGATACAGCGGAACGTGTGAAAAAGTTGAAGTGACAATGGGCTGGACGAGAATAATGGATGACGTGAGAAATACAGGAATGGCATCCGAGAGGATGTGAAAGAAAGCAAGGTAGACCAAGTGGACGATGGGCTGATGAATTGAGAAGAATGTGTGGAGTCAACTGGATGCAGATTGCCCAACACAGACAGAAACGGAAGAGGATTGGAGAGGCCTTCGTCCAGCAGTGGATGGCGAACGGCTGAAAATGATGATGATATTACCTACAATCATCTCTAATACGGTTTTTACTCAACTATTTCCTTATTTTCATATCCTCGTAATGCTATCTATGTACTTCTATCTGTCATTCGTTTGACACTTTCAATTTTTCGATTAATTTTCTGACATGATGTATTATATGTAATGAAATTTGCGATACATTTTCTCTTTTTCCCCTGATTTATTTATTTATTTATGTTTATTTTTACTCCTCGAAGAACTTCCGCTCTCTCTCACTCTCTTCATATCTTATTATATTTTCCTCAACCTTCGTTCAAGTTTTTTTTTCTTCTTTCTATTCCACCAATTAGTGCAGTGTTAACTGCCACTACCACACACACATCATAAGTTTTACAATGAAATAAAGATCACTATAAAAGACGATGCTGGGTAGTGATTGGCTGTCAAAAAAAATATAGTAAGATAAGTTAACCATTATTTTACCAGCATAGGTATGTGTGGCAGAGATAGTGACCGCTATTCATTTTTCGTTTTTCAACAATTATTTTCCAATATATTAGTGGCCAAGTTCTTATAGGATCAGTATCAAATTAATTAATAATTGTGTTATATCCAAATACGCCTTCTCTAAATCTCTTTTTTAGTGTATTTAAATGTCTAAAAAACAATTATTGACTTTATTATTATTATTGTCGAGATCATCGATCTCAAAATGTATTTTCACAAAAGGTTCGGATTCATTTTAAAACTTTTTAATTGGGTTTGTATATTTTAACCAATTTTTGTAGCCCCAACGTCTCGGGGCAGTTTGACCCTTTTAGAACCAATTCACGTTTACATATCTATATGGGATCTTCGCTATTATAATATGTATATCGAACGAGAGCACATTTTCTCGATCGACCTCTAAACCTTTTAAGCCGAGATCGCTTTTCGTGCTAAGCGAGCGCATTAAACTTGTGGAGCTTCGCACGCAATGAGTCAAACTTGAAAGCCCTCAAGTGCATCGAACGATCACACAAATTCACTGATAACACTAACGAGCCGACGAAAAAAGCACACAGTGCTTTCACTCTCAATCCAAAGCCGACACGTGCAATTTTATCAACATTGAACGCCACAAACTATTCGATTAAATTTCAACCGCGAATTACATATAAACTAACCGGGCAAAGAAACGTGATGAAGTTAACGACTGAAATGAAGCAGTTACGACCTCGCGTTACCTCTGAGATTACACAAACGCATTCGGTTAAAGTTGAACCTTAAAGCAATTTACCCGTCGTAATGACTCAATCCCATCGGCTGCCGTTTCGGTCGTTTTATGTGTATGTATATTTATAAATATTTATTAGAAACGTCGCACTTCGATATAATAATAGACTTGAACCGTTTTATTGAAATCGATTCGGACATTAATTAATAGTGTATCCGTTCGAGTCCCGACTGACACCAGTAATTGATCAACGTCATAATATCGCAAGGTAATAAATGTAATAAGTGTACAATAGTGTGTAATATCGAAATACCAATGGAAAGTCGATACCGCACAGTGGCTCAGAATGACTATTCAATCGGAAATAAATTAATTCATCAGCATTTTCAGCCGTTCACTATCTACTGCTATTCTATTCCTGTCTGTCTTGAGCAATGTGCATCCGCTTGACTCCACACATTCTTCTCAATGCATCAGTCCATCGTTCACTCGGTCTACCTTGCTTTCTTTCACATCCTCTCGGATACCATTCCAGTATATCCCGCGTCTATCTGCCATCCATTCTCATCGCTATGTGTTTACACGTTCTGCTAAATCTGTCACTTTGGTCATACTTTTTACCCATGTATTCCTATTACGCTATCTCTTCTCGTTACACTAAACATTCATACGTCATAACTGGCAGTACGCATCGGTCGTATGCCTTCTTATTTAAACACTAGTGTAAGCCCGTCGAATATCAACGTGTTTGCGTGGGTGAGTATACATATGTGTATTTAATAGTTTTTGTAGTTGTTGCATAGATGGTGCGCGTTATAATACAACACGTAACAATTTAGCAAAGTCGCGAGCCTATTAATATTATATATTGTCAAATTGAAACAGGCCCGTCGTCGCCTCCGTTGGATGATAGTGTTAGCACGACTCTTCCAACCTGGTGATACCGGGTTCAAATCCCACTCGCGCGCGGACGATTCGTGTCTTTTAACAATCATTTACCGAGGCGAGCGTTATCAGCAGACAGATATACGAATTTATGTCTAATTATGTCAGATATACGAATAGTACTGTCTAATTCAAATTATGAAGCGAAGTACATTTTGGGCATTTGGAGCTTTGCCTAGGCATTTTATCATATGTGTGATTTCACACTTTTCCTCCAACATACGTATACATGTATAAGTATGTATTTACATGTATGAGCCATACGCATAAGTTGCAAAAACAAAAGCAAATTTTACATACGCAACAATCATACAAAACCTCGAGAATGATGAGGCAAAGAATAGAGAACAAACGGAACAAAAGACGCCTAAACAAACAAGAACGACTTCCTATTTGGCAAAAAGACCCACACGATTCGGTTCACCTTTTATACGTATACATACATACATACATAAATGCGATATCACAGTTCCCGCAGGTATGTACATACATACATACGTATATAAAACATAAAAATAAAATTCAAGTCATAAACGTTCGACTGACCGAAGAGCATCCATCATCATCATCATCTTCTCGCACGAAAGGGTAGTAAAACCGACAATAAACGGCGCGAGATTAGACGAGGATCGTAAAGTATGATTAATTTCGGATGCTGTACAATATATATATATGTATATATATATACCTATGCATGTGTGAAAGGAGAATGGACAATTATTCACACTTCCGGTTTGTTTAATTTTCGCCTTTTGTCAAATAATTCAAATATGACCCAGTTGTTTTGCCAGTGAGTGCGTGCGTACAGAATTAGAAGCGTACGAACAATTAAACGCTTAGAGTACGTACATACATATGTATGTAGGTACGTTTGAGGAATATTTACAAAGCAAACAAATAAAAATAATAATTTGTACGACAAACGTACGAAAGCATCTATTATATTAAATTTATAAATACTACTTGCCGTATGTACAATGTAGCACTTGGCGTTTCCCGGGTGCAAACTTCATCTTTAATAATTCATAAATGTATGTACATACATACATACATATGTATGTTGTAGAATGTAGATATTGTGTTTTTTTTTTTATGAATTACCAATTCACCTGTCATTAGCCGAAATCAGAAAGGCACACTCAACCAATCTGTGATACCTGTAGGATCGTAGTAAGTAGGTCTACCAAGTTTGGTTCCAATTAATCAAACGGTAGAAATCGTAAGAGGAATGTGTACATGGGTAAGAAGCATGATCAAAGTGGCAGATATGGCGGAACATGTGAAAAATTTGAAGTGGCAATGGGCTGGAAACATAGCGAGAAGAATGGATGGATGCGAGAAATACTAGAATGGTATCCGAGAGGATGTGAAAGAAAGCAAGGGAGACCGAGTGGAAGATGGGCTGATGAATTGAGAAGAATGTGTGGAGTCAAGTGGATGCCGATTGCTCAAGACAGACAGGAATGGAATAGGATTGGAGAGGCTTTCATCCAGCAGTGGATGGTGAACGGCTGAAAATGATCATGATGATTTTTATATTATAATAAATTACCCACTAAGCTGTGACGTTAAATTTTGGTGTCAAAATTGCATCCATTACGTGAACTTGCCCTACATACTGTAAATGGAATCAAAAGTATTTTTCATTAATTAATTTTATTTATTCGCCTTTTTGTGTGTTAAATCGCATTAAATAAATGATCGTATAAGCGATTTAAACGAAAGAAAAAAATCGAAATAAAGCGAAAAAACACTGAGGCGAAAGCGTGGCCTATTTTTTATTGGAGTGAAGTGGATGCAGATTGCTCAGACAGGATTGGAGAAGCCTTCATCCAGCAGTGGATGTTGAACGGCTGATAATAGAAATAAAACGAAGAATGAAATCCAACATTTCGCTATGCTTAAAAAATAAGGCATACGACCAATGCGTACTGCCAGTTATGACGTATGGATGTGAAACTTGGACGCTACATTCAAGAATGCTACGTAAGATCCAGTGCACACGGAGAAGCATGAATAGATGTATGCTTTCGGTATAACAATAAGAGATCGTAAGAAGTGTGAACAAAGTGGCAGATATAGCGGAACGTGTGAAAAAGTTCAAGTGGACTCGAGAAATACTGGAATGGTATCCGAGAGGATGTGAAAGAAAGCAAGGTAGACCGAGGGGACGATGGGCTGATGAATTGAGAAGAATGTGTGGAGTCAACTGGATTTAGATTTCTCAAGACAGACAAGCAAACAGAACGCAGCCAGACAAAGAGACATACAGATAGCGAGTCATCAAAGCAAAACCTTAACGAAAAGAAAAATTATGAACGGCATTCAAGACCCCAATATCATACGAAGTAATTCTCCAAAGTTTGATCCAGCGATGTAACAGAACAAATCGACAAACAAAAATTCATTATTTTAGGGACATCGAACCAAAGTGATTCTCAAAAGTATACAAAGTCATATTTACATATATTATCGATGTCTAATTTAGTGTATCCATTCATCCATTGTACAACGAATGTGTGAAACAAAAGGTCTTTGGTTGTGTACTGTGTAGCCGTGGGTCAAGTGTTTGCGGAACAAATTGCAAGAGAGTCATTGGCAACGTGTACTATTTAGTATTTGCTAAATACCAATGTATTCAAAAACAATGAGATTTTAGTGCTATGCAGCGCTTCCCAATTTGACGTGTGGAGAAATCCCCATGTAACTTATTTCGGACAGTTAACCGCCCACTTTTTTTCGAAATTTCACTCGATTGCACAACGATGGCCGAGAAAATCCAACGAGGAAATGTAACGTGTTAAGTCACACTGATAGACGCATTAACATGTCTAGTGTAACGAACTAACTACTTTTTAAATCAAAAAAGTATTCAGTGTGCAAACGACAAAGCTCGTAGGGCCGAGCTGTGCTCACAAATACAACACCAGAATAAATAAAATCAAGCCAATTCTCAAATGAACGAAATCAACAAAAGTGGTTCTCAAAAAAAACAACAACAACAAAAAAATTGGCATAATTCAGCCACAGTCAAATCGATAACAGAGTCTATACTACTAGAGGCTATACGGCCTTTTTAAATGATTTAAATTGCATTAACAATGGTGGTTCTTAAATTTAAAAGGAAACATGGCACAGTTCGGATTAGTATTCGCCTGGCGAAGAAATCGCGCGTTGGATGTGGTGGCGAGTTGTATCGCATAGCCGCAAGTGGCGTTGCCCCACACCACTAGCGATTTCGTACCGGAATCCGGCGCGAAATCGCCGTACACTATTTCGTCGGCGATTCGCTCAATTTCGACATGGCGTTTGTGTAAAAGCTGACAATTCAGCGGGGATTGATTATCTACGGGCAATAAGCTAATACATATTCCAATAAACTAAAAAAATATATCTATATATATATAAAAATGAATGTCTGTTTGTCTGTCTGTCTGTCTGTCTCTTATAGGCTCCTAAACCACTCAACCGATCGCGGTGAAACTTTCAGGACTTATTGTGATCACGCCGGGGATGGTTCCTGTGAAAAAAAATCGGGATAAAACGGGAACGGGACCGGGATCTGGAATCGGGAAAAAACGGGAACGGGCCTGCTCACGCGTCAGATAACGTACTAGAAACGGGAACGGGACCGGGATTTGGAATCGGGAAAAAACGGGAACGGAAACAGGAACGGGCCTGCTCACGCGTCAGATAACGTACTAGGAACGGGAACGGGATCTGGAACGGGAACGGTATCGGGCATTGCAACGCATGCCGGGTCAGCTAGAAAATTATAAAGTAGACGATCATCATTTTCAGCCGTTCACCATCCACTGCTGGATGAAGGCCTCTCCAATCCTCTTCCATTCTTGTCTGTCTTGGGCAATCTGCATCCACTTGACTCCACACATTCTTCTCAATTCATCAGCCCATCTTCCGCTCGGTCTACATTGCTTTCTTTCACATCCTCACGGATACCTACCTTGCTGTCTTCTGGTTATGTGTCCAGCCCATTGCCACTTCAACTTTTTCACCCTTACTGCAATATCTGCCACTTTGGTCATACTTATTACCCATGTATTTCTTTTGCGATCTCTTCTTGTTATGCCAAGCATACATCTTTCCATGCTTCTCTGTGTGCACTGGATCTTTCGTAGCATTCTTGAATTTAGCGTCCAAGTTTCACACCCATACGTCATAACTGGCAGTACGCAAGTAGACGATATGAACTTTAAATTGGTTTATTTTTTTTATAACCGTATAGTTGAGGCGCTCGCACACCTCTGCGGATTCGTATTCGCCTAGCGAAGAAAACGCGCGAATATCGCGCGTTGGATGTGGTGGGGAGTTGTATCGCATACCCACAAGTGGCGCTGCCCACACCACTACCGGTTTCCGTCGCGGAATCGGCCAAACTACAATGTATCCAATTTTTTCGGCGATTCGCTCAATTTCGATATGACGTTCGTGGAAAAGCTGATCGAAACGGTGAAGAAGTATCCAATCCTGTACGATCTGACTTGATAGGTTACGTCAGAAGTGACAGAAACCAGACGATTTTGTCAACAGTCAGCCGATCCTTGGTGACACACCGTTATAAAGTACATTCAACAATAAAAGTATTTAACTAACCATTCATACATATGTACATACATATATGTAAATATGCGGCCAACATAAGAGCTTCGTTTTCATTTGACGAGTCCGTGTCAGAATCGTGAGTGAAATACAAACGTTCCGAAAGCGAGGTGAAATATGGTATTTCGCGTTTCGGCCGTTTTGAGTGTCGAATGGCGCTGCAGTCGTGCCAAGTGTGCGCAGTACAAAAATCCGCCGAGGTGTGCGAGCGCCTTTCATCATCATCATCATCATATTCAGTCGTTCACCATCCACTGCTGGATGAAGGACTCTCCGATCCTCTTCCATTCCTGTCTGTCTTCTACATTCGCTACACTACTCGGTCTACACTGCTTTCTTTCACATCCTCACGGATACCTACCTTGCTTTCTTCTGGTTATGTGTCCAGCCCATTGCCACTTCAACTTTTTCACCCGTACTGCTATATCTGCCACTTTGGTCATACTTCTTACACATGTATTTCTTTTGCGATCTCTTCTTGTTATGCCAAGTATACATCTTTACATGCTTCTCTGTGTGCACTGGATCTTGCGTAACATTCTTGAATTTAGCATCCACGTTTCACATCCATACGTCATAACTGGCAGTACGCATTGGTCGTACGCCTTCTTTTTTAAGCATATATAAGCTTGAAAAAATAGCCATAAAACTTCACTATTCTAAACATACAAATGAATTGATGTTTGTACAAGCAATCGCCGTGATCACAATCACACGTTTTGAAATCAATGTGCAATCACTGTGATGAACCACAAGATAAAATAAATTCTAATAGATACAGCAAACACGCAGTAAATCTCCAACGGTGTAGCTTTGAGCAATCGATAAATTAATTAAAGTCATAGTGAATAAAAATTTAAACCGCTTACTTTTCAACGTGGATATACATACATACATACGTACATACACAGAGAGCCGTTCAAAGAAAAGTCAAGTGCTTTTGTATCTGACAGATTAACGTAATTTTTTGGTGATTAATCTTAACTGGCTGCGATAATCAAATTAACCGTTCCCATGAATGATCCCGAATTGAACCGGAGACTCGTCCGTTATTAAAGTCGGTAGTAGACCGTAGTTGATTTATCGACGAAAGTTAAAAGGACCCTCGGGAGAGCTTTTCATGAATATGCAATCGGTTTTCTGTGTGCACGTGTGTACTATCTACAATTCTATGTATGTATGTACATACAAAAAACGAGCAATAGTCGTTTCATTCACATAGCTTTTGTGCACTCGGAATGAGATTTATCGTAGAGACGAATGCGTACGAAAGCGCATTCGATCAAATGAAGAGTGAACCAAGACTTGTTTTTATACCTACATACATATATATGTATATACAATTTTAATTTTTAAATGTATGTACAATATGTGTGAAATCCTCGCATTGTATAAAATGCCTAGTTATTTTATATGTACATAGGTGCATGGTGTGATCGTTTTAGACAAGACAAGCATCATTTTCCGTTCACCATTCACTACTGGATGATGGCCTCTCCAATCCTCTTCCATTCCTGTCTGTCTTGAGCAATTTGCATCCAATTACCTGCACACATTCTTCTCAGTTCATCAGCCCATCGTCCACTCGGTCTACCTTGCTTTCTTTCACATCCTCTCGGATACCATTCCAGTATTTGTCGCGTCTATCTGTCATCCATTCTTCTCGCTATGTGTCCACTTCAACTTTTTCACACGTTCCTCGGTCATGCTTCTTACGATCTCTTCTTGTTATACCGAGCATACATCTTTGCGTGTGCACTGGATCTTGCGTAACATTCTTGAATTTAGCATCCACGTTTCACATACATACGTCATAACTGGCAGTACGCATTCGTCGTACGCCTTCTTTTTTAAGCATGGCGGAATGTTGGATTTAAAAACAGTGTTCATTCTTCCAAAAGCACTCCATTCTCGTTTAATTCATACTGTCTTTCTTAAATTAATGTTTTTCATATGTGCTATTTCTACTTCAATTTATGAAGCGTAGTATATTTTACACTTTTAAGAAAAAATGCCTAAGATTTTTTTCATTATGTATATACATACATATTAATATTTAATTTTGGATATACCATTCCATTTTTTTTTTCATTAATCAAAAACAGTTTTCTCAAAAAATCTAATAGTGACGAACTACGTATTCCAATTCCATCTGTCTGTCTGTCTGGCCGTCTGCTGATAATGCTCGGTAAAGGAAAAACACGAACGTTGCGAGTGGGATTTGAACCCGCGATCACCAGGTTGGGTGAGTTAGCGCTAACGCGTTCACCCAACACCGGTGATGAGAGGCCTCCTATAAAATATTAATCCTTAGTAGGTTCGCGACTTTGCTAAATTGTTACGTAATCAATTACGTCAAACACGTCCGTTGATATTCAACGGGCTTACACTAGTTTATATAATAAAAATGGTTATCAAATTTTTGCTTGTAATAGCGTCATTTCTCGTAGTTATTTTATCTACATACATACATATGTATGTATGTAGATTATAAAAAAAATTCAAAAGTTTTTTTACTTTGGATATCTACATATGTACATACATACATAAATATAAGACATTTATTAATGAAACACACTTGAAGACATTTTTTAACAATATAATTGAATTTTAAATAAACGATTCCAGTCGTTCTCCAACTTTTTTTAAACTAAAAATTACAACGACTTTTCACCATTCACTGAACTCATTCGCGGTCATTTTTTTGACGGAAAATACACTGTATTGATACATTTAACAAAATAATCTAAATAAATAGGATTTCAGCTCCATTCCAGCATTCGAACGAAAGGTTATCGGATCGAATTTAACCTTTCGCCTACCTGTTTAAAATGGTACAGTAAATTTTGTATAAACACGCATTTATTTTACATTACAGGCGTGGGCGTGTAAAATGTATCGATCGTGAAGAAATTACATAATATACCTATATATAATGTAGTTGTTAGACTACGAGCACGATAAAACGCTACTCTATAAATGTAAACAAAACGGTTAAACATAAATATTGATATAAAATACATGGTTATTGTTGCAGGAGAGCAAACGTAACGAATTCGAAGACAGGGTGCGAAACTTGGAGAAAGCTTGGAATAAATTGGATCTTCAACTACAACAAGGCACCGGCAAATTAGATCTCATACACGACAAATTAGGTGAGTTGAATACTTTTAGTTATTAACCGCTTCTGTTGATTTAACGAGAGATACCGTGTCTATATGTATAAAATTAAAGCAAGTATGCTCGCATGTGAGTCGCGAGCAAACATTTAATGTAAGTCAGCGTAAACAAATTCAAAGCGTGTGTATATTTTTAGAACGATAAGAATCTCAAAGTATGCATTGCGAACATTTTTTCGTCATTTAAAATGATAGAAATTCAACGTGCAAAGGTGCAAATGGATATGGAATCCCAGAGAATATTCTATGTAGTATTTTCCTGTTGATGATACTTCAATATATCTACCTCAGTTTAAGGAGAGTATCTGTTCCTTTAACCGCGTATGTTAAAAATGAACAAAATTTGAGTGCTAGCTAATGCATAAATAGCACTTAGTGTTCGTCGATTGATACTCGAAACAAAATTATTTATAGTCATAAATTTTTATACAGCACGTATTCCGAAAATTGATGTATAGTTTATCGATAAGCAATGGCAAGTTGCGTGCAAACGTACGTTTTCTTCCATTCAGATGCTATCTTCAGATAAAATACGTAAGTGCGATTCTCTCGTTATCGATGACCCCAAAACGAGGAAAAATATCTCTCACGACACTCACCGTCCTATATAGTTACGATCGTGCATCGAAAGGGTTGAGCGTAATAAAAAGAAATTAAATATTCCGAGTTTAAAAGTTGCGCGTATGATTTACGAGTGTCGAGATAATTCATTTGTGCGCGAGTTTACAGAGGATTTTCAAAAGAAGTATGTACATACATACATACATACATATGTATGCACGCGAGATTACACCAGATGCAAGTTAAATATTTTCGTTCGGTGCAATCACACTGTATCAAAGTGCAACCACAATGCATCCTTTCAGCATTCCCTTGGACAACGACTTGAGAATGAAAAGGACGACCCGGTCGAAATTCAGACGAAAACCGGCTGCGGTTGAACCGCAACATTCCTGAAGGTTCAATATGCGTATAAGTTATAAACGAACCCGTCAAAAATGACGGAGATTAAAATCATTAAAGTATCATAGGGCCGTATTAAATTTTATGAAAAGCAATTGTGCAATGACTAAATGAAATACCAAATAAGTATTTGAGATCCTTTTGAAAAGACCTAATAAGAGAATGTGAAATGAATAATTAAAAAAAAATGAGAATTACTATTACGAAAATTAACTACATACATACATATGTATGTATGTATGTACTCTACTGTATGTGAATCAGTAGATTTACAAAATAGATTAACAGAATTAAGCAACGAAAGTATGAAAGTAGGTTTAAAAGTTAATTTTAATGAATTTTGCACGCAAAGCGTAGTCACAGTAGATAATCATATTGTAGAGATAGTTGATAGTTATTTTGTACATATATGTACCTAGGGCAATTGTTGATTATGACCAGATGTAAAGAAGAAGAAATAAAACTAGGATAGAGTGCTTTTGGAAGAATTAATATAGTTTTAAAATCCAATATTCCGCTATGCTTAAAAAATAAGGCTTTAGACCAATGCGTACTGCCAGTTATGATGTATGGATGTGAAACGTGGCTGCTAAATTCAAGAATGTTACGCAAGATCCAGTGCACACAGCGACTCATGAAAAGATGTATGCTTAGTGTAACAAGAAGAGATAACGTAAGAGGAATACATGGGTAAGAAGTATGACCAAAGTGGCAGATATAGCAGAACGTGTAAACACATAGCGAGAAGAATGGATGGCAGATAGACGCGGGATATACTGGAATGGTATCCGAGAGGATGTGAAAGAAAGCAAGGTAGACCGAGTGGAAGATGGGCTGATGAATTGAGAAGAATGTGTGGAGTCAAGTTGCTGCAGATTGCTCAAAACAGACAGGAATTGAAGAGGATTGTAGAGACCTTCATCTTCATCCGACAGTCGATGGTGAACGGCTAAAAATTATTCTGTAAACAAGGATACATTTTAAGTTTGAGAACTACTGGCTTACATAAAATTCTTTTGAGAAGCATTAATGTAATAATTAGAAGACTTGAAAGCGCCATATCTAACAATAAGAAAATAATGAGAATCACTTTTGTTGATTTTTTAAGAACCACTATTTATCTGGCACTATGAACCTCTATGAATGTTATGTTTTATCCATAGAAAGATACTAAAAACAACATCACGAATTTAGCATCAGAAATTAGTCCCAAAACTTCTATAACACACATGCATACATACATACATACATACTTACATATTAACATTGGTTGTGATTTATTTGAAAAAAAAAGACTCGCAAGAGAAAAATCATAACTGTGATTTCATAATGAAATTCGCGGAATGTCAAAAACGCACGTCACTCATTATCCTTGTTTTAAATCACGGTCATTACGAAGTCAATTCAGGATGCGGTTAACCAAAAAAAAAAAAAAATACACAAGCAATACGAAAAATCAAGACTCAAACAAACACGTGTTTTATTTATACATATTTGTGATCGTGATCGGTTGATTCCGTATTCGTACAATATTTCACAACGCGAATGAATTTCGTGATACATATCGTAAAAGCACAAACGTGAACAGACAATTCGATACCAAACACGATACAAATGCAAAGTGCACGATTGGGAAAAAATTATAATACACACAGCTCTAATGTGACGATTTTGTACTCTCGAAAGCACAGGGCAAGGATGTGGCACACGACTTTCGACTTGTCACAAAATATTTACGTATGTGCTTATTTGTTTTTTTTTTTTATCTTTCGCCGTGGATTCCGCATTTGGAGAATTTCCGACGACAAAGGACCAACTATCGTGTCGTTTATTTCGTAGCTGAAAGAATGCATTTCAGACACGTGAAAGAGAATGTCCGAAGAGTTCGATAAATGCCGCTGTATTTATATATCGGGACACGCCGAGACAAAAATGCAAGAGCAATGTACTGTATGTGCGCTCAAAAAATAAATAAAAAGTACCCTGAACGAGATTAATTGCGCTTTAGAGTTGAAAGAATCCACAATAGACTATTTCCATGTGAATTAAATTTTTATAGATCCTTTTAAAATCCTTCCGTATCTCACCAATTTGACCAGCTGATCTTGAAGAACAATTTATTTAGACCGGGTCTTTCTCAAACTTAAGTTTTTCATGCGTGCATTTATGTATATTACAATTTATGAAACGCAGTACATTTTGCCCTTTTTTTGTTGAAGCATTTATGTACATACATACATACAAATCTTCAATGATTCTACGGATTTCAAGTTTGGATCGAAATTTCAACAATCGAAGTCCCGAAAGTCAAAATGCGGATTTCGTAGAGAACAATACGACATACATACATAGTTCTAATGCTAAATAGAGTATTGCTAGTCGAAACTAATTGAGTATCTATTTCAAATTGAGTAAAAAGTGTAGTTCTAAGCCTAAATCTTTAAATCCAACATTCCGCTATGCTTAAAAAATAAGGCATACGACCAATGCGTACTGCCAGTTATGACGTATGTATGTGAAACGTGGATGTTAAATTCATGTTATGTTCACCATAGAATGTTACGTAAGATTCAGTGCACACAGAGAAGCATGGAAAGATGTATGCTCGGTATAACGAGAAGAGATCGTAAGAGGAATACATGGGTAAGAAGCGTGACCAAGGTGGCAGATACAGCGGAACGTGTGAAAAAGTTGAAGTGACAATGGGCTGGACGAGAATAATGGATGACGTGAGAAATACTGGAATAGCATCCGAGAGGATGTGAAAGAAAGCAAGGTAGACCAAGTGGACGATGGGCAGATGAATTGAGAAGAATGTGTGGAGTCAACTGGATGCAGATTGCCCAACACAGACAGAAATGGAAGAGGATTGGAGAGGCCTTCGTCCAGCAGTGGATGGCGAACGGCTGAAAATGATGATGATATTACCTACAATCATCTCTAATACGGTTTACTCAACTATTTCCTTATTTTCATATCCTCGTAATGCTATCTATGTACTTCTATCTGTCATTCGCTTGACACTTTTCATTTTTCGATTAATTTTCTGACATGATGTACGTGGATGCTAAATTCAATAATATAACAACATGACCAAGGAACGTGTGAAAAAGTTGAAGTGGACGATGGGCTGATGAACTGAGAAGAATGTGTGGCAGTTAATTGGATGCAGATTTCTCAAGACAGACAGGAATGGAGAGGCCTTCATCCAGCAGTGAATGGTGAACGGCTGAAAATGATGATGATGATTGAAGCCTAAATCCTCCAAGAACCAAACGACGCACGCATATGTATAATTTTTTGCAACTAAACAAAGTTCAACTTTGTAGCAGGTTCCAAAGCTAGTTGCTGGACATTTTTCGTTGTTCGTTCCTGTTAATATTGTATACATGTTCTGATCCTTCCTCATAATTGACACTTGTTTCCCCTGTCTAATACCAAACTTTACAGAGCTCCACAATCGGTAGCTCAAATCTGAAGTCGCATGTTGGTTACTGTGATTTTTTTCTCCAAATAATCTATACATACTAGTTTCGGGTTGGCGTGTTTCCGAATCGAACCCCTACTTTGGCCTGGGGGCACATTTCGGAACAATCGTCGTGGTTTTCAATGTTGTACGGAACGTACCTCGTGATATCATCATCGGATCATCACCGACAGCCATAAACAGTACCCAAGAGCCGAGTGGTGTGTCGGTGATGAGGCCGATCTCCCCTCGAGGACCCTCAGGACCTCCCCGACCGCACAATTATCCTGCCCTCCTTTAAGAAGACCTGTTTTTATGGCGCTATTGTCTCCTCGGAGTTCGTTAATAGCGCCAGATAGTAGGAGAGACGATCCTAATTACATTTCGAAAAATAAAGAAAAACCATCAAATGATCTAGGATCGACACGTTGCGTGCCACTCGCACACTGTCGATCAACTAATTCGGTAGAGTCGGATTGAAAAGTTGTGGCACCGTACCGAGTTTTTTTCCATTAAAATTGATGCTTTGATGTACATACATGGTGGAGTAGGTACCTATTATTTTATTAATATTATTATATATATAATAGCCGAAATCCGTCTGTCTGTCTGCTGATAACGCTCGCTGAGGAAAAATAAGTAAAAAAACCACCAGAACGAGTGGGGATCGAACCCAGGACCCCAAGCTCGGGAAGAACGTCCTTAGACTAATCTGCCATCGCCCTTGGTCAATTTAGACCTTTTTTTTTTTACATTACCTACATATACAAAGGATCGTAACTCTGCTAATAATACATAGATGGCACTATAAAAACTATTATTTTTTGATTTTTACAAAATTACAAAATTACAAAATTATATGTATATTATATACATATATGTATATAATAATTAATAATTACAATATAAATAGTAAAGTAAAAAAAAATTTGGGATTCGATACCGTGATCTCAATTAAAAAAAAAAAAAACTCTGCTAATAACACATACATACATACATAGATGGCGATATAAAAACTTTACGTAATTTAAAATTCAGCGGGCGTCGATATTCAACGGGCTTACACTAGTACATATATAATAGTCCAATTCCGTCTGTCTGTCTGTCTGCTGATAACGCTCGCCTCGGTTGAGGCTAAAATTCAAATTTAATTGAAAAAACACGAACGTCGCGAGTGGGATTTGAGAACCCGTCATCGCCAGGTTGGGTGAGTTAGCGCTAACGCGTTCGCCCAACACCGGTGATGGTAGGCCTTCTATAAATTGAAAATATTAATCCTTTGTAGGTTCGCGCCTTTGCTAAATTGTTACGTAATCAATAATTACGAAAACATTTGATCGATTTATTTAGTTAGCGCGTTGAAAACATTTTTCTATCGTTAAAATCACTTACACGTCCGTTGATATTCAATGGGCTCATACTAGTATTTATATAATAGCCGAAATCCGTCTGTCTGTCTGCTGATAACGCTCGCTGAGGTAAATAATTTAAAAAAAAAAACAGAACGTCGAACGAGTGGGATTTGAACCCAGTACCACCGATTTGGAACAGAGCGGTTACGCGGTGAGCCAAACCAGATGATGTAGGGTAGGCTATTGTTTTTGGGTGAATTTTTGCAAGTTGCGTGTCTGACGATATTCTGCATTTATTTTTAACATAAGAAAAACTGTCACTGTAGATAATCATATTGTAGAGATAGTTGATAGTTATTTATACCTAAAGGTGCCTGTAAACGATCAACATATTCACGGCAATGTATTGCCGGCAAGCGTTGCCGGCCGGAAATATAGTCGTGTTTACCGACACTATTGTTCCACTATTGCTGGTATGGCAGTGTGTTGTGAAAATGTTGCTGGATGGTTGACGAGCAATATTGCTGACAAATGTTGTTCGTTTACAGGCACCTTTAGACAATTGGTGAATATGACTGGTTGTAAAGAAGAAGAAATGAAATTAAACTAGGATGGAGTGCTTTTGAAAGAATGAACATTGTTTTTAAATCCAACATTCCGCCATGCTTAAAAAATAAGGCATACGACCAATGCGTACTGCTAGTTATGACGTATGGATGTGAAACGTGGACGCTAAATTCAAGAATGTTACGCAAGATCCAGTGCACACAGAGAAGCATTGGAAAGATGTATGTTCTGTATAACAAGAAGAGATCGTAAGAAGCATGACCAAGATGGCAGATATAGCGGAACGTGTGAAAAAGTTAAAGTTGACAGCGAAAAATACTGGAATGGTATCTGAGAGGATGTGAAAGAAATCAAGGTAGACCGAGTGGACGATGGTCTGATGAATTGAGAAGAATGTGTGGAGTCAACTGAATCATCCAGCAGTGGATGGTGAACGGCTAAAAATGATGATGATGATGATACCAAGAGGATTCTGTATTAAACTGTTTTTAATATAATTTCAAAACGTAAGTTTTGTAGTTCGAACGATATTTGTGACAGTGTTTCTACAATATTACTATAGACCTACATATTATAATATTGTAATAAAAGCTATCCACTAAGCTGTGTAGTGAAATTTTTTTTATTATTGAAGTATTTACGAATCCATCTACGATTCAACTTCATTGAGATCTGTTTTGCAATAATTGGAATTGTGTATTGTTGAGCTTGTGAAGCTTGCGAAACGAAAGTCGTAATTAGCAAGTTTAAAATCGGCACCAATTCGTCACTGTGCAAAAACACCAGACGTCTGATTGAATTTCTTCGTTGAAATCAACGAGTATTTATTTCAAGTGCAACAAGAACGAGACAAATAAACAACGACCGTAAAAGAAACTGCAGTGTGCATTTGCTCGCTTTTGAACATCGCCGAGAGATATAACGTATATTGTTTTTATTGCTCGCCGCACACTTATCTCGATGCAATTTTGTGCACAATGCACAACATTAAACGTGCACGCCCGCCGAAAAGATATTTCGCTCATTTTAATTTCTGCAACGATCGTACGATAGGTTCATAATTTTAGGGCCCCCATAATTGACCCCTATGAAACTCTTTGTGTAGAGGAAAAATTATCTCGAAATTGAATCTCAACTCCAGAACATTCCTGCAAAGAAATAAACAATCGACTAAAGAACTTATTCAATGCTTGTTTTTAAGTTTTATGTCGAGCTTATTTGATCTATAACTCATTCACAGTTTAAACGGAGTGGTTTGCAGCAAACAAAGGAGAGCCGCGACTAATTGGCTTAATTGAACGTCGTATATAAATTAATTATAAGGATCCGTTTAAATTGTTTGTCGATAGATCGCCTGGAGAGATTGATGAGCACGCGCGTGGAGAGCGCAGATCAAAAGCTGGAGACTCATACACATCAAATACAAATTGCAGCAGATCGTGCCACGAACGCGTGCAACCGACTGCATCAAAAGTTGCACACGACCAATCTCAACGTGCAGGTCAGTATATTTTTATAAATAAAAAAAAAAAAAAAAAAACAGTTAAACATTGGATGCCTAAGCCTTGTGCGTATACGCCATAGCGCAATTGTGACGCACACTACTACGTACATACAGTTCGAACGTAAAATGTTCTATTGCGCTCAAATACCCTAAACCCAAGAGTGCTCAACCTTTTTCAGTTTGAGAGCTACTTTTTTTTTTTTATTTGCGATCGACTCCCATGCAAGAATTTAAGGAGAAATCCGGATATAACATATGTAATTTTACAAAATTACTTGTAATGCGATCAAAATATAAACCTATTTTTAATCAATCAAGTTTATAATTACTTGTAGCACAACGCAAACAGTCATCAGTCGAACGTGTTCGCATTGCTGAATGCAGTCGTTTAAATATACATAGTTTCTGATAAGTACACGCGTTTTGGATTACCAATTTTGAAGAAAGTGTGCAATTTTGTAATAGAACAGATCTTAAAAGTTCTGAGAAGTCCTCTTGACTTATTTTGACAAATTAGCTTAGTGTACCTGAGAACTAATGATTAAACAAATGAAGACCTCGTTTGAAAAACAGCACATGTAACAAAATACGAATTGTTCAGGAGAGCAAAAAAATCATTTATCTTCCGTAATTATTTAAAAATACTTTATATTTAAAAATATAACATACAATAAGAATAGTTTAAAAATAAAAATTACAAAATACACGTAAAAAATAATAAAAAATAAAAACCAAGTTGGACATACATAGGTCGTTTTTCCACAAATTTCGTAATTATTGAAAAATACTCTATACATTTTATAAGAGGTAATATGCATAGGTAATATAATAAGAGGTAAATATGCATGTATATATGTACATATATATATGTATATGAAATGTTAAAAACAAATTTTATATAGATAATATTTAAAAAAAAAAAAAAATTTAATATAAAAAATTGTGGCATTTAATAGTTTTAAAAAAGAATATTATACCATTAGAAGAAGTTATAAAACAAACAGGCATCGTTTGAGGCCGATCTTGTTGGAAGAACAAAATAATGTATTGGACATGTTGTTTTTCTAACAAAATGTTGGACAAGTGTTGTTTTTCCAAAAGTGGCGATTTTTTGACGCTCATTTTTAGTGACATAGACATTTTTTCCACATCCAACAAAAGGTGAGCATATTGTACGTGATCTGGACTATCATTTGCAACAAAAAAATCGATTTCGAAAAAAGTGGACGTGTGCTGTTTTTCAAACGAGGTCTTCAAATGCATACCACGAAAAAATAGCGGTGCCTTCCTTTATCCTTAATCATTTTCGTTAACAGATAGTCAATCATTCAAAATTTTTAGACATTTATCTTATTCTTAAGAGTTCATTTTTATATCCTTTCATTATTAAATTTCCAAAATTTTAGCTAATGTACGCAAAAATGCACTTTTCCCCTTGTCCGATAGGCGAGCGCTGATTGTACATAATACCCGCAAGATACAACGAAGTATCCCTGGAAACTTGTGTCTCGATTATTAAAATGGTGCAGAATTGTATAAGAAACAGACAGACACACACAAGAATCTAATTTGATGACATAATTACTATCGTTCAGTTGATTATGACTTTTTTCGATGAATACATTTCGCGCCACTGTGCGGCGAAGCAAAGCGCGCGACCGAGCCAACATATCAAAGGATCCGATAAGACGATCAAACCTTCAGGATTAAAGGGACGAGCCCTCGACACGTGTACGTGCAAGCTTTCAGTGCATATGTCACCCATGCAACTGCAATTAACATTCTCGGTCAGAATTTGCATACAAAGAAAAGGGCACGTCTTACAGTTAACACGTGCCCTTCTCTCACAATTCAATTTCGATGTAATTTTTTTTTTTTCTCTTCAACCAACGCAATTAAATCAATATATACAAGTACCGCGAAGAGATCGCGCATCACCTTGGCCAACATATTTTGACCGAACTATATACTTGTATTTGTCAAAATGCGTCTAAGTTTCTAGCACATGTCATAAGACGCATTCACAACAGCCTAAATTCAATAAATCCGTATAATATTATGTAAAACATGACTAAGCTTTACTAAAAGTCCTACTCAAAAATTCTCAGACTCATCCTTGAACGAAAGGATTTAAACATTCCTATCGTGTCTCTAAAAGGATTTTATCTCATAAATAATGACAATTTTATGATATTATGGTCAAAATTTTATCTCGACTAATATTTTTACTGTGAATCATGTATTTAACAACAAGTACGTATGGTCTATTTTAAGGAAAACTTTCAACATATTTGTAACAAAGAAAGAAGTATGTATTTATTTATATAATCAATAAATAAATTAAAATTTACAGAGTTGCAATTTGCCGAAAATCTCATTCATTAGCAAGACCTTTAAAAGCTACTCCTAAATAAAACCTTTAGCAAAAGGGTTCAAGTTCAAAAAAAAAAACCATACATTATGAATTTTTCTTACTTAAAAGTTAAAACACACTCTAAACTTATATAGAAACTGTAGTTTGTTCAATCACAAAATTGTTCACTTCAAATCATTTGAGTTCACTCGAGACGGGCATATATCTGCACAATTGCTAATTTACTTGTTTATAAACGTTCGAACGATGCTAATTTAGGACTATCGTATTTTCTATTGAGTGGTTTCGTTTTATCTTCAACGACCACGGGAGATATTTTAAGTGTGGCACACGCTTCAAATGATTCACATTCGTGCATAAAATACATACATATCATAACGTATTAAATTCAACGTGCAACGTCACAGTGAACAAACACATCAACGAAATAATAAAAAGTTATGCCAACAAACGAGCACTAGTGTGCAAAGTATACTTTGGGTCACTTTCCCTCGTTGAAAATCATATTATATTGTAGGTATACTTTGATGATCGATGGTTTAGTGTGTGTATGTGTGTCGTATCGACCCACTGTGCACTACGGCTACTTTGTATTATTTCTGATTCTTACAATCCATCATAATATATTACAACATGGCTTTATTGCAATAGCTTGAACTGCCTTGACACGATCGGTACTATTCCGAGTGCTTCTTTTGTATATTACTATTGTAGGTACCTGCTGCGATGTACGACTGCGATTAATGTTATTAACGCAGCGTGAAATGTGTGGATATGAAGTGATTGATTTAAATATGAAGTGTCTAAAATCACCAATGAAGCTCAACAGTACATAAAAATAGATGATTATTTACAACAACAAAAAAAAAAGTTTGAGAAAAACCGGTGTCGGCTTCAAGTTTTAAATTTATTGACAGTGAATAAAACGGAACATCGCCAAGTATAATAAAATAGATGATTAACTTATTGAGAAATCAGCACAGTATATGGAACAGTAGCAGAAAATTTTACTATGCCGATAATAAGTACAGATTGATAATAAGAACTAATGTTAAATTATATAAAAAAATTCTTCCTATAAATGTCTATTACATATACTTTTATGAGTTGAATATAAACAAATGCGTTGATTAGATTATTACATTATCCATATCGGATAAAGTATTGTGATCGTGCGAAAATTCGACCTCGAGATTGTATCAGGTATCGTCCCCTGATCACGTTTTTGTGGTTTCTGGAAAGTGTCGTGTGTGTTAAGGCGCTCACACACCTTGGCGAAATCGCTGCGGTATCGCAGCGTCAAACTTTCGCCCCCATCGTCGTCCCATTCGCACCGATATAATTCGCATTGGTGCGAATCGACGACGATAGAACGCGTTAGTTTGACGCAGCGATTACGCTAAGGTGTGTGCTAGCGCCTTTTGGCGGATGTGTGTAGAATCGCTACAACTCTAAAACCGTTTATTCTGTCTGGCTGGCTGGGTACCCGCGGAACGCTCGCATACACTCACGGCACATACATATACTTGTATTTATGCAAATACACCATGGGTATATACATAAACGATAACCACCCAATGACAAGGCGTACGACCAATGCGTACTGCCAGTTATGACGTATGGATGTGAAACTTGGATGCTAAATTCAAGAATGCCACGTAAGATCCAGTGCACACAGAGAAGCGTGGAAAGATGTGTGCTTGGTATAACAAGAAGAGATCGTAAGAAGAATACATGAGTAAGAAGTGTGACCAAAGTGGCAGATATAGCAGAACGTGTGAAAAAGTTAAAGTTGACACAGCGAAAAATACTGGAATGGTATCCGAGAGGATGTGAAAGAAAGTAAGGCAGACCGGTTGGAATATGGGCTCAAGTTGATGCAGATTGCTCAAGGCAGACAGGAATGGAAGAGGATTGGAGAGGCCTTCATCCAGTGTAAATACATAGGTATAAAATGATCGTATTTAACCCATCTTACAACGGTGAAAGTTAAAAGTAACCTTGATATGTCAGAACTACACAAAAATTAACACACTGTCGCAAATCGCAACCATTTGCTACTCATTTTTATAATCTTACATTAGACTTCAATGTGATTATAGAAGAATTTCTATCGGCAATTTGTCGAATAACATAATTTCGAATTCACGTTGAATTTCAATTCTCCGTCACTTTTGACGGGCGCCGCTGTTGAATCGAAAATTAAAAACAACAACAAAATATGCAAATTCAATGATAGAGATCATCTACTGCCAAAAAGTGTGCAAACTAGTTCCACAGTTGGATATTTTTTCACAGTTTACACCACATTAGAGCCAAACGTAGGACGTATTCTACTTGTATCTCTGGGTATTATAATATGTACATAAGTATAGGTCATATGCAAACGACCCGATGAGACCCCGGACATGCAAACTTGTCATACCGAAGCTGACGGATAAAATAATGAACGAATGTGATTATCCACATCGCATCGGTAAGAGTGAGTGGGTGGTAAAAGTGCATTGAAATCCATAACATTTCTGAGACGAAACCTGACTTTGTAACAGGTTGTTCGGACACGTGTGCTACGTCCATGCCTAGTCCATAATCAATCTTTCACCGTATCAAAATCACATCTAAACCCATCTTGAGAATGTACCTACATACATACATACATTGAAATCTGTGATGAAAGATATGAGAATAATAATCAAAATTAATAAGCAGAATTAGCTCGGTACTAAGTGCTATGAACCACCATGTCAAATAAGTTCAAAGTGTTATTGGGCAGTTCTAGAGAAAAACTAAATAAAGTTTTACAATTGTGCGACTGCAAAAAGCTGAAGAAAAAGCTTTTTTTGTAATATCAAACATGTTCTGCATGCTTTAATCCATCATTGTATGGTGATTTTAGACTCATGTATAATGCCTACCTAGGACAATTGGTGAATATGACCGGATGTAAAGGTATAAGAACAATGCGTACTGCCAGTTATGACGTATGGATGTGAAACGTAAATGCTAAATTCAAGAATGTTACGTAGGATCTGGTGCACGCAGAGAAGCATAGAAAGATGTACATATGCTGGGTATAAAGTTGAAGTGGAAATGGGCTGGACACATAGCGAGAAGAATGGATGGCAGATGGATGCGAAAAATACTGGAATGGTATCCGAGAGGATGTGAAAGAAAGCAACCTTGTAGGGTGGGGCGCTTTCGGAAGAATGCACATAGTTTTTAAATGCCAACATCCGTCTGTGCTTAAAAAATAAGGTATAAGACCAATGCGTACTGCCCAGTTATGACGTATGAATGTGAAACGTGGATGCTAAATTCAAGAATGTTACGTAAGATCTGGTGCACGCAGAGAAGCGTGGAAAGATGTATGCTTGGTATAACAAGAGGAAAACATGGGTAAGAAGTATGACTAAAGTGGCAGATATTGCGGAATGTGTGAAAAGGTTGAAGTGGACACATAGCGGATGTGAAAGTAAGAAAGGTAGACTGACGATGGGCTGATGAATTGAGAAGAATATGTAGAGTCAACTGGAGGCAGATTGCTCAAGACAGACAGGAATGCAAGAGAATTGGAGGACCTTCATCCAGCGATGGATGGTGAAAATGATGATGATACATAGTGCCTATTTGTCGTTGTAATTTTCTAGCATCACCATAGTAATATAGATGGATTATTATTAAATACTGTCGGATATGCAAATTCTCGACGTATAAACCGCATTTGTTAGTACTAAAGTAGGTACTACATATGTACAATACGTACAGACATACTGAAACGATACAAAATCATAAATCGTGTTACGCGCATTTCACGCAATTTCCACACAAACACTTTGCTTTATTCGTAACGACCCGTAAAATCCGATTTCCTGAGCTAGTTTAAACTAATTAGCATAAATTACCATTCACACGTCATATTTGTGTACAGCCAGGTGGTACCCAAGCGACTCGGACAGGACGAGAAGCGACTAAGGTCAACAATGGCCCAAGAGACAGCACGCAAGGGTTCGTCTTTCACAAGGTTTTTTTTATTTTATACATATATGTATTTTTTTTTATTAACACCTGTATCCACTGCTGGATGAAGTCCTCTCCAATGCTCTTCCATTCCTGTCTGTCTTGAGCAATCTGCATCCAGTTGCCTCCACACATTCATCTCAATTCATCAGCCCATCGTCCACTCGGTCTACCTTGCTTTCTTTCACATCCTCTCCAGTGCTCGAAATGGAAATTTTCACGAATGGGAGCGCTCGATAATTTTCAAAAAATATCAAACGACCTTTTTTTTAAACTATGTATATGTATGTATACCTATACATATGTATATATTTATCGAAATGCAAAATCTTACTGAGATTAATACCGTTTAATGTCTGTAAGTCAACTTCAACAGGTAGATCTGAAAATGGTCTCTGATTTTTTACATTCATAAATGTCATAAATGTAAAAAAATTCACCTTCTAACATTTTTTCGGCAATAATTATTGAAAGAGCACAGAAAGTTTGGTTTTTTACGAAAGGGAGCGCTAAATTTACAGATTTCACGAAAGGGAACGCCCGCTCCCTGCCGCTGCCGCTCCCGCTGAATTCGAGCACTGATCCTCTCGGATACCATTCCAGTATTTATATATCTGCCACTTTGATTATACTTCTTACCCATGTATTCCTCTTAGATCTCTTCTCGGTATACCGAGCATACATCTTTCCATGCTTGTCTATGTGCACTGGATCTTACGCAACATTCTTGAATTTTACATCCACGCGTCATAACTGGCAGTACGCATTGGTCGTGTGCCTCATTTTTTAACCATAGCCGAATGTTGGATTTAAAAACAATGTTCATTCTTTCAAAAGTACTCTATCCTAGTTTCATTCTTCTTTACAACCAGTCGTGTTCACCAATTGTCCTAGGTGTAAATAACTTTCAACTATCTCTACAATATGATTACACTGACTATGTACGTTTTGTATGTACATACATATATTGTATGTACATTATATATATAATAGCCGAAATCTGTCTGTCTGCTGATAACGCTCGCTGAGGAAAAATAATTAAAAAACCAGAAAGAGTGGTCAATGAGCCAATCAACATTTTTTTATTACCGGATTCTTGTTCACTGGGCATAGATCTATAAGAAAAGTCATATTTCGTGTAGAACAGTGTAATTAATAATTATAATATAAATAGTAAAGTAAACAAAAAAAATCGACACTATTGATACTACGGGATTGCTATAATACATAGATGGCGCTATAAAAACTATTTTTTTTTGTCACTTACAACCGTGCCATCAATTAGTGGGGATCTCTATTAAAAAAAAAGCTTTACGTAATTTAAAATTCAGCGGACGTTGATATTCAACGGGCTTACACTAGTACATATATAGTAATGTAGCCTTATAAATACATACAAACACGTACTTCGAATGAATTTCGTCCAAATTAATAAAATTGTTAGGCCCCAAGCGCAATTTTGCTTATACATATGAGAGTGCTATAGTAGATTATAATCGAGAATTTTAATCCAAAAGGAAAAATTGGGCAAAACTTTTTTTTTATTATTTGACGAGATATCATGCTGGTAGGGGCACTATAAAATCCGAACGATGCATCTCCCGAGTTTAATTAAAGAAAGTCTTCGTTCAATTAAAGAGAACGGGATCGGGTTAATTAAACATCCAGAGAAATGGCGTAAGGATCATTTGCGTCCAGCTGTGCAATACCAGTGCGATCACAAAAGGAAAATACATACATACATACACAAATTTGAAAGCTCGACGAATATATTCTTTTGTGCGGATATGGGTTAACCTGAATAGTTCACTAGAATGTCAAAGCTTAAAACGCTCGATCTAATTTCGTGTGTACCAATTTGCTTCAATTTTAGAAATTCTCAGAATCGAACCGACTTTAAACTCGCGACGACTCGAATTCCGACGTTCATAACATTGATTTAACACAACAATAATTACAGGCCACAGACCACAGGTATCCGAACAATCAGATCGACAAGCGTCCCAACGTTATGCAGCAAGATTCCACTGCTACCATCTCTAAAGAAGCGTCGACTATTACGGCAAAGGTAATTTCTTCATTATTGTTTTAATAATAAATAACCAATGATAAAATACCGCTAGGAATTAAAGAATGGTAATTAAGAGGATGTGAGTTAGCATTTGCATCGATTATAATCAGTCAGTTACGATTGTCGTCTTAGTGAAACAAACCAGTTATGTTGAAATCAACGTAAAAGTAAACTAAATCCTAACTACGTGTTACAAAATCAAATTTACACTTTGCATTCATCAAAAAATTTTATTTAAAAGATTAGTTTAAATTTCTCACAGGTCGTAACTGACAACGCACAATTAAGGGGCTTTCCACTCTTGAAGTGAAATTTGATACATTCATGACATAATCTCGTATTTCAACAAAATAATACATAGTTATAGCTTAACATTTTTCCCATATATCATTTTTTATGAACTGGCGATACCCAATTTTTTACGACTGGGTATATATTTCAATCTATTAGTAGCTATGGTCGTCGAAACGTAACCAGCAGGAAATACTTCTTTACAATAAAATTTGGTCCTGATAAATCAAACGGTATGGAAAATTGCAATTGCGAATGTATGATGCACAAACAGACCGACAGACAAGAATTCAATTGAATATCATTATATATATAATACCCCGAATCCGTCTGTCTGTCTGCTGATAACGCTCGCCAAGGTAAATGATTAAAAGACACGAACCGTCGCCGATAAATAATGCGAGATCTCCTATATTTGAACATATAAATTCTTAGTAGGTTCAGGACTTTGCTAAATTACGTCAAACACGTCCGTCGAATATCGACGGACTTACGCTATAGATCTACATAATTATAATGTGTTTCAAATAAAAATATATAATAGCCCAATTCCGTCCGTCTGTCTGTCCATCTGCTGATAACGCTCGCCTCGGTAAAGGCTGAAATTCAAATTTAATAGAAAAAACACGAACGTCGCGAGTGGGATTCGAACCAGTAATCACCAAGTTGAGTGAGTTAGCGCTAACGCGTTCACCCAACACCGGTGATGGGAGGATTCCTATAATTTGAAAATATTAATCCTTAGTAGGTTCGCGACTTTGCTAAATTGTTATGTAATCACGTCAAACACGTCCGTTGATATTCAACGGGCTTACACTAGTATGGAGATATATATGTAGATAGATTGACTTTTTATATGTAATATAAAAATATATATGTATATGTAGATATATATGGTAGATAGATTGAATCTGGAGATCGAATTTTCGCATGATCACAATACGATATGGATAAAGTAAAAACAGACTATGAATACATAGTACATATAAAAATGCTTTAAAATTAGGATTGGATCATTTTTTCACACAAAATTATGTACATCAAAAGTGGCCCTTACTACTAAAATTAGAATAAATTCTATAAGATGGTATTATAAATAAGAGCCGACTAGATATTTCATCAGAATAATTATCATAGGTCGAGTGCAGTTCAACACTCCATCACTTATTCCATTGAATAGTCCAAAAATAACATCTAAACATAGCCAAAGTCAACACGCTATTTACCCATTGATTTAAGTTAATCAGTAAATTGTGCTAGTTAAGTCGAAACGTATAATTAAATCAAGCGGTTGGATTAACCCTTCTTGTAAATTAATATAAATTGTTCTTGATTAGATATCGTACATGTACAACGAATTGTGGAGACGATCCATGATGCTGGAGGGACTAGCAAAGGATTCCATGGCTCTGACTAACGCTACGAGGAGAGAAACTCAAGACGGACTACGTTCCCTGATGATGCAACTGACGAGAAAAGGTTTACTGCCTGCTCCGACACCCGCTTCATATCTTCAACAATGTGAGCAAACATCCTAGTAATTCTAATCAGACTATCAATTGAACAAGTGTTATAATTAGAATGTGTATACAAGTGCACGTCTGTGCAATATTGACTCGGTGCAATTTTAGGTAACGTCACAATAGAGACTTTGAGCAATATGATCCAACGCAAATTGGCCGATTCCAATCAAAAGATGGATATAAAGTTTCAAGAAGTTATGCTGAAGCAGGATCTGTTTCTGGACTCGTATCATCGCACTCAACTCGAAGAACCCGAATTGACAACGGAAATAACGAAAGTACTCGACAAAATGCTCGACTCGTTCATCACAAAGTGAGTGCTCTAAAACAGTGTTCATTGGGATTGCACAGGTTGTTAGGGCGTGGTTAAAACTTAGCAAACATTTTGAAACAGTATATTGATAAAAAATATTGACATTTTTGTTGTGTATAAAAATTTAACTGCGCAGCATAGTGGATACATTTTATTATCATCATAAACACTAATAAAACTGTTAAATATAGAATCCTCTTGCAATAATTAAAATAAACAAAAATTTTCCTTATATTTCAAGTAAATGCAGAATATCTTTGTCACAAACGCAACTTTCATAAAAATCCACTAAAACAACTATGTATTCAAAAAGACTGACATTACTTTCGGTGCTACAATCTAAAAATGTAAAAATAAAAAATAGTAACTGTATGAAAATTTGCGAATAAAACAATTACCATATATAATAGTGCTGGATTCTGCCTGTCTGACTGACCGACTAGCTGCGTAGTCTAACCGCGCAACTCTTGCATACCACGTACACATACATATATACAAATAAGCTTACTCACTCACACACACACAACAGGAGTTGCGCAAAGCGCTCACACAAATACTCTCGGCACGGATAACCGCTAAACGCTCGCATACCACAGCACGACACTTACACTCGCTCGCACACATGGCACAGTTTAACCACCCGACGACACTGTCAACAGGCAGTTACTAGTACTCCATAATAATACATTAAAACAGTAACTTAAATGAAAACCAAAAATGTCCATTTTAAGTAAAATTGCCCTATAATGACAAAATGGTTATATACATTTACAAAAACCGGACCTAAACCTTGTGCATATACGCCGAGCAACTCTGATAAACACTGAACTATGATATTATTATTAAAAAATGTATTCTCTATTGAAATTTTGTGTATATGTACGATTTGAATGTATTTGAATTTATAGAATTACCGAAACGTTCGACGAGTTGCAAAACATTAAGGAGTCTATTAAAGCTCACGATTCTCACATAGCTAAAGCTGTAGCACGCGTCAACAATGCCGCACTGATGTCAGTGAAAGAAAATAAAAATCTGATTGAAGCTGTGGCTACGGTTAGCAATGATTGTCAACGCAGAGATTCAAACAGACATCATCAAGAATCTAACCGGAAGTTGGATACGGTGATAACTTTCCTACAGGTACTAAAAAAAACTAAATAAGATTTAAATCAAATTGAAACTTTATAAATGAATCCTATTGTAAATCATTCATTACAGGAACTGCGAGAGCAATTGACGTACAGCGAAGAACAAACCGATGTTAAGTATTTGGATACGGAAGTAGTCTTAGAAGGGATCAAATCTGAACTACAAAACATATTCTCGAATAGAACTCCGCTATTGGAGAGCATATCGGCTTTGAGCAAAAACAAAACTAGCGAAATGAACAGTATCGTTGAAAAACTTTCTCATCTAGTGGAAAAATTACATCATTCGATTGTTCAATTTGAAGAAAGGGACGACTATTTCGAGAGTGACGATTTAGATAACGAAGAGACGGAGGTAAAATTGAGACACGGCGGTTTGGTGAATATTACAACGCCGAAAGAGTTGATCGACAAGTTGAACCAGATTACGTACGAACCGTCTGAAGAGGATGCGTCTTCGGAAGAAACGGAAAAGCGAAATTTTCACGGATCGAAGTTTAAAGAGAAGCATACGCTTAAGGTTGAATATAATACCGAGGGTCCGAAAGTGAAAACCTTCGACAATCAAAATAGAAATAGACACAGATTTCAAAATAGAAATTATCAATATACCGAAGCTGATAAGCCGGATTTATCAGATTTTTTATAATGCGTAGATATTGAATTTTTGTTTCGGAAATGAAAATATACCAAGTAGTCGTACCATATTTTTATACTATTTGTGCTAATAGAAAGGTAGATTTATAAAGTATATATAGAAAGTATGTACAATATAAATTAGGCAGGTGAAATATTTTTATGATTTATTTTTTTTAGGTAGTGTTTTTTTTCAATCCATTAATTTATTTACCAAATTATCATCACTAAGTGCCGCATGATCATTATATAAAAAAAAAGGAAAAATTACTTAAGCATATTTATAAGACGATTAACTTAAAATTTCAAAGTTCCATATGTACATAAATATTATAAATTTAGTTTAAAAACAGAACATTGAAATAGGTAGTAATAATTTATTTATACAATAGATGCATCTTACGAGGTGGCATTATATTATAATGTAATTTTTATATAACAAACATTTTAGGCTTACAAAATTCCTTTTAGTTTTTTTTTTATCAAATGTTTATGATTTAACAAAAAAAAGTGTGTTTTTTTGGATCTTAACAATGTGTAAATGAACATGCAAAACTGAATTATATTAAATAATGGAATCAATAAATAAAAGAATGTATGTGTTGTCAATATTTATTGAGCAAAAAATAAAAGTCCTTGTTACATAAAATATACAATAAAAAAAAAAAAAAATAATATAATTGTTCAAAAAAATATATAAGTAAATGATATGCAAGTGATAATTAGAGATCGGACTTTTGTGGCGCTTAGAACCCGCTTGCAGGGTCGCATGGGAAATTTTTCGTAATATTTAATACTTAAATTGTAATGCAGTCATTAGAAAATTTAAACAAAACGTTCCTTCTAAGAATTTGGCTCAGCTGCAATTGGGTAAAAAAATTAGACATCATTTGAAATTATTTTAGATTTTATTATTACTGTGAAATTAATTTAAAAAAAAAAAAAGTCAAAAGGGTTAGAAAGTTGGGAATTCATTAGCTATATAATAATCCCTACATTAGCTGTCACAACAATTCGATCTCTAGTGATAATAAGTATATGATACTATCTACAAAAAAAAAACTAAGAATGGGTGAGAATATAAATGCAGCAACTAAAAAAAATGAGGAAACAATTAAATAAATAATTAAAAAAGAATGCACTCAGCAGCCTGAAAGACTAAGATAAGCCTTAAATAAATAATTTATCATTAATGATCATGGGCGTTCTAGCAATTATCATAAAACACACAGATAAATATTATTACGATCAGCTAACTATCACTTATTTAATACAACCTGGCGATATTTTTTTGTTATTTGTGTACATAAACTATATGTACATACTTTGCTAAATATTATCAAAATCTACAATGCACTATTGCAGTGTCGTTGAAAAAAATTGAATATATTGTTTAGGACTTACCTCTACTTTAGCACTATTCTGAAAGATGGTTTGAGCTTTATGAGAAAGTTGCGCAAAGCACGAACTAAGTGCTGCCATTTTTTGACGAATAGCATACGCCACTTCAGGATCGTCAGCATCTATTTCTCCTGAAACATTTCAACAAAAAGGATCAGAAATGGCCTACCGTACCAACAGTAAAATTAACTAAATCAAAAATGGCAAACAACAAATGGTTCAACATTCGGTAGTCCAAAGTATAAACAACTCTCTTAATATGTACATATAATCAAAATTGTCAAATACTATATACTAGTATGTATATCAGATTAGAACTTCTTCTTAGTGAATATGGTAAGGTTTATTAGTATTATTATGGTAAGTGCTGCAGATTTGGCCTCGCTTAAAGTCCACTTTCAAATGATTACAGTTGGAAAAACCGAATCCATTATGGTCGAATGGAAAATGTCGCAAATGGATAAGGTCTAATAGGAATAATGTAGAAAGCGGATTTGATCGAAATATGTACAAGGTCGAAAATCTTAAATAAGAAAAGATAAGTAATTTCTTTTAAGCTTTTACAGCCAGTGGATTCTCAATCTTTATAAATCGAAGAGTATTTTTTCGATATTTTTAAATTTGTTCAAATCCACTTTCTATCATACTCTTATTGGACCTTGTGCGCTTTCCATCTTAGTCGTATTAGACCTTATTCCTTTCTACATTATTCCTATTAGACCTTTTCCGTTAGCGATATTTTCCATACAACCATAATGGATTCGGCTATGATTGAATAATCTATTTATTAATCCATCATTTTCAGCCGTTCAACATACACTGCCGGATGAAGGCCTCTCCAATCCTCTTCCTATCCTATCTGTATTGAGCAATTTGCATCCACTTGACTCCGCATAATCTTCTCAATTCATCAGCCCATCGTCCACTTGATCTACCTTGCTACCATTTCAGTATTTCTCACGTCCATCTGCCAGCCATTCTTCTCGTTATGCGTCCAGCCCATTGCCACTTCAACTTTTACACACGTTCCGCTATATTTGCCACTTTGGTCATACCCATGTATTCCTCTTACGATCTCTTCTTGTTATACCGAGCATACATCTTTCTATGCTTCTCTCTGTGCACTGGATCTTACGTAACATTCTTGAACCATACGTCATAACTGGCAGTACACATTGGTTGTATACCTCTTTTTTTAGCGGGATGTTGGATTTAAAAACTATGTTCATTCTTCCAATAGAGCTCCATCTTCCAAAGTTGCTTTCTTTCACATTCACTCAGATACCATTCCAGTATTTCTCGCGTCCATCTATCATCCACTCTTTTCGCTATACTTTCAAGCATCTGCCACTCTGGTCATACTTCTCATCCATGTATTCCTCTTACGATCTTAAGCATACATTCGTGTGCACCAGAACTTGCGTAACATTCTTGAATTCAACAGCCACGTTTCACATCCATACATCATAACATTCATAACCATAGATGTAGAATAGTCAAGTAGATATGCCCTCACGCTCTAAAAAATGTTCCGACTCTAACTAAGACACTCGGATATAAAAATCCTAGTTGTGGGAGTCGAAGTGTTGAAAAAGAAGAGTCTCGGGTTCTGTCCACTCTTGCGACGATTTTTGTCGACCGAAAAGAATGAAGGGATATATCTACGTACTCAATACAAAAACAAACATAAAACATCGATACCAAAACATCAGCACCACCGATTGTTTGCAGTACAGAGGAAGTTCAACATTAAACATTCGAATGTATAGACAATCAATGTAATCAAAATCTAATATAATCAACGTCACTAAAAATAGCTCGATAATAACAATTCAGTCGATACTAAAAAAACACGAAAGCAAGTTTGGCATGTGGCAAATCGTGCAAAATTGACCCTTACGGCGCTACGCGTAAAGATCAAATTGGCTTGCGCGATACATCCGCAACGGAACACAAAGGTGTCGCATTGTGCACGGTCATTTGACAAGTCAGTAGCGCGTTGGATCAAACGTCACTTTGAGACGGTGAGCAACACTGAACGTATTGGTATTGGCGTATAGGTGTGAAGAGTGAAGAGTGAAGAAATTACCGAGAGACGTGTCTAAACGCACGTAGGCCGTGTCGAACTCCTGCTCGAGCAGCTCCAGCCACCTGAAGGCTGCTCCTGTCCCCGCTGACATCTCGACCCCGATTTCGATGCTATTCAGCTATTCAGCTATTATCCTGGGAATACTATGCTATACTCGCCCCGATCTAGCTCTAACTCTAGCTCACTCTTCACTCTGAGCAGCCCACTGCTGCCAACTGCCGCAACAATCGATCTGTTAACGTAACGCGACTAAATACGGCCAGGTGTCATTTTGTAAATTTGCCTCAGAATTCAATGTCACAGGGATCGTCGATCTTCATCTATTAGAGTCCGGGGTTCTTAACATTGACGGTTTCTCACTACGGTATGAAAATCAACCCCTTAAGTTTATAAATGAGGATGTAGTAAAAATCGAGCGACTCCGACTCAGGGTTGCCAGACGTCCCAATTTGAGCGGGACTGTCCCAAGTTCAACAGACAAATCCCGAGTCCCGCATTGCCACCCTAAATCCTGATTTAACAAAAATGTTATATGTACATAGTTAATTTTGACCTATGTATATTCATGAAGGTGTGAAACGTCGATGCTGAATTCAAGAATGTTACGTAAGATCCAGTGCACACAGTGAAACATGATAAGATGTGTTTGGTTTAACAAGAAGAGATAGTAAGAGGAATATGTGCATGGGTAAGAAGTTTGAGAAGTGGCAATGGGCCGGACACGATGAGAGATGCACGCGAGAAATACTAGAATGGTATCCGAGAGGATGTGAAAGAAAGCAAGGTAGACCGAGTGGACGATGGGCTGATGAATTGAACAGAATGTGTGCGTGTCAAGTGGATGCAGATTAATCAAAACAGACAATCGAAGGGGATCGGAGAGGCCTTCATCCAGTAGTGGATGGTGAATGGCTGAAAATGATGATAATAATTTGATTAAATGATCTATTTTTTCTTAATTTCTTCCTTGATTCCTTAACTTTTTTTTGATTGTTCGAAATGGTGACTGATTTGGGAATCTGGCAACCCCGGTGACAAGATTTCAGAGGGTCGGTGATCAGTTATTGGAAAAAATCAACTTATTATCTATTCTGGTTAAAGTCTCGGGGTCTGCTAGTTTGGGTACTCGGTGAACCAATGGGCTGGGGTTGGCAACCCTAGTACCGGCGACCGAGTGTTACACAGGTTACTCCCGCTCGGTATCCGTCGCTCACAATAAACACTACCAAAACGTCCACTGCGTGATTCACCTTCAGCCTTTCCCCTCGCACTCCACACGCCCATAAAAAAACCGCATACGGATAAAAGCGTACATAGAAAAATACTCACATTTAAATTACTCTTTTCCTGTGTTTTTTCAGCTTTAAAAATTTGAATATTGAATAGTGTAGTAAATAATTTTTTGTAGTATGTATGTACTTTATTTTTATTTTCTCCGCAAACGAAGTAATTTTTTAAAAACATTAAGTCTGCCTTAGGAAAATGAATAAAAATACATACACATTTCTTTTAATTTATTATTCTGATTAGAACTTTATTTACACAAACCAAAAATAAAACTAAGTATATATAGTGACCGTTTAGAAATGGTAAGCTTAAATTTTAATGTTACTTTAAATGACCATATCTCACTTATTTCAGAAAAACGCAATAAATAAATTACTGGCTCTTCAGAAACTTATTTATCACAGTGAATTTAAAAGTAGCTTGTGGTTAACTACCAGGTACGCGGACAACAAAAAAATTGTCAAAATGTACATGAAATTACAATAACCGATCCAAAAATACAAAGATAGTAACGAAAACACAACAAATTGCAATTTTTATGAATCCACTCACCAATTCATATGAGCGCATAGAATTAATTCACAGTATAAAACCTCGAGTCACCAATGATAATTAAATTTTTAATTGATCATATCCAAAGGATATTTACACTTGATGAGACCTCTCTCCCACAGATCACTCACCAACTGAAACGTAATAAAAATAAATAAATAATACTTTACAATAGGATCCTCGCTAAATATAGTAATAGCAACGATACTTACGCGTAGTTTAGTTTCATCACTGCCCGTATCCAATTCTTTAACGGCAATAAAATTTGGATACTCGGTAATGAGAGTTTCAACGGCAGGCGCTAAGCTTTCGTCAATTTCCAAAAATTGAATCTCGTTCTCGTGATACACTTTGGAATTTTCGATGTAGTGATATAAGCGAATAGTGTCGTCTTCCGATACCATCCTGAAATAAAATTAGCAATTCGGCACAGTTTGAATAAAGCACAGTTGATTGAAAATCAAATAAAAATAACCACCTTAAGATATTAGCTCTGAGAAGTTTAATTTCAGTGTCCAGTTGAATTTCAACTCGATTCTTCAGGACACCGTCCATGTCTATTTGATCCGTGTCACCGAAAACTGTCAGATGTCGTTCTTTTTCTGGTATTACCGGCGGTAGTGCGTCGTGAACGAATCCTTTGAATGTTTGATCAGCAGCATCATCTAAAAACATACTGATCTATAAATTTTTATTTATTTTATACGACAAATTTTTTTTATAGATTTTTGCCCACTGAACAAGAATAACAAAATATTCTTAAATTTTGTAGCCGAACTGGTAGAAAGTCAAAAGTGTGAATAAACTGCGCGTTTTTTAATAAGAGCTAAACATCATATTCTTGTTCAATGAGTGAAAATTTATTCCGAGTTATTTTTTATTACTGAATCATTTCAGTATCTTTCGTACCACACGGTAGATATTTTGATATCTTATGAAACATTGTGTCAATATATTTTAAAAGATCGTCCCTTCGTGGCATCTTTGAATCGGTGTGGATTAGCCCCAAATTTTCGTAAATATCCAACGGTACACCTTTTCGTAACTCCGGCTCATTTTGAATGGCTGCATCTAATGCTTGAGGTACCAACTGAAAAAAAAAAAATTAAATTAAACAAATAGCTTTTGAATATTTTGATTAAAAAAATTCAATTAGCGTTACTTTTTCGAAAAAATCAGCCCACGAATGTCTCTGATAAGTGCTGATTGTTATGTGCAGTGAATACTCTCCATCTATTGTAGTAGCTTGATGTATAAATCCCCTGGGAAAGTACAGCATATCTCCCGCTTCCAGTACTACTTCCATAATAGGCTTTCCAACATCTGCCTGTTTAAAATTCTTCGACGACACACGGGGCAGTATATCACTTGATGTACTATTTATTAGACATACAGTAGAAATAAGTGAAATTGCAAGGAAATCGGAAAGTGGCGAATTTTCACTATACAAAACTAGTAACTAGCCGTTGACAGTGTCATTGGGTGGTTATCATTAATGTAGTGTATTTAGTGGTAGTTCAAAATGTACTAGTTAGTTAAAAGATGCGAGCGCTTCGCTCTACCCGGGCTGTGAGTGTATGCGAGCGTTCTGAGGCTACCCAGCCAGGCAGACCCTTGCGCTACTATTTATAGTGCATTAAAAAACTGGTGTTCTTTTCAAATATCTCATCTAATAATGAAAATGAAAATAAGGCATTTTAAAATTCATTCATTTTTTTCCGTTATGGAGAAAAAACGCATTTTGTATAGGAATTTAATGAGTTTGAAATGCTTTATTTTCTATCGCCACGGATGGCGCTATTAGTTTCAGATATTTTATTTAGTCAAGATTAATGAAAGGCACTTGAGCCATCTAAGATTCGCTGACAACATACATAGTGCAACATAAAGATTAACACAGTTAAGCAACGCTAGTATGACAGCAGGTCTAAGAATTAATTTAAAAAAAACTAAAATTATGTTTATTGAATTTTGCATGCAAAATGTAGTCACAGGAGATAATCATATTGTAGAGGTAGTTGTTATTAATACCTAGGACAATTGGTGAATATGACTGGTTGTAAAGAAGAAGAAATAAAACGAAGAATGAAACTAGGATGGAGTGCTTTTGGGAGAATGAACATTGTTTTTGAATCCAACATTCGGCTATGCTTAAAAAATAAGGCACACGACCAATGCGTACTGCCAGCTATGACGTATGGATGTGAAACGTGGATGCTAAATTCAAGAATGTTACGCAAGATCCAGTGCACACAGAGAAGCATGGAAAGATGTATGCTTGGTATAACAAGAAGAGATCGTAAGAGGAGTACATGGGTAAGAAGTATGACCAAAGTGGTAGATATAGCGGAACGTGTGAAAAAGTGGAAATGGGTTGGACGCATAGTGAGAAGAATGGATGGATGCGACAAATACTGGAATGGTATCCGAGAGGATGTGAAAGAAAGCGAGGATGACCGACTGGACGATGAATTGAGAAGAATGTGTGGAGTCAAGTGGATCCAGATAGGAATGGAAGAGGAATGTAGAGGCCTTCATCCAGCAGTGGATGGTGAACAGCTGAAAATGATATAATTTTTTGAAAATAGCACCAATTCTTTAATGCCAACCTGTACAGTAGAAGTCATTGAAATTGTGTAATTTACATGTAATACTTAACAAACTTACAGCGGAGCATAAATCTTCCACAATTTTTTCCCTTCTATTTGAAGAACGAAAGCTTCAATATCGTCATAGTGTGGAGCAAAGCCTTGACTGTTGGGCGGTGTCAAATATATATTAGCTCCGACTAAACAGTTGAAAAACTCTTGCAGCGTAGCGTTGAGGGTATGTATTCTCGGAAAGTACGACTGAAATTGTATTAAAAATTATTACGACTATTCACCGAGGTGGTTGTGATGATAAAACAACGAATCGAATTACTTGCGGGTTCAATATCCGCACACTGCAATTATTTGTGTAAAAGTCCCAAACTACATGGGGTAACGCCCTTCCCACAGGATTGTGTGTCTGACGTTCTCCATTTTCGTACGATGTTATATCAACATTCTCCGTGAACTTTAAAACCTCTTGTCTCAATACTTTATCAATGCTACGGAGGTTAAGTATGAACTTATAATACCCTTCGTGCTGCCGCGAAATATGCAACGGTTTCTTTTCCCAATATTCGCTGAAATAACAAAATATAACAATTTCAATTCAGAGTTCATAATGAATATTGAATTAAAATTTTACTTTTGACGAGTATTATACCTTAAAAATACATCTAACCGATGCGGTGCAATAACCCATTCAAACACTCCTCTACCTTCTTTCTTACTATCCATGCAAGCTGTAAATAGAACATTAGCATCGTCAAGCTCTCCATCGGTGTTGTTATCGAGACGGTCGAAAGGTAATCCGGTTTTACTTTTTTTCAATATTCCCACAATGGGACTGTCTAATTTTTTCTTTGATGGTTTGTTTGATTTCGGTGTTGAATCAACAAAGGATACTCTCTTTGACTCTGAAGATGTGTCGTGTGCCGATGTCTCTTCTTCCATACAGTTTGCAACTTCTTTTTTAACTTTAATTGAACAATTGCTAGCTTCCATATAATTTGACTGTTCTTTATCTGAAGAATTCAAAACTTGTTTAGTACAATTGGACGTTTCTTTTGGAAACGTTGTCGTTGTGGTATTGTTTTGTTTCTTTTTGGGTCGCCCTCTGCGTTTTTTCGTTTTCAATCCCACATCGGACATCTTGGATTTGTATATGGAAAAGGCGGACAGTTCTACTTCATCAATCGGAAAAATATTTACAGTCGATGATTTTGGGTCAATCGACTTCAATGCCATTTTTCTCGAGCCCTTTAAAAACTTTCGACATCTAAAAAAAAATAAAAAAATTTAGTTAGTAAATGCAGCAATAAGGAAAGTGTGTACTGAAGAGATCTATTCAAAGTTCATTAGTTCAAAGAATGTCTCCATAAGACAATTTGTCATGATATTGTACAATAATTCCTACCCTTTTCCCATGCAGCGTTTGAAATAAGCGACTGGGCCGTAAATCAAACTTCCAAATTCTGGAAATAAACAGTAAGGTAATTAGTTTCGAACAATATTTTTAGGTTATACAAACACTATAGCTCAAGCGATATCTGTGACGTATGCATGGGTGAGTTATGTAATGCTGAACCCACCGAGATACCAGAGAAGTGGACGACGGAGCAAAGAGACAGTTGGAAGTTGAAGTTGGAAGTTGGAAACACACCAAGAAACCACACCGGTACCAAGATAACCTCGAACGTCACATGCGAGTCAGTGTTGCCAACTGATTCGTTCCCGCGCACAGTAATTGTTATACCGCGCATTTGGTTATGGCAACATTTTTCATTAATTTTGTAAAATTTTTCTGTAAAAATCATTAATATATTGTTTAAATAATCTAGTATTTAATTTTAAAACGCCAGCGTTGCCTGGGTACATTTTTAAATGTAAATAAATTTAAATATACAAAGGCGAAAAATGTGCCAGCTAGCTAGCTTTGTGAAACGGAACACGTTGTGGAGTGCTAGGGGAAAGGCTGGATGTGAAATATGCAATGGACGTTTTGGTAGTGTTTATTGGGTGAGCGACGGATACCGAGTGGGAGTGACCTGTGTAACACTCGATCGCCGGTACTAGGGTTGCCAACCCCAGCCCATTGATTAACCGAGTACCAACAACGTCAACTCGGAGAAATCTCAGTGACAAAAATTATATGTATGTATGTACATATTGTGAAGCGACGTTTTCTCCATGTGAGGACTTAACCAAAAGCCAACACTCCTACATGGTTGCCAACTACAAAGTCCGAGGGTGGTGATCTCGTCTTACGTAGTTTCATTTCATCATCATTTTCAGCCGTTCACCATCCACTGCTGGATGGAGGCCTCTTCAATCTTCTTCCATTTCTGCCTGTCTTGAGAAATCTGCATCCGATCGACTCCACACATTCTTCTCAGTTCATCAGCCCATCGTCCACTCGATCTACCTTGCTTTCTTTCACATCCTCTCGGATACCGTTCCAGTATTACTCGCGCCCATCTGCGATCCATTCTTCTCGCTATGCATCCGGTCTATTACCACTTCAATTTTTTCACACGTTCACTTTGGTCATGCTTCTTAAGCATGTGTTCCTCTTACGATCTCTTCTTGTTATACCAAGCATACATCTTTTCGTGCTTCTCTGTGTGCACTGGATCTTACGTAACATTCTTGAATGAATTAAGCATCCACGTTTCACATCCACACGTCATAACTGGCAGTACGCATTGGTCGTATGCTTTCTTTTTTCAGCATAGCGGAATGTTGAATTTAAAAACAATGTTAATCAGGTGGGGTGCAAGGAGCTTCAAGAATGTTGTCAAAATGGATACCGATGGATGAAGGAGACAAATAATTTTCCAGTAGCTTGCCATCGTACACTACGGTAACCCACCCACCGATGACACAGTCAACGGGCAGTGACTAGTTCTAGAAATAATATTTAAAATCAACATCAACTGCAGAATAAATTTAATTTATTTCAAGAAGCGTTTTCACCGTTCGACTATTATCTGAGCCGTTAGCTCGCGTTTGGCTGGTTAAATTCCATTGTGCCTAACTCTATTATCCCGAAAACAAACAAATCATTATACCAACATAGACCACAGAATAATTATACTTTTTTTTTCATCATTAATAAAAAATGGTTTCGATACGATCCAAAATCACGAGCTGCAAATGAAATGCAAACAACATATTATGTAGACTCGCACAAACATTTACTTTAGACTAATCAAAAGCATTCAGTATGACTTTACAGGCACGATCAAGACCTGTTCTCACGGTGCGATTTTTCTCGATCAATATTTAGTTACCGACAAAAATTGAATAAGTTCAATTGTCTTCAACTTTGACGACAGTAGATTTAAATTGACATTGAGTTTTCAGTCAACTGTCACGCGATTGAGAAAATTACTAAATCACTAAAACTTGAACCGTTAGAACCGGGCTAAACAAAACACTCGATTGAAATAAAATTTACAATCTGCACTAAATTAATCGTCGGATTGAGTCGCTAATTAAAACACACGCCATCGCCTTTCGTTCATTGTGATTTTCGTTCAAAGCTCCAGTTTATTAAAACTGGAGCTTTTCCACCTGCTCGCGTCGACGAGTCCTTTGTCCAGGAGTCTGGTCATTAGGGTGAACTTCACCCTTGGAGTTGAATCGACCTGGCAGGTCCTTTTATGTTCAGCTTGAGCTGGGCGAGATAAATTATAATACGTATCAAGCACGAAAATCGTTAATTCGTCATAATATTATAGAGCATTAAGTTCAAAACATTGCCGACTGTGCAATTTCGAGAACTCTAAAACACGAGCGTTAAAACACAAACGTAAAATACAAACGTTCCGAGTGCGAGGTGACAGATGGTAGTTTGTTAGCTTATGATAGCTCAAGTCAGAGTTATTAACATATCAACTTTTCCACAAACGCCATCAAAGTCGACGAAATCGCTGGAATTCGACTTGATATAGACGCTTATTCGGTTATGCTATTCGAGCATTAATGCCACACACGCGTATCCAACTTTTTTCATTGCTTGTTTCAATTATATCAATAATCAATTGTTTTTGCACTACTTTACGTAACAAATCTATTATAACAGCTAACAAATATATAATGGACGTATACAATCGCCCCCGCCAACCCCTACGCCCGTTTCAACAAATTAAAATGGTCACCAGGTGGTTATGCCCGAATGTTTAGCGGTTAAAGCTGTCACGCACTTTTTGCTCGTTAAGACTCTCAAACACAGCTGCGAAATCGCGTATGAAAACCTAGCGCGGCAAACCAAGCGCATTTCGCTAGGTAACGAGCAAAGAGTGCATGACAGCAAAGTCGGCTGTAACCGCTAAATATTCGGGCATAACCACGCGGTGAAAACTTTAGTTTGCGATTCGCGGACTTCGATGACGTTTGTGGAAAAGTTGATATGTTGTATGTAAATAACTCTGACTTGAGTCCGTTTCAGAATCGTGAGTGAAATACAAACGTTCCGAAAACGAGGTGACAGATGGTAGTTTGTTTGATAGGCTATGTCAGAGTGACAGAAACCGGTGCTTGCCGGTAGATTTTCCTAGCGAAATTGGCTAGGTTTTTATACGCGATTTCGTAGCGGTGTGTGGGAGCCTTTAAGCGTGTTCCTAGCCGGTTTGAAAGAACCAATTGGGTTCCACAATCCGCTCTATGAGGCCCACAAATCTGCTCGATGCGTTTACATATTGTAGAGACGAGCAAAATATTTACTACTTAGAAACATTCATATCTCCTGCAAACCGTTCCTACCGCAAACAAACACATTTAATCAGCATAAAAAGTCACAACACCTCGACACAACGGAAATATACATACATGTATGTATGTACAACAATCGCAACCGCAAAACATGCAACAAAACACGTGTTTTACGGACCCACACCGGATCAGACAAACCGGTCAAATTTACAATAACATCCGAATGAAGACACTGACCAATGTCGCGATATTAGTAATTTTCCCCGACCGCAATATAACCACAATCTGCGCAGATCATCTTATTACAACTATCCACAAAAATCGTTTGATAAAAATTTCCAACCGAAACAAAACAATAATAAACAAAATGATAACAAATCCATGTATAAACCTACAGTGCCAGCGGTCGGCAACCTTTTCGGAGCCCGGAGCCAAATCAGCGAAAAATCCAAAAAATGGCAAATTTTCGGAGCCGCCACATATTATTTAATAAAAAAAAATATATACATATACCTACATATGTATGTATCATCATCATTTTCAGCCGTTCACCATCCACTGCTGGATGAAGGCCTCTCCAATCCTCTTCCATTATTGTCTGTCTTGAGCAATCTGCATCCACTTGACTCCACACATTCTTCTCAATTCATCCACTCGGTCTACTTTGCTTTCACATCCTTTCGGATACCATTCCAGTACTTCTCGCGTCCATCTGCCATGTCCAGCCCATTGCCACTTCAACTTTTTCACCCTTACTGCTATATCTGCTACTTTGGTCATACTTCTTACCCATGTATTTCTTTTGCGATCTCTTCTTGTTATGCCAAGCATACATCTTTCCATGCTTCTCTGTGTGCACTGGATCATTCGTAGCATTCTTGAATTTAGCGTCCAAGTTTCACATCCATACGTCATAACTGGCAGTACGCATTGGTCGTATGCCTTCTTTTTTAAGCATAGCGGAATGTTGGATTTAAAAACTATGTTCATTATATGTATGCATGTATATATGTATATAAATAAATTTTACTCACTTGCAGGCTGTAGAGATATTACTTAACGTTACACAATTCAGCACTAAAAATAAATATTTTGTCTGAAAACGGATTTTAATGTTATTTTTAAAAGCTAATGCGACTTTTGAACTTGTACATTTTCGGAAAATTTACATAAATTCGGAACGTATTTAGTGTTTTTCAATTGCATTAAAACTTTCGCCACTTGATTGATTGCGGTACGAATTTTTCACAAATTTCATCGAAGAAAAAAATTGTTCACAATTTATTGTATGTGGAACCAAAAAGCGTCAAGACAGCAAATGCAAGCTTCCTGGCTTTCGAGTAATTGGCTGGAAATGATTGCCAACATTTGAATATGATACCACTTGCCGTGCTCTCTTTGGTGGTTAGATTTATTTCCACTTGTCTAAAAATTTCCGTTAGTTTTTCAGTTCAAATACTTCTATTTTTAATTTCTATAAGACGCGAGTAAATTTAGGGCCAAAACAAACTAATTTACATTTTTTAAATTTTATTTTACGAAAAGTGTTGGATTATAAACGGAGCCGCATGCGGCTCATTGCAGAAATCAATTTTGTTTTCATTGCGATAGAGCTGTAATACAATTTTGAATGATTTCACAAGACGTGACATACTTGCCTTTATTTTAAAATTGCCTTTAAAAAGCCGTCGTATTTCCGTATGTAGCAACAAACGAACAAATCATCGTTATCTCGAAAAAGTCGAGCATTTTTGGAGTTGACTTTAATCTTATTTATAGCACTCACCGTTATGCTTAGCGAAACGTGTAATTTTTGACTTTTTGGCGTTTTGCAACAAGATGTTGTTTGTGAATTACACAATGGATACAAAATACTTCATTTTTCAAATTGGAAAGCGCCACACACGTACAGCGCGTTTTTTTTAAATTTCGTCGAAGTACTTTTAATTCTATTTTTTTTTAAATTTATTTCGGATTTCTTTAATATTAAGAATCAAGAAACGCCCAGAAGTGGGCGGTATCGCCCAGGTTGAAGACTACTGCTCTAAACGTATTCGTTGCCAATAGATGATTACCAAAAAAGATAACCACCGATAATGCTACGGAATTCACACCAAGCTTGTTTAAAGATACCTTAAAACACTATGACATCGAACACCATATCACTACTCAAGGAAACTCTATCATAGGAAAAGATATCACAGTTGTCACGAAAAATTGACAGCTTTCAAAATGAAGCTCGAACTATGGCATGTATTATTTTATTTATTTTATATAATATTAGCTGATCAGCTAATTAAACTTACATCTATTACATATTTATAACAACTACATAAATCTATTACACATTATACACATACACTATACTTATACATAACCACTATCTCTCACAGAGGTGTCTCCTCACACTTTTAAAGAATGCATCTATTGTCTTAGAAGACTCGATGCACTCCGGGAGGTGTTAGTTAGAGAAGTTAGAGAAGAGAAGTTAGAGAAGAGAAGTTAGAGAAGAGAAGTTAGAGAAGAGAAGTTAGAGAAGAATAACTTTACCCCATTTCCACAGCTGAACACATATGTATATACATAGATGAAAATGAGCTTAACGTCGATGACGATATCCTTGAGGTGATGAAACAGCATGTATCAATTCTTAGCGAAGAAATTTCTAACTATTTTCCTGACCTACCAGAATTTGAAAAATACCATCGATTTATCAATAATCCGTTTTTACTCTTCATTAAGTGATCTGCCTTCGGAGGACAATTTAATTCAAGAACAGTTTATTGATTTAATAAATGATGGGGGTGCAAAACATGTTTTTCGTTAAATGTGTTTTTTTGATTGAAATGGCACAGTCCTATCCCGATGTTGCAAAGATGACTCTAAGAGTGCTGATTCCATTCGCAACCACCTATGAGTGTGAGACGACTTTTTCCACACTACTTACTCTCAAAACAAAAAAACTCGAAGCAGATTAGACGCGACAAATGACATGAGAGTTGCACTGGCCAAAACAAAGCCAAACATAGAAGAACTGGTTCAGGCAAAGCAGATGTATCCATCCCATTAAAATTTTAACTTAAATTTAATGACTAAGGGCGGGTTCGCACGACAAGGTTTTACGGTTTAATAGCCCGAGCCCTCGTTTTTGCTTCGCGTTCACATTCTATGGTTTATGGACGGTAAATATGCACGGGCTGGCAAAATACCAGCCCCTTGCTAGATGACGGGCATACCGGCATAATGGGTGACGAAACTCGACTGATGATTTTTCGTAAAAACTAGCGAAGGAAGCATAGATTTCAGGTAGCAGCGTGGGTGGTCCCCGGAAAGGGAGCCGTTGCTCCAGTGGCAAGTCCGGGCTGTAAACGGCGACCGTAGCCGTATCGCGGCCAAATCTTGACCATGGGAATACCCTCATCCAAAACAATGTATCACTGGAGTTACCCGGTTTATACCTGGAAAAAACGTGCCGTAAAACCGCATCGTGCGAAACAGGTCTTAGATGTACCTAATATTTTCTGATTAAATAATTGTTTGTCAAAAAAGGTTTTATTCACAGCAGCCTATATGCAGTGCCGTACCGTGGGTATGTGGCACCCTTTTTTTGGAAAAAATTTTAAAGGGACCGCTACGCAAGAAATTTGAGAACCACTGCTCTAGCGGAAACTCACCAGCAGAACGGTTACATTCCACGCTGACAAAAATCTATAGAATTATTACGCAAGTAGACGATACAAATAAAACTAAACATACTATATTAACCGAAGCTATAATTACTTATTCCATACATTCAGTGATTAAACTAACACCGTACGAAGTCATAAACGGACATTTAGGAAAAAGAGGAATATTCGATTCGATTGACACGTCAACTACACCGGTTTGCGAATACTTTTCCCAATCAAAAGGAAACTTTCAAGCGACTAAAAGCATTAATTTTAAAACGTTATGTATGTATGTTATGTACATATGTACATATATGTATGTTATTTTTGAAATGACGAACGCCGAGCAACCTGATTATATCACTGTGCCGAAACCAAATTAAAATGTTTTCATAGATATATGCAATAAATGCATCATACCTTTAGATTTCCACCATTTTCTCATTCACTTCAACTACGAATTTTCTCGTCGTTCATTTCTCATTAAAAACGTTTTTCTTCGCTTTTCATGTTCAAAAGAAAATACGATTTCGTATGATTCATATTTACCCCATTTACAATACGAAAGGACAATCATTCGATTCACCCTTTTTACTATTATTGTTTACTTATTTACACATGAAACTATACATTACATTTAGTTGAACATACTTGTTTTTAGTATTTATTTTTTATAACGAACACTGGGCAATACGATTGTATCACCTCGTTATAACTTCATATATTGAAATGTGTTTATATATGCAATACATAGATGCATCGTGCCTTTAGATTTTTCACCCATTGTAACTATGAATTTTCTCTTCGTTCGTTTCTCATTTAAATGAGCTTCTTCACTATACTAACTAGTTCGAAAAAAAAATATGATTTCAACTGATTTGTATTTATCACATTTATGATACGAAATTCCAATCGCTAAATATCACGAACTATGCATAGCAATTAGCTGCATATATGTTATTTTATTATTATAAAATTACAAACGCAGAAAAGTGTGACTAGTGTGAAAAGTGTGAGTGTGAGTACATATGTACATATATAGGTACCATTCTTTTTTTTCTTTTCCATGAACTAAAATGTTTTCGTATACATATGTATGTATGTACATATATGTACGGTAAACGAATCATGCCTTTATTTTATTCAATAAATACACCATGCTTTATTTTAAGAAATTTTAAATTTTCGAGTAAGATATATAACGTACCTCATAATTTTGTAGCAATAAACTGTCCTTTGTTATTAAATCATATAAATACTCTGTTTGCATATAGATATGTACAAGTACCTCGTCAACTCGTAGCTGACTCTTGTACCAAGCGCTCCAATAAAGAATATTAGTTAATCTTTTTATATAGTTAATTATTTACTTCTTCATCATCTCGTCTACACCCAACACTTAACTCGTGCTTTAGAAACCTAAAAACCGCAAAGAGTAAGTGCGTGAGAATCTAACCTTTCGCTTCCGCCGAAAATGGGATTCGAGTCATGTGTCAAATCAAGTATTCGGTTCATTTAAAGCAGTGGTCGGGAACCGGCGGCTCCGGAGCCGCATGCGGCTCCGGGCGCAAAAATTGGCGGCTCCGTTTATAATCCAACACGTGAAACGTGTTAAAAAAATAATTTTATTGTGTTATTTAACCTGGAATACTAAGCTTATTTTTGGGTTGCAATTTGCAACGTAACACTGTAACATTTGTTTCAAAACATGAGTTCAAGGAAGAGAAAAAATGCAGAAGAAAATAGAGGTTTCAATAAAATATGGTGAGATCGATTTGTATTTACAAAAGTTAATAAAGGGAAATCTCAATGTTTGATATGTAATTTAAAATTAGAGAACAACAAATCCAGTAATATGTATATATAGAGCGACATTTCCAGCGAAGACATTCCATTCCGACTTCGGTGATATCAGAAAAAAGCTGTAATGGAATTGAAAAAAACAACCAAAATCAACAAAGTTATTTTACAAATTAGGTGAGATCTTCGTCGAATACAATTGAGGCAAGTTTTTCCTTGTCGCTGATACTTATTTTTACGCTATAAATATTCATATTTAATAAATATATAATTAAATTCAAAGCCTTCTAATTACTTCATTACAAAATTATTTAAAAGCAAATTGAAGAAAGTTTCAAACCCTGCATTCGTTGTATTATGACACACACACATGAGACGCACACACATTTGATGCTTAAGGCTGCATACACATACGAACTTTTCACCTTCTGCAACGAGTTTCAAGCTCGCAATTTTACCGATTAAAAATTCAGCACACATCCAATTAACCCTTTTAAACGAAAACAAAAAATAGTGGGGCCAGAACACTATCCCAATAAACGTGTTTCAATAGAAAATACTCAATATAAAATAGTATTAACAGTGGGAAAAAATCCCAACTGAAAATACATACTTTTGACTTTTGATTTGAACTGGACGACTACTTAGAAAGATCTAAAAGCTGAAAAGTACTACAAATGAAAGATAAAATACCCGACTAAAGATTTCAATATTCATTTTGAACAAAAAATTTACCAATTTTGAGACATCGAACGAACAACACCAAGAAATAGAAAAATCGCGTGATTTAAAAAACACATATATGTATCTCCGAATCTCGAGCCAATCAACATTTTTTATTACCAGATTCGTGTTCACTGGGCATAGATAGATCTATAAGAAAAGTCATATCTCGTCTCGGAAACATTTCTCGTGTCGAACAGTGTTATTCACAAAACTCCATCATTTATAGATCCTGCTCGTCATTTAACGAAATACCGGCACATATTGATCCTTTTCTCTATTTTTTGCCCTCCTTTGGATTATCTTTGCTTAAGCCGCTTTCTTATTTTGAACTGTTGTTCGTTTGTAACTATTTTGGCTGTAGTGTATTGTGTGATATTTATATTTTATTGTATACTATAAGCTGTTTGTTGCATAAATAAATAAATAAAAAAAAAACAATGTTCATTCTTCCAAAAGCGCTTCACCCTGGTTTCATTCTTTTTTACATCCAGTCATGTTCAACAATTGTCCTGGGTATAAATAACTATCAACTGTCTCTACAATATGCTCTTCTACAGTGACTACGTTTTGCCTGCAACATTCATTAAACATAATTTTTTCTTTTATTAAAATACATTTTTAATCCTACACTCTGTATACATGTTTGTACATATATTAAACATCCACGACTCGAACATTTCCGTAATATTCGCTCAGTCGTCGAACTTTACGAACTCTCCGAGCAAACCGTGGACACTTTACCGCTGATTTCAGTGACTTTTCACCTCGCTCGAAAATCGCAGTCGAGATTTTCTCGTCTGTTCAAGTTCGCGAATATTCGATTTCGTCGCGGAAATAGGCTAGAGATAAGCCGGGGAAAACTCTGCGGCCCGGAAAAGCCCCGGTGTAGCTTTTCGTTAATTTCCCCGCGGTACGTATTCGATCGCTTAATATAAACAGACGAGCTTTCGGAAAAACGGCGATTTAAATTTTTCCTCCATTTTCCTCCAACCTCCTGTCGTACTCTTCGACTCCTCGAGGATCCCAGCTGTGTAGCGATTCTGAAGTCTCGGCTTTTTTGAAATCCTGGGAATCGAGACTTTTGTTTGCTTATCGATAAAATCGTAGAAAAAATATTTTTGATAAATATTTGTATGTACAGTGGAATCTCGATTATCCCCAATTCCAAATTGGATTTAATAATTTTTTTTTTCAGCGAAAAAATTCCAAAATTCAATAGATTTATTTATTTATTACACGCATAAAAAGGCTTTTACAAGAAATAATATAAACAGAAAAGATAACAATACAAGAGTAATATACATATGTATAAATAGAAACAAAATATAAAAAAATGACAATAAGAACAGTAAAATTTATTAAACTAAGAAGAGGAACTTCTTAAAGAAAGCAACAGCTTGAGCTTTACTAAATGAACGCTCATACAGAAATAATCCAAAAAATTCCCATACTCATTGCCAGTCCTAATTAACCTAGGAATAGGAGATTGCATATAATAATCGGTGCATGAATTACCTTCATCCACAAACAAAAATTGAGATCGTGTAAAACGTGCAGGAACTTTTAATCGTAAAATCGACTCAACAAGAGTGGGACAATCAATTAAAGAATTTACAATTTTATAAAAAAAGACAACTCAGATAATTTATGCATTTTTAAACTAAGTAAAAGAGAGTCATAACTGTTATTGTCAATAAGATACACGAATTTATAAATAATGAATCTTAAGAATTTATTTTGGATTCTTTCTAGATAATATGAATGAATAAAATAAGAAGGAGACCAAACAATAGAGTTATACTCTAACTTACTTCTGACAAGTGAACAGAATAATAGATATAGTTATTACTCGTCAATAGAATGCTTAAACCAGATTGATGAAATGTTTGTGGTAAAATGTCCACCAAATGTCACGTCTTTAATACAACTGATGGATCAGAGGGTAATAGAAACATTAAAGCGCTTATATCGAAAACAGATCTTTCGAAGACTATTCTCAGCAGAAGAATCAAGAAGAATGAATCAATTATCAGTTTCCACAAGAAGATCAATTTAAAGGACGATTGCCACACGGCAGCAGAGAGTTGGGATTCTGTAAATTTGTCAACATTAAAAAAATCATGGAACAGACTTTTGAAAAGACCGTCATTGAGTTCCAGAAATGCAGATCTCGTTGATTCGGTTAATATAGAAGACATCACGAACACAATAGCACAAATTTCGCGAGTGGTTAAATATTGTGATGGATTCCAAATTTTCAATGATGAGGAAATATCTGACGCACCTTTAGAAGAACAAGATCAAGAAGTCAATGAGGAAAATATTGGTATTAAACATTCTGAAGCTTTTCAGTGTTTAGATGTCGCCATGAAGTGGTATGTGAGACAGGAAGAATGTAATTCAAGACAACTTATACATATGTCTCAAAAGTATACGTGATTTGGCGATTTCTAAAAGGAAAGCAAAATCAATTATTGATTTTTTTTAATTGTCAATAATTTTAAATTAAAGTTTTATATCTATGTATGTACATATGTGTACATATTCAAATAAAAACATTCACAATAATATGTAGATATATGTATTTTTCTTTCTCGAGGTTCTAATGTATGTACATAGATAATCGAGGTTCTAATGTACATAGGTATTATGTGTGTAAAAAAAGCATAGATATTAATTTATTTAAACAAATGAAAACTCCTTTATTAGATATTTAATTAAAAAGCATAATTTTTTTGCTAACTTATATTTAGTAGGTATAGATATATGTATATACTACAAAAAACACAATTTCAATTATGTATGTGCAAAATAGCGATTCAAATTTATGTATATTATAAAAATAAGGATACATATTTTATTTTTGCAGGGCAAAATAAGTTTTAAAAAAGACCGAGGCATTTAGGCATGAATCGTGGAGATATTATTTTCAACAAATAAAATTTACAATATATGCTTTATATAACCATTAAATCAGAATCTGGAGTATCGGGTTAATTTTTTTTGAAATTCCTAAAAAAGACTAAAATTATTATGTTGTCTCGACACAGAATCGCAAATCCTGTGCCGAAAATAAATTCGTGACATTTTTTTTTCCCCGGGATTCGCAATGCGTGACTGACGTTACGGCGCGACTCTGCGTGAAATTCGCTCGCTTGTTTCGGGGAGAATTTAACAAAAATCTAATTTCAAACGCCCGCATATACTCTGTGCGAAGTGGTCTCGTTTTCTTAATTCGACTATACACCCGGACGGGGCCAGAAAGGGAAATTAATTAAACCGCCGAGTCGAAGTAATCAACGATGCGGTTAATATGGCGCGCATTTCGTCTCGTACGAGGCATGCAATTTCCTACGCGTACATAATACACAATATTATATATTGAATATCAGCTTGTTTTCACGACAAACCTCATAAATACTAACGCCAATAATTAATTAACATGCATTATATTCGCGTGCCGTCACTGGTACGTCTACGCGTTTGCAGATTTTCATATGATATTAAATGCAGCGCGTGTACGATTTGGTTTATCATTAATATAGTATATAAAACATATAACTTTCTCTTCTATTAATAATATAGGATGAATACTAGGCACCTTCATAATCAGAGAAACCATATGAGTTTTTTTTTTATATTCACTAATATTATCATTCTCAACAGGTCACATTTAAAATAATATATAAGCTTCCGTCAAAAGTGACGGTACGAATTTATTCGTCGCTTTTTTTTTTATCATTCAATGACAATAATGAGCTTTATTTCTTCCACTTTTAAAATATTATTCCAAGGGTGCTCAGCCTTTTTTAGTTTGGAAGCTACTTTTTTTTTTTTAATTTGCATGGCGATCGACTTCCATGCAAGAATTTAGGAACAGGTTCGGATATATAGGTACATACATATGTACATAATACATATACCTATATACTAAGAATTTTACAAAATTTCTTGTAAACTTTTTTTAGTTTTCCAAAGCGATCGATTTATAATTGTAGCAAACTTGTAGCAAAATGCAAACAGTCATCAGGGTGTTCATCAGTCAAACAAATTCGCATTGCTGAATGCAGTCGTTTAAATATATTTTCACATAAGTGTGTTGGATTAATAATTTTGAAGTAGTATACAATATTGTAAATAGAGCAGATGCCAAATGTTCCAAGAAGTCCTCTTGACTTTTTTTGACAAATTAGCTAGTGTAACTGAAAACCAATGATTCAATAAATGCATAACACGAAAAAATAACTTCCTTTGACCATTAATCCTGTTCGTTAAAAGATAAGCACGAGCTCAGGACGATTATCGTTTAGTCATCATAATATTGAACCATTGTAGAAAATTTGAATAATGGAAAGCAATATTTATTACAAAATTTACAATCGCAATCGGAATCGACAAAATTTTGCCTTCGCGATCAACCGATTAAGCACCCATGTATTGTACTATATATTATAATATTTCATCATCATCATCATCATCATCATCATCATCATCGGATGGTGAACGACTGAAGTCGTTCACCATCCGCTGCTGGATGCAGGCCTCTCCAATCTTCTTCCATTCCTGTCTGTCTTGAGCAATCGGCATCCACTTGACTCCACACATTCTTCTCAATTCATCAGCCCATCTTCCACTCGGTCTGCCTTGCTTTCTTCCACATCCTCTCGGATACCATTCCAGTATTTTTCGCTGTGTCAACTTTAACTCTTTCACACGTTCCGCTATATCTGCCACTTTGGTCATTCTTCTTACGCATGTATTCCTCTTACGATCTCTTCTTGTTATACAAAGCATAAATACATCTTTCCATGCTTCTCTGTGTGCACTGGATCTTACGTAGCATTCTTGAATTTAGCGTCCAAATTTCACATCCATACTTCATAACTGGCAGTACGCATTGGTCGTATGGTCGTATGTTTTAAGCATAGCGGAATGTTGGATTTTAAAAGAATATTCATTCTTCCAAAAGCACTCCATCCTAGTTTAATTCTTCTTCTTTACAACCAGTCATATTCAGCAATTGTCCTAGATATATAATATTTCAATACGAAAATCTGCCTGCCTGTGAAATTAGAATTTATTATGTACGTATTTCAAATGTTTAAGAACCACTTCGAAAGACATCGTCCTTAAAATTTCCAAGTATTCCTCTTGTGGTTGAAATATATGTACGTACATATATAGATCAACTCATCTGAAAGTCAATCATTTTAATGTTTATGTAGAAAGATTTAAAAAAAATCATAGCGAAACGTGATATGTACGTGGAATTTTCACGACACGGGGAAAATTCCTTTGAATATTTTATTTCAACGGATTCCCTTCAAGTTTCGATAGTTTCCCGTCATTAATAATTCATGGCAGCCTCGCGAGACAAAACTAAGTTCGCCGAACGAAAACGCGTCGAAGAAAAACCCTGGGAAAATTCCAGTCGGCGCGGAAAAACTCACTCCGCGATTTCCCACGTTGAATAATATCCTATAGGAATGAAATAAACGTAGATATTAATCAGGTATTGCTAATTTTTTATTTATTTATTAAAGCGGGTATTACACAGGGATAGTTTACTCGCTACCATCTCGCTAGTTTATTAGCCGACACGTAGAGCTAGTAGCGAGTAGCTAGTAATCGTATTACACGTGTTTAGTGTACTCGCCAGTGGCGCCACTCGCTGCCGCTACTTGTTTTACAGTCTCTGTACACAGTATACAATACTTGTTTTACTTCCTTTTTTATAATTTTTTAAAATAAATATATTGTTAATAAATATGCGTTTTTTAATAATACAATTTTGACTAAACCGTCATACATATATATATGTGTATGTTGGGAGCTGAAAATGAACCGCTTAACCTCAAACTGTCAAAATCAAGTGACGTCACACTAGCCAAGATACTAGCGAGTAAAGTTCAAACATTCAAACTTCACTCGCTCGGCCGAAAAATCCAGATAGTTTACTAGCGAGATAGTAGCGAGTAAACTATCCCTGTGTAATACCCGCTTAATTGAGATTTGCGATGGATTGTCAATTAAACAAAACGGCGTCAACGTCGGCGTTAAATCCACATAAAATGAAACGCGAAAATCCGTGAAAGCCTTTCGAAACGTGAATGTTTGTACAGGCCCGCATTTAGGAACGGTTCAACACCTCATTGAGCCTGGAAAGCTTTCAGATCGGAAAATCGTTTGCCAGAAATAAGCTGGTAGGTACCTACATAAAAAATAAAATATTTAGCTTTCTTGACGGCCACTTCATAACACCTCAACACCAACGCATATAAACACGTCCCTTTGAAAGCGCTATTTATTTTATGTACGTATAACATATTTCCATGTACGTACGTAAGTAGTTCTGTTAGTCTATCCGTAACGTAACAAGTTTATTGAAATTTTGCTTCAGAAGTAGCCAATAGTTACCGCCATTGTTAATCCAATCATATGTTCATTGTAACGATAGGAAAAACCAGGGTTGGTTAAAATTTTCCCGACTTAAAATACTTCAAATAGCACAATACAGTCATCGCATCGTAGTTACTTTTTTTGACAACGCTTTTCTCAAACTAATCGCTGATTTATTATACAATATTAAATCAAATTACTATACTCGTTTCATTCCACTGTGACCACCGATGATCAATATCCAGTTAACGACAAGAACCGGCACATAGAAAGTTCTATAATATTTATTTATTTTATTTATTTATAAACAGGTTTTAGCCCAAAATATAATTACATATACATACATATCAAAATTAAATACATACATATATAAAAACAAAAAAGAAAAAAGAATATTAAAAGATACATAAAAGTTACACAGATTTAATATAATATAATAAAGAAAAAAAAAAAAACATTAGAAAATCAAACAAAAAAAAAAAAAAGAGATAATAACAAAATAATACTATAATTTATAAGTCTTTAGTTTGATTACAAACTGCGCCAGGCTGATGTTGAAAATGTCAACATCAGTCGACAACGAATTAAATAATTTGAGAGCAGTAATCACCGGGCTGGACCCCCCCATAAGCATTGTTCTGTACCCCGGCACCACAAATAGCTCGTGACCCCGTGCACGACAATAAACATCCGAGGTAAAGTTGGAGACGCTCTAGTATTTCCCCATTGAACAGATGTCCATTTATAATCATGAACATATGTTTCAACAGAGATACTTTCCTCCTCCACTCCAAAGACCTCATGCCAGTCATACCCCTAACGAATTTTGTTGGGAAGAGAAAAGAGTAGTAGCCGTACATCCTCTTATATATGTAACGGGCAAATTTTTTATCTACCCTTTCCAACATACCAATGTACGACTGTTCATGAGGAAACCAAATTAACGAATTATATTCAAGTTTCGATAAAACTATGGAATAATAAATATTAACCAAATCCTTGGATAAGGTCCAAATATCTTGTGACGTCATAAATATTGGATAATGCATTATATAAAATTCATTTTTCAATAAAATTCTAATGTTTTGAAACTCACGTTTGGATAGTTTGTAAATTTTACAGTTCCATTAAAACCGATATCTTTTTCAGATTTTTTCAGATCCATTTCATCTTTACCAACTTGAAAATACCATAATTTCGGGGATTTTGTTTTTTTTTTTAAATTTGTTTCTTGAATAAATTATTTGAGGATTTGGACCATCCGACCAAGGTAAGCAACTTTACGAAACAAAATTTGAACATGGGTTAAACTTGATTTGAAAATCATGATTACCTTTCTTCGTAAAATTTTAAAACGTTCGACAAAAAAATTATTTTCTCAATAAATAATGATTTTACATATTATCATTGATGATGAAAAATCTTCCCCACACTGTTGCCAAAATAAGCAGCCATTCTCAAAATATTTTTTTTCCAGTGGTTCCAAAACTTTTTTCAAATATAATATATTTTCACTTTTGATGAAATTTGGACATGAAAAATTTCAGCTGGGATATTTTAGAGGCTTTATAAAATAAAGAGAATGTTTGAGAATCTATAATACAAAAATCAATTTTTTTAATCTCTGTCAAGTAACCATTTTTGCTTAAAAAGAAATTACGCTTTTGGAAAGCTAATGTTTGAGAATCACTGGCGTGAAACAAAAATTCGAAAAAAAGGACCAGCTGTTCTCCAAGATATGCTAATTTGGATTGGCAAAAAAAAAATAGTTGTTTCAGTCAATAAAAGTAAAGCTATGCTCGACATACGAGTTCAAAGAGTTATTAAACTACACAGTGAAAATAGTGACAGAAGTCTCTGCTACTGTTTGTAAACCCTTACGATGAGATTAATCACGAAAAATAATTTCTATTTTTATCACAAAATAAATTATTACCCCTAGTATTTAGGTTATTTTTAAGTTTTGACGTGAACACGTTTATACGCGGACCAGTATGAAAACGGCGGTGTTACGTTTGGATGGGCATACATTCCGACACTATAACTTCGTTACTAATAACACGATTGACATCAATGATGGTTCATTCGCTCGGGTATACATCTACGATGCATTTATGATCTTGAGTTGGTACTGTACATGCGCGAGGCGCGGAGGAGAGGGCGTATCTTCCAACGGCTATTTTGGATGTTTTTGGAAATTTCTAAACAGGACATAGATATATCTCACGACTCTGACGTGCTAGCGCGGTGATTTTACCACTAAACAAAATATCTCTTCAAGATCTGTGATAAAAAGTGATCTATGTAAATTATTTGTTGGTGAAAAATCAAAAACAAGTCGAAAGAAAATCTAAAATTTCACTATGTCGGCCCATACTCACCAAAAAGCCAATAGGAAATACAAAAAACGTATATCATCAGAAAGAGGGTCTAATCATCTATCGATCAGTACCAAAATGTCTGTGACAGAACGAGTGAGACGGTATTGGGAACATCAGAAAGTCGGCGTGCAGGGAAAACAACGACGCTAACACCTCGCGACCACTGTTTACCACAGGCCAATGATAAATAAAATTGTAATTTATATTAAAATACATTAATGTATCCATTTCATTTCCATATTCCAAATAAAATATTAGCCGCTAACGCAGACGTATTCACGGAAAACCTACGGCCGTGTTCGACATGTTTTTTGCTCTTAATTAAACGTGTGTGCTGCTTATTTGCATTGTTTTAAACCAAATAAACGAGAAGAAATGTATTTTATCTGCGTTTTAAATACCGCACATGAACCTTCCACTTTTACCTAAAATCATTTTTTCTCTAAATTTTTGACCCCTTTGTGGCAGTATAAAGAATTAAAATATCGAAAAAATAATTATACCGTTTGTTTTGTATAGCCATGGAGCAACTATTTATTTTAAGTATTTTGATTTTCAAAAAAAAAAACATTGGCTCCACCCTAATCGACATACATACATACATATGTTTCGGATTCAATTTATCTGAAATGATGCTTCACGATATAAATGATTGTTTAAAGAACTCGGATATAATCGGTGTTTTACAAGACGTTAGTAATCCATGGATGAGGGAATTAATTCAAAATCGCAGACCGAGTTTTCTCATTTTAATGAGGTTTCCGTTCTTCATTTACAATATTTACATACTCCACATTTTACTGTATGTTCAAAGGGATGGCATGGTCATTAAAACAATATTGATTTCAAAAAGTTGTATTTTCAAAACGAGCAAAGCTGTTTAAAAAAAAATTTCATCATCTTAACATTATTAATTTTAGAGATATAAAAGTTTGAAAACAAACACGGCTTTTTAACCCTTTTAAAATGTGAAATATAAAATCAATTTTGCAGTTTCAATTGTGAAGAAATTGTAAAAACGATCACAAACAAAATAAAAAATTCGGGTGTGGCCAACCCATGACTTTATCCATATATTTGAGGAATATAAAAAGTAACGAAATTAATTCTTTAAGTACGTAACTAAATAAAACGCATGCACACCACCACACCAACCAACATACATACATACATACATATGTATCATGAAATCACTGTTTTGAGTGCGCGCGCGAATGTAAATACGATCTTCGGCATATACTACATATTCAAATAGGAAAAACTGCCACTTCCTATAATCAGATGTTGACCAAAATTACAGTACCTCTTACAGCTAACGTGAAAACTATATGTAGATAATCTGAATCTGAAATTGAAGGATCAGGCGAAAAAATTAATGAAACTCTTGCAAATAGTGCAATAAAAATGGATGATTGCAAAAGGTTTTTGTTCTGCGAACTATACCATTTGGAAAAATGCATGTTGCGAAGAAAAATGGATAACACTATTCTGTCATTTCAAAGAAAAGAACATTTCGTTGCCCAATCTTGTCCAAATTATAGAATACATTTTCAACATGCCAGGCACATCTCCACCGGTTGAAAGGATTTTTTCAATAATGAATAACATATGGTCTTAAGAAAGAGGTAAAATGGTTTTATCGACTGTAAAAGCTTTATTGTGCTGCAAAGTTAATTGTGAACCAAATAAATTGTAGTGAATTTTTCGACGCGATTAAAAATAACAAAGAATTTTTTAAGAAAGTTCACGCTACTGATAAATATTGTTAACTTTTTTTAATAATAAGTTATGATCAATTAAGAGTAATTAAAAATTATTACTAAATAATTGTTTTTTTTTGTCAACCAATTCATTACTTAGCCCTTTTTGAATCGCAAATACTTAGCTGAATATAAATACATACTTCTCTCAATCTAAAATCACATAAAAGTGGCTCACTAACTACTTCAAGAAAACTCTCGAAGGTGTCCCGGTTTGAAAACAAAATTTTATGGTAAGTCTATGTATGTACATAGATATTATATACATATGTATGTATATACATACTACATACATACATATACCTATTATATAGTCGGTGCCATAAGTTCTGTTACAAATATTTTTTATCATAAAACAAAAACTAAATGACATATTGACACGAAACAAAATTTATTTATTAGACATATCTATACAGATTATAAAAAACAAAAAAATATTCAATGTGCCCTCCCAAATTTTTTTTTTTTTTTACATTCTCTTAATCTATTCGACCACGCGTCTATCGTTTCACGCACCACTTAAATTGGAAATTCGTCCACTGCTTTGTTTAACGAAATTTTTAAGGAGTCTAATAAACTGTGACGTATAGAGCCTAGATGTGCCCATAAATTATAGTCCAAATCCAAAGGATTAAGGACGGGACTTTCAGATGGCCATTCCGACGTGCTGATAAACACAGGTACGTTCGCAGCTAGTCAACGTGCCTGCGTTTTTTTTTTTTTTTGTTGGCGGATGCTGAGTCCTGCTGGAATATCCATGCTTGTCATTGAATAGTAATATATTAAGGGCAATTAAAGCAATGATTAAGGGGCTTCACCACTCGTACTAGGACACCCTTTTGGTATTCTTTGGCTGACGTTATTAGTCCTTTTTCGCAGAAATGTAGTTTTGTCACCCCTTCGTAGGACGCCCCTCACCAAAACATCACTGAAGAGGGATTATGGCCTCGATGCACTTTGTCGATTACCTAGGAAGCATCTTGAGCACTTTTTGCATACACCCTGTCATTTTGTTTATTAAATTCCTCCTCAAAAGTAAAGATTTTTTCGTCAGAAATTAAAATATTTCGGTAGCTCTCAGTAGCGTGTTGACGAATGAGCTCCTTTGATTTTAATGGTCTCGTTGTTTTCAGAGACGTCGAAAGTAGGTGTCCTGTGCGTTTTTTCTATGCACCAAGGCAAAGGTCAGTTTTAATAATCCTAGATATCGATCTTGGTGATATTCCCATTTCTCGTGTCAGGATTTTCCGTTTTCGGAGGGGATTTCGACGAATACGTTGTTTAATTGCAAGAATCGCGTTTTAAGTTCGAACTGTTTTTAGTAGGCCACTTCTTTCGGCATAAATTATTGTGTGAGATGTAGTGAATCATTTGATCGTTTGAAATACGAAAATTCTCGATATGTTTAGTTTTTGCAAGGTTTTACTAGCGCTCTGTCCAACCTTATGCGGCGCAACCACGGTTTTCGTAATCGCTCCACTCCATCTTAACCACACGAAGGATCAACCGAAAATTATGCAAAACTAAAGGACACTAGTATTCTCAATAGAAAGCAACATTAAAAAATCCTAGAATTCAATGTTTACAAGCAACGCGATCGCAAGCCTTTGTAACGGAACTTATGGCACGACTAGGTATAATATATATTTTAAGGTTTTCAAATAAACTTTTTTCCCTATACACAAATTTCTGTACTATTACATAATTAAAGTAATTTTAAAGAATAATTATAAATATCATTAATGAAATTCAAATAAGCTACATAAAGTTTATTTAAAAACAATAAGATAATGAACATAACAATTGTTCAAACCTCAGGATGAGCAAAATGTTTAAACACTATAAACTAAACTAAATTGTGTATAACACGTAGACAATAAAAATAAGTTTTAAAAGTATATTTCACATAAGATTGAAAACAACATCAAATACACACGACTGATGCGGTTCATGACTATCACCAGTCATACATACAATATTGAAACCCTAATCACTCAAATCACATTCCATGAATATTTTCACTCTTTTAAATTTGCCATTAGTTCACATATTAATTTCATTTGTCTCTGGTTCATTAGACTTTAATACACAATTTTCTTCATTGGGGAGGCATCGAATGTGAAAAAAACCAACACTCTTAACATTTATTTTTCATTTGCATCTACTTACACATCGGCAAGTATTTACATAGTATGAATCTTTCTTACTCACCCAAACATGATTAGCAGGAATATTAATCTTCTTTCTAAACGAGTGATAATAATTGCCCTGTTTACGACGCTGATGACTTTTTTTTTACTTCCAACGAAATGTAACTTTTCTGATAGATTTATGACCCAAATACGAATCTAATAATAAAAATCCGGGTGTGGCCAAACCCATGACTTTATCCATATATTTGAGGAATACAAAGAGTAACGAAATTAATTTTTTAAGTATACATATGAGTAAATAAAACGCATGCACACCACCACACCGACCAAAATTATATATATAATAGCCGAAATCCGTCTGTCTGTCTGTCTGTCTGCTGATAACGCTCGCTCAGGAAAAATTATTAAAAAACCACTAGAACGAGTGGGGGATCGAACCCACGACCTTAGGCTCAAGAGTCATCGCATTAATGCTATACGCTATCGCCCGGCCATGAGTTTGTCCTTTTAAACATTACCTATGTATAGTTACAATAAATAGGAAATGAGGAAAAATAATTAAAATACCAGAATGAGCGGGATTTGAACTCGGAACGACAAGTCGGTAGCTGAGCACGTAGACGAATGAGCCACGGCCGCTGCTAAGAGGGTCATTTTTTTTAAATATAACCTATATTACCTACATACCTATAAAAACTATTTTTTTTTTTTTTTTTTTTACTTACAGAATTATAATTATTATATATATAATAATTAATAATTATAATATAATAAAAATAAAACTGGGTATTAATTAAATTATCGAAATTATCGTTTCCCTTGGATCAATTAGATAGCGCTTTATAAACTATTATTTTTTTTTATTACAACTCACTTACAAAATAGCAGAATAATTAATAATTATTATAATAAAATGGTAAAGTTGAAAAAAAATTTTTTTCGAGCTGGGTTTCGAATTAAATTTTAAGTGGTCATTCCGTCCAAAGTCACTGGGTGTCGTCACTTCGTGTCTTACGTTGTCTCTTTCTGGCATGAGACAACAACCCAGCGTGCGGCGGCTTTTAGGCCTTATAAAAAAAATTATCTACATTTTGACATTCCGACTGCCAAACATTTGCCGCACCCTCGAACATCAAAAAAAATTATCTACATTTTGACATTCCGAGTGCCAAACATTTCCCGACTATTAACGGGGAACCTTCCATAGAAAAAAAAGGTAAAGCATTGTGCGCAGTACCTCCTGGGTGATGTGGAAACCCGTGCCTTTTAGGGTTTTTAATAATAAAATTTATGTTTACACTTTAAAAGTTAGTTTCTAAAAGTGGTTGAAATCAACGTTTCACTTTTCAGTTCAGCGCCATCTATACAACAACTATAAAAACTATTAAATTTAATATTGTTTTTTAGTACGGGTGATGAACGCTCCGTTGATACTCAACGGGCTTACACTAGTACATACATAAATATCATGAAATTACTATGTTGAGTGCGCGCGCGTATGTAAAATACTATCTTCGGCATATATTCAACTACCACTTCCGGTCGGCGGATTTTGATCAAAACCTTATCAACTCTTAATTTTTATATGAAAATTATAAATATAAATTTTCGACAAGATCGCCGGAGCAGTTTCAGAAATATTCTGTGGTAAACTTTTCGACAAAAAAAAAACTACATACTTCCGGTTGACTGATTTTTTATGATTTATTTTTTCCTAAATAGAAATTTCTCTCAGGATTACAACATTACAATATTATGACGATACTACATATTTAAAAGGCCGAAAAAAAAAAAAAAACAAAAAATCGATCAAGAGTAAACTGCCATTTTCGCTCGTCAGAAGTTGACTAAAATCACAGTATCTCTTACCACTAACTTGAAAACTATAGATATGAAATTTCGTCAAAATTCAATATATGCCGAAGATCGTATTTTACATACGCTCGCGCACTCAACATAGTAATTTCATGATATTTATGTATGTATTTTGGTCGGTGTGGTGGTGTGCATGCGTTTTATTTACTCATGTACTTAAAAAATTAATTTTGTTACTCTTTGTATTCCTCAAATATATGGATAAAGTCATGGGTTGGCCACACCCGAATTTTTTTTTTCTGTTCTATTTTCGTATCTGTTAACAATTTTTTTTATTTACATGTTATGTTCAATTTATGTTCTTACACCTAATTAGAAAGATATCAAAGTGGCAGAATTCCAATCTGTAATAATCCAAAATTCCCAAAACCCAATGCACGATTGCGCAAGAATTACTTTTAAATTTACTTTTAATTTAATATTACATGTCTAATCTTCATATACATATGTACATACATACATACATGTCTAATCTATTGAGAACAGCGTTTAGTATGTATATTCCCATAGTGTTTTCTTTTCACAAGGTAGAAAATCCAACTCTGATTGTTTACTCAACAATTCTCTATTTAACTGAAACAAATTTTAAATAGTAGATAATAATACAATAATATAATGAAAAAATAGTATATTAATACATACCTGGTTAACTTTCTCACATTTTTTAAACATTTCTTGACGCTTATCGTCGACTTCGGCAAAAAGAGAATTTCCTTTCGGAGCTGAAATTAATTCAATATTTAATAGAAAATTTCATATTTACATATTACATACTCGTAGACTATTGCGATGTAAATATTTTTATTTTATTCAAAGCGACAAAATTAAAACCACAAGTACAGCTGTTTTTTGATCGACGAGTTGTTTTTTCAACTGAATGTTTTCTTCTTCTAAACCAGTGGTCTTCAACCTTTTTTCGGTCAGCGCCCAGTTTTTCAATATTATTTAATTTGTAATATGTTAACCACCCACCTGCATATAAAGAAAAGGTTTCATGATTCACCATGTCAGTAGTGAAATTCTTTAAAATTGTACAAAAAGTACCCAATCGACATATGTATGTACATATGTTTCAGATCAATCTATCCGAAACGATGCTTCACGATATAAATCATTGTTAAAAAGATTTCCGTAAATTTCAACAATAAATTGAAACAACATATTATTTTGTGTGGTTTTCAATTTAGTATCATCATATTATTGTGGTCGTGTTGAAAATGAGATAAAATCGTTCTATGTTGATATGTGTATATATGTATATACCTATATATGTATATATATAAATTAGATAAGAATCGTTCTACATATGTATGTAGATATGTATGTATGTATATAAATAATGTAAAATATTCGATTGCACAATAGCGATAACTGGTAATTAAAAATTATTTATATTTATTTTACAATTAATACACAAATGTATTAAAAAAATAAGCAATAACACATAGCACAAAAACACGAGAAATAACACAATAAAACAGGAAAAAACATAATGAACGACATACATACATATCTATATATGATTTGTTGCGGTTGTGTTATCTACTTCTTATCAACGTTCATAATCATATAAGTATGATTATTTTCAGTGCAAGCATCATTCGAGTCCCGATTTTCGTCTTGTAAGTATGTATCTGCATACCCAATACGTATCTATGTACATACACAATATGTATATTTATTACGGATATTTTTATTTTATTTTACACACACACACACGATTAAATAATATTGTTTACTTTTATTTTCAGGAGAAATATAAATTTCTGAAAGCAAAATGAGTGGAGTGGAGACCCAGTTTACGAGCAATCTAATTGATCATTTGTACAAATGCATGATAGAGAAAAAGCACCCTGATGTTTTTATTATTGTTCGCGGCAAAAGGTTATATAAATGAATAATTAGTTAGATATTTAAATTTTAAAGCACTTTAATGTTTATTATAAATTAAATTGTATTTTCACTCGATATAATTCCAGGATATTTGCTCACATGGTCGTTTTAACAGCGTCTAGTGACTTTTTTGAGAATAATTCGCATCAATTAAGTGACATCTTATCCTCTTTTGACGACGATGTCATCGACGGGATATTGAAGTACTGCTATACAGGAGACATAAGTAAGTCCTTCATATGTAAATAGTAATTATCAGATTTACTTTAATTGGAATTTAATCATATTGATATTGTTTTGTTGATTCGCGTTTAGGTGTGGATTCGGGTATCATTAATAAATGTGAAGAACTCGGAACAAAATTGAAAATCAAGAACATAAAAAGAGCCGTAGAGGAATATAAAACCCAAAAGATTGATAAGTCGAGCTGTATGAAGATTTTGAGACTCTCAATAAATGATCCAGAGAGGAAAAAAGCTGCAATGGATTTCGCTCTCAAACACTTCGCTACCGTGAATACCGATCATTAAAGTTTCCTATGTATGTAGTCACGTAATTATGGAAAAGCATTACATACTCATTTATGTTTCAGTTGTACAAGACCCCGGATTTTCTTAAGCTGTCAGCTTCCACCGTTGCCGAAATTATCAAATCAGACGACTTGAAAGTGCCTCAGAAAGATGTCTTCAAAGCTGTAAAACTGTGGTTGAATTTTGACGATGTAAATCGTAAAACTCACTTGTTGACGTTTTTGAGATCTATTAAACTGACGAGCTTGCCATATAAGGTATTTGTGTCTTAAAAACATCTAATATTTGTTGATTGAAACATTGAATACGATTAATTTTATTTTTTTCAGTTTATCTTAAAGGAAGTTTTGATTTACTGCAGTTGGTGTCCCAAATGCACTGATCTCATTAGCCATGCCCTCCAATCAATCTCGTCCAATCTCGTCCAAAAAATCTGCTGAAAAATTAGCACTCATCGGATCGTATATGGAAGACGTGAGTTTCAATTCACTATAATTTGATTGAAAAATGAATTTTAATTTTAATTTTGTATATTATAATATATTTAGGCGATGAACACCGTCGATATTTATAATAGCGGACAAAATACATGGACCTTATTGGAAAACTTGAAGATTGATAGAGTTAATTATGTGCCAGTTCTAGTAGATAACTGGATAATGCTGATTGGTGGTGGCGAATATAGCAAACCAGTGACCCAAGTAGCGTATCGGTGAAATAGTGGAATATTTGCATAGTGTCATTTTAATATACTAAATTTAATTATTTTCAGGTGGACTACATAGATTTGAAAGACGGGCAATTATCTTCCTTGCAACCATTAAATCAGAAACGTACCAATTTCGCTGCCGTAACGATAACTCAAGAGTCATCCACTGATGTTTACGCAATCGGTGGATTGAATGATGGCGGTAGGATGAATTCAGTGGAAAGGTAATCCTGAAACAAAAAAAAATAAAATAAAATATTATATTATTAAGAAATATTGTTAATCGATAAATGGATTTTGAATAGATGGAACAGCAAAGGAAAGAAATGGAAACTGACGTTGCTCCAATGATGCTGGCTGTGTGTAGACATTCTGCTTCTGTCATTGACGGCACAATCTATGTGACAGGTGGTCAAATTGATAAAGATGGCAAATATCAATCCATTCGAGAAGTCCAAATGTATTCACCGAAATCCAACACTTGGTCGTATTGCTCTCCGATGATTGAAGACAGATCCCTTCATATGGTGAATATCAAATTTCATTTTATCTTTTGGCTACCATTCAGAATAGTACAATAACTGCTGAATTTTCCACAAAATTAATGTCAGATGCATTTTAATAATATCATCGTTAAATGTTTTAGAGCGCTGCAATCAACGGGAAGCTTTTTGTGGTTGGTGGTATGAGTTATTTACAAGATTCACATAATAGGAAAATGAGCAGTGTTGAATCGTACGACCCCAATGCAAAATCATGGACCGTATTTTGCAATCTACCTTCTCCTCGATTCGGAACTAGTATTTGTCTATTTCAGGACAAATTTCTTTTCATTGGTGAGTTTTCATTCGACTTTATCAAATCCAGGGCAATTGTAATATATATTGGTTTCAACTGTATTGTACATATGTATAACAAATAACCTTAAATTGTTTTAGGTGGATATGATGGAAATAAATATCTGACCGATGTTTTAGAATACGATGTCAAAACTAAAAAATGGAAGACCCTCGCCAGTCTTAGCATCGGAAGAAGAATTGGATATCCAATATTAATACCATTAAGTGCAAAAGTTTCACCACCTTGAATAATAATTAATTACATAGACCCTCTCTTTTATCTGAATTGTTTTATTATATCTATATTTCTAAACTTAAGTCGACGCCATATATTTTAATTCAATTTTAAAAACAATAATCTGTGTAATCCAAAATATGTCAAATCAAAATGTCTGAATAAATTGTTTTTTATATCGTACCTTTATTAATTTGTTTTTAATCCACCTGTATCCATATTGTCATATGTGTCTGATGAAATTTTCCGTCTCGATGTGGACGAGATGATTTCTCCATTATTTGCACTGGAAGAATAAACAGCGAGTTTTCTCGAAATTTCCACGAGTCGGCAGACATTGAAAACAACTAGTATTTAAGAATTTCGCTAATTATCACATATTCAAAGATATCGTCGCTCTTCGTTCGAAATTCGAATTATAATTAGAAATTCCATATCCACATATTGCAAAATAAGTTAAAAATTTATAAAATAATTACACTGGAATAATTTGTGATTATGAATTCGAAAAATTATCTAGGAATCGCGAATCGATCAAATAAAATTTGCATGCAAAAGTACACTTAAACCTCTGAAACAAAACTATAATAGTTAAACAAAATTCTCTTTTTTTTTTTGAATTTTAATCAATTTTATTAAGAATTTCAGTTCAATTTTGTCACCATTTGACCATTTGTTTTTACTTTATCCTAATGGGATAAAGTATTGTGATCTTGCAAAAATTCGACCTCGAGATTTTGACTGATTTGTACCAGGAATTTCCCTGATCACGTTTTCACGATTTCTGTAAAATGTCGGTTTATCTGTGTGTAGAATCGCAAATAACTCAAAAACCGTTTATCCTATTAAACTGAAACTTCATATTTATATGTTTTTTGCCGGACATTACAATCGATATGGGTTTCAAAAATTTTCGTCAACCGGAAGTTGTACTTCCCTTGGACAACCACCCAATTTTTGTGTAGACTTGATTTTCCAGCAAAACTATCCTAGACATTAAGCTGAAATTTTGCATATTTACTAAGTGTAACAACTTTCAAACTAATATAATTTTGAAACATTTTTTTTTCAACCGGAAGTAGTACTTTTATCCTTAGTTTTCATCGTTTTTATCATTTTCTCCGAAACTATCAAGTCTATGAAGCTGAAATTTCATATCTATTATTTTCTCGTAAGGTGAAAGAGATATTATGATTTTGCTCAGCCTCCGCCAACCGGAAGTGGCAGTTTACTCTTGCGCGCGATTTCGTTTTTTCATTTTTTTCGGCCTTTTACATATTTGGTATGTTCATAATATTGTAATAATATAAACCTTAAGTCAATACCTAGTTGAAAAAAACAACTCATTAAAATCAGTCAACCGGAAGTAGGGTTTTTTTCTTGTAGAAATGTCAAAAATACTCATACCACGGAATATTTCAGAAACTACCAAGCCCATCGAGTCAAAATTTCATATCTATAATTTTCACGTTAGTCGTAAGAGATACTGTGATTTTGGTCAACATCCGCCTACCGGAAGTGGCAGTTTAGTCTTGAACGTTTTTTTGTTTTTATTTTTTACGGCCTTTTACATATGTAGCATCGTCACAATATTAGAATGTTCTCATTTCGAGATAAATTTCTAGTTACGTAAAAATAAATTATTAAAATTTCTCAACCGGAAGTTGGGTTTTTTTCTCGTAGAAAAGTCAAAAATCCTGTTACCACGAAATATTTCTGAAACTACTTCACCGATCAAGCTGAAAATTTATATCTATAATTTCCATATAAAATTTAAGAGTAAATAAGGTTTTGATCAAAATCCGCCGGCCGGAAATGGTAGTTTTTCTATTTGAATATATGCCGAAGATAGTATTTTACATACGCGCGCGCACTCAACACAGTGATTTCATGATATGTATGTATGTATGTATGTTGGTTGGTGTGGTGGTGTGCATGCGTTTTATATTAAGGAAATTCGACATTGAGATTTTCGGAAATTGGACATTGAGATTTTCGGAAATTCGACATTGAGATTGAGATTGAGACATTGAGATCACGTTTTCATGATTTCTAGAAAATGTTTGTATGTCGGTGTGTCGGTGTCCTTTTTAACTTTAACTTTTTCTCCAAAACTATCAAGACTATCAAGCTTTCATATCTATTATTTTCTCGTAAGGTGTAAGAGATATTATGATTTTGGTCAACATCCGCCAACCGGAAGTGGCAGTTTACTCTTGAACGCGATTTAGTTTTTCATTTTTTTCGGCCTGTTAAGTATTTGTTATCTTCATAATATTGTAATATTTTAATCTTTAAATCAATACCTATTTGAAAAAAAAAATCATTAAAATCAGTCAACCGGAAGTTGGATTTTTTTTTTGTAGAAAAGTCAAAAATCCTGTTACCACGTAATATTTCCGAAACTACTTAGCCGATCAAGTTGAAATTTAATATCTATAGTTTTCATATTGATAAGGTTTTGACCAAAATCCACCCACCGGAAGTGATTACGTTAGCCATAAGAGATACTGTGATTTTAGTCAACTTCTGACGAGCGAAAGTGGCAGTTTACTCTTGAACGATTTTTTTGTTTTTTTTTTTTTTTTTTTTCGGCCTTTTAAATATGTAGTATCGTCACAATATTGTAATGTTGTAATCCTGAGAGAAATTGCTAGTTACAAAAAAAATAAATCATTAAAATCAATCAACCGGAAGTAGGTTTTTTTTTTGTCGAAAAGTTTACCACAGAATATTTCCGAAACTGCACCGGCGATTTTTTCGAAATTTCATATCTATAGATTTCACGTTAGCTGTAAGAGATACTGTGAGTTTGGTCAACATTTGACCACAGAAAGTGGCAGTTTTTCCTATTTGAATAAATGCCGACGATCGTATTTTACATACGCGCGCGCACTCAACACAGTGATTTCATAATATGTATAGATGTCGGTTGGTGTGGTGGTGTGCATGCGTTTTATTTACTTACGTACTTAAAAAAATAATTTCGTTTCTCTTTGTATCCCTCAAATATATGGATAAAGTCATGGGTTGGCCACACCCGAATTTTTTTTTGGTATTGTTAAGCTTGTGATCGGAGTCAACCATTATTCCATTAGTGTGGCGGTGGCAGTCGACGCCGACTCGAGCGATTGATGGTTGCTAAACTTTGTGTTTCGGGAATTAGTTTGGCGCCGGAGCGTGCGCCCTCTGAGGAGGGGGCGCGGCCGAAACCAGCCCACAGTGCATCGGGAGATAAGGGGCGGCAGGGGAAAATGGTCCTTATGGAAAATGGCGGGGCAGGGGGCAACAGTCCAGAGGGGTGCCAGTGATGCTGCGGCCGCCTTTGCGGGAGCGCGCTTCGCCTCCGCCCCTGTACAAGTCGCGTACCCACACCCTCCCCTTCCATTTCGCGACCCCTTCTCGAAATACCCTCATATCAGGTAATATACCGAATAAATAATAATAATAAAAAAAAAACAACCGAAAGCATAGACAAGCATATTCCTAATTAATTTCTAATCAATGTACTTTTATTTAAAAACTATCAAATATTCGACGACAACCATCGTGCGACGAATTGTACAGCTTTCGTATAGCTGGGCGTAACTCGGCACGTTGCGGATTGGCTACTGCGGTAACTTTAGACTTATTATTTATTTTATATAATATTAGCTAATTAGCTAATTTAACTTATATCTATTACATATTTATAACAACTACATAAATCTATTACACATTATACACTATACTTATACATGACTACTATTTCTCACAGAGGTGTCTCCTCACACTTTGCAAGAATGCATCTATTGGTCTTGGAAGACTTGGCATTATATGTACATACATACATACATTAATACACCACTGTGAAAAACGCCACCAGCTGTCTTTGTTTTCCTTACTCTACCTACAACTAATTGGTTCTTATTTCTAGTACAATAACTATGGATATCACTATTTCTAATGATATAATTCTTAAAATAATTTTGCAATAACTTATGATCTAACTTTAAACAATTTCTAATACTCACCCATCACAATTCATCTAACATACTTATAATACTTTTTAGCCTACCAACATTCAAAATACCTTAAATTGAAAACTTTTTGCCTAACTCCTAACAAGTATAGCATTCTTGACTGTATAATAAATTTAAATGCAATTTTTTCCTATCAAATACAATATAAATCAATTAATTTAAGTCTCGGGTGATTTTTTCAGATCTCCGCATTAAGCAGAATATTAAACTACAAAGTAATAATTTATTTAATTTAGTATATAACTTTGAAGCTACTCTAATATGAATATTACATTTAACGTTACACTACGTACACATTTTCCCTATGCTATAAGCATAATAATCAGCGTTGTGGTTTTATATCCTGTGATGCAATATAATCAATGTGGTTTATTGTACTTAATCGTAAAACATATTATCCTAATTATTTAAAAAAATATATAAATTCAAAAAATCAACAAAATATTTTGGTGTAATTAGCAGCATATGAAAAATATTTATAATCAATTGTAACATAATACAAATCATAAAGCTTTAATTTATGGAATTAGTGGACTAGGTTTTAGCCAAAATTTAAGTGATATTTTCAATTTAAATTTCGCACTATCTGTACCGATTTACAGTCAGAAATTTCTCATTAGCTAAGTCGAGAAACGAAATTTTGAACAATGTCACGTGTCACGTTTGAAACGCGGTTGATCACATTAAGTTCGGTTAACTTTGGAGCATTTAGTCGAGTGAGCATTGCGAGCTTTTCGATCTATACGCATTGATATTATCAATGAATAACGACGGCGAGCCGCGAGATTCCCATCTGGGCAATCAATTCGAATCTCAGATTATAACCCTTTCGCTGCGATTAATTGATAATAACGGTCGACTTAGTAACCGTGCGCGTGGATTACACGCGTCGATAAATTTTCACCATCCTATATATTAATATATTTGGGAGTTGATTGCGAACTTAATTTAATATGAAAGTTCTGTTTTTTTTTTTTTTTTTTTTTTTTTTATTTTTTTGTTCTGGATATTCCGATTGTGGCCGCAGAAAGGGGACGTCAACCTTTTAATCAAAACTTTTGTGTGCCGACGCTTTTTATGAAAAGGGGAGACCGTTGACAAGGAACAGTGGCGTATCCCGCTATTTTCCTTCTCTTCCCCTTTCACGTATTCCTTTGTTAATGAAATTCAGGGAATGAGAACGTTGGAGACATAAAGCAACCACCGGGTCTCGCATACCCTTTATTTTCATGAACACTGTCGAAAGTAAAACACATTATATAGGTATAGGGTACGTACCATTTCATATATCATACGTGTGTATAGCCTTTTTGTGTATAAAAACATCTTTACGTTCTTAATTATAATTATTGTGATATTTTATTTAAAAAATATATATATACTAACAGGTTACCCCAATTCGTCATCACAGCCAAATTATTAGATATTATCATTATTATTATTAGATACAATTAAATTAATTAACTAAGTATAATAAAAGTAAGAGATAATATGGAATATAAAATAACAAATTAACAATTAGTTAAACATCATCAATTATCAACACAAATTTTAATATATGTATAACGTTTCAGTTATGGAACAATTTTGATTTTCATTAAAATTGCATTTTAAATGTATTGTCATGGTGTATTGTTTTATTTAGATATTACTAGTGTTATATTTTCATATGGCTACTAAATTTTTATTTAGATTGGAATACTATCAGTATTTTTTGAAAGTTGATTTTGGGTGAATTTTTGTGAAAGTTGCGTGTGACGAAGAATTCTGCATTTACTTTGAACATATACCCCAAAAGAATTCTGTATTTAAATGTTTTTATTACAATGTTCTAAGGTTTAAAGTTTGAATGAGATTGGTACTGAAATGTATGACTTTTTAGTTGCGTCAGTGACGATTTCGTTTCCTTAAATTTTCTATGTACTTTTTAAATAACTTTATGTGACAGTCTTTCTCAAATTAATATATAAATATTATTAGGTTTATAAATGTATCCACTAAGCATTGTAGTTAAATTTTTATTCACATCAAGTACGAGTATCAAAATTTTCTTCAAAAGTTGCGTGTGTGACATGGAACGTCCCTGTTATTATAACGAATGTCTGAAGATTATTATATGTATGTAGGTCTAAATTTTAAATTGTCGCTTTTACGAGCGAGTCAAGACTAATTAAGAGAAACTTTCCCCTATTATAATAAGACAGATTTATAATGATAAAACTTGTTTTCGAACCGAAAAAATTTCGTTAGATTTCAGTAATTATCTCTTCGTGATTATTCAAAAGTTTCAATCCAGTCAATCTAAATAAATTGCACACTTAGTGCTGATTGAAAAAAAGTATTATAATATAATATAGTATAGTACAGTTTTATAATATATGTAGGTATAACTTCATATAAAATAAAATAAACGATTGGAAACTTTACAATTTTCACAATTTATTTAAGAAGTCCAAATTTCGCACCTGGCTTTTTACAATAATTTAGTACAACCCTTGTCAAAGTTTAAAATTAAACTCAACAAAATTTATCACAACCTCTCAATAGTATATTTAAGTAAAAAAACTTACTTAGAAATGATTTATCTTGTACAATTGTTTTTAATAAATTCCCAACATCATTAAACAATCCATTAATACAATTGTATATAGTACCTATGAGTTGTGTTTCGAAATATTTTTACATAATCAAAAATAAACACAGTTTTATATTATTCAACGTATATTTTTTTCGAGCTTGAACCGAAATGAAGGTAAAGAGATGAATATTTAATACGTGCGAAGGATAATTGTCAGCTTTTGTGTCAGTCGAAGGAAAAGTGTCTCAGAAACGATGAAAATCCAAACGAATGAAACGCAGAGTCTGCGACATCGTGGTTCCGACCTATATATTTTCCCCTCTGAATCAACGCGAAATTCATTCCAGGGGAAAATTATTCCAAGGTATATTCCTATTCGTAAAAATTAAAAATGATAATATTGTTGTGAGTTGTGTGTTTGTGTGTGTGATGTTGAAATTATCAAACTTTCTCAAATACCGCAGTAGAGAGATTTTTTTTATTATTTCCTTTTGTTTTCGCCAAAAAACAATAGCAGCCGCTCTCGCGTATAAATTCTATCTTTATTACGGTATGAAATATTAAAATCGAGATTGTCGTTGTATTGGCTTATCGCGTTTGAACATCAGGCTTTTCAGTCCCAGAAGGGACATCGGTTAAAATTTTATACGGAACGAGATCTAATTTAACGTGCAAACGTGTATGAGCGTTTTTATATGAAAAATATCACTAAACATAAATTTTTATACCAATAAAATTAAGTATTTACGTGTTGATGCAGCAGCATTTACAAAAATCCCCATAGTTGTTGCATTTATTTATAGAATATTTGATATTAAAATTTACACAAATTTTACTTTATTAAAATTTACTTCAAATGTTACACACGTAACATTTGAAGGAAAATTCTGATACTTTTGTTATGAATAAAAGCTTAAAATACGAATAAAAATCAGATACATTTTATTATAATTATAAACTCTATATTTATTGTAGACAGTCTGTCATGAAAGGTTATTTTGCAAATAGAAAATTTAAGGAAACAAAACCGTTCGACAAAGTCACGCATTTCAGTATTAGTTTCAATCACACATATTTATTTATATAATATAGTAGCTAAAGCTAATTACATAATCATTAACTAAGCACCTATACAGAGATGTTTTTTTAAGACTCCTAGGAATTTATCAATAATTTTGGAACTTCTAGTTCCATCCGGCTGTCTATTATATTCCAAAACACCTCTGTACAAGATGCTTCTCCCATTTCTATTTACTCTAACATTTCTTATAATTAAATTATACATACATCCATTCCTCTCACAATAAATTAACTAAAATATGATGGTAACATATTATTATCTAACATACATACATATTTCAAACTACGAAACTTAGAAACCCTCTTGGAATAATTGAAATAACACAAATTTCAAATTTAATGCAAAATATCACCGTCGCACGTGCAATTTTCACAAAAATTCACTCAAGACTGACGGTACTCCAATCAAAAGTCGAATTAGTAACTACAATATATGGAAATATAATACTGTAACAATATTGAAATAAAACAATACATTTTAATATAAACAAAACCCCCCCCTATTTAACATGGAACTACCCTTAATTGTTTACGTATACTTTTTTGCATTCAAAATAAACATAAATCAAACTCGAAGCTCGCAATAAATCACACACTAATGTGTACGAATTACGCATTAATTACGCATATTAATTCAGCATTAAATTCACTTGAACCGGTGACGCGAGGGGAGACTTTTCCGTTTCGCTTTTTCGCTAATAATAAATAATTAAAATGAAAATCAACCGGAAAAACGATAATTCGAACCGTTCACTACATATTCGCCGTTGGCCTTTTCGCCAATTTTCTGCCGAATTGTTTATTACGGCTATCCTTAATGGACACACACTCCACAAAACTTCCATTTGTATTTAATATTATACAGTGAATGCTATACGATATCGAACTTTTCCCACTCTGTGTGTTGTACTGTATATATATATATATATATTTATTAATATGAGGGTAAAAAAAAGTTTTCCGCGTTCGCAAAGCACGCCCTTGGAGTTGAAACATTATATGGGAGACTTCTGGGAGCTTTTAGCGCAAAAGCTTATCAAACCCATTTCGAGTTTCTTTACTCAATTTCTGCTGACCTATGTATGTGGAGCTTGTCTTAATAATTCAATTTTCCTTGTACATTAATTTTTTTGTGGCTTTTTCTGTTAGTGCAGTACATTGATTTAGTGTGTTGTGAAAAAATTATTCCAATTAAACATTGATTAAACATCTCGAGGTCGAATTTTCGCACGATCACAAGATATATGGATAAACTAAAAATGTGTTAGTGAACAGTGTAATTGTGTAGGTACTATGTATATGAAAAAAAGAAGACAAATTGATGCGATTCAATTAGATCAACATCTTCACTAGTGTTTGCCGCCAGTATTCATCAGCATCAAAATGGCAGCAGGTATATCTTTTTAATTTTTAATACTTTATTAGTTACTTGTCTTTATTTCAATTTATATTTACAATTTTTTTTCTGTTTGTTATATATTATGCGCACTTTATAAATTGCCAATCGATCGTGTATACAAGTATGTGTGTATGTATGTAAATATGTACATAAATAAAATATTTGATATGAAATTCTGTAACCATGATTACTAAGTATTTTACAATTCGACTTTTAGTACTAATATACAGAAATCGTCGTCAAAAATTACGTATTTATATTTATTGTAAGGTATACAATTGATAGTACATCATTTTCAGCCGTTCACCATCCACTGCTGGATGTAGGCCTCTCCAATCCTGTTCCATTCGTGTCAGTCTTGATTAATCTGCATCCACTTGACTCGACACATTCATCTCAATTCATCAGCCCATCGTCGACTCGGTCTACCTTGCTTTCTTTCACATCCTCTCGGATACCACTACATTATTCTCGCTATGTGTCCACCTTAAATTTTTCACACGTGCTGCTATATCTGCCACTTTGGTCATACTTCTTACCCACGTATTCCTCTTACGATCTCTTCTCGTTATACCGAGCATACATCTTTCCATGCTTCTCTGCGTGCACTGGATCATGCGTAACATTCTTGAATTCAACATCCATACGGCATACGCATTGGTCTTATGCATAGCGGAATGTTCGATTTAAAAACTATGTCCATTCTTCCAAAAGTACTCCATCCTAGTTACATTCTTCTTCTTTACATCCGGTCATATTCACCAATTGCCCTAGGTATAAATAACTATCAACTATCTCTACAATATGATTATGTACTACTAGCTTTATTACCCGGCTTTGCCCGGGGTGTAATTAATATAATGTAATATAGTGTTTGTTTAGTAAATTATTTCGGGAGCCCAAAAGGGCCGCCGGGGCAGGAGGGGGGGTCTGGGGGGGGGTGGTAAGGGGCCGGCATAGATTTTAGGGAGTTTAGTAACGCTATGACGTCACTATAGGATTTTTCGAGTTTTTTTTTACCACCCCCAAACCCTCCTTCTTACCCCGGCGGCCTTTTTTTTTGACTCCCGAAAAGCCATTCCGGCCCTCAAACCACCCCCCAGACGTCCCTCAAGCCCCGGCGGCCCCTTTTTTGGACTCCCTCAAGCCCCATGCCGGCCCCCCCCACCCCCCCAGACCCCCTCAAACCCCGGCGGTCCCTTTTTCGGACTCCCGAAAAGCAATGCCGGCCCTTTACCACCCCACAAACCCCCCTCCTATCCCGGCGACCCTTTTTTGGACTCTCGAAAAGCAATGCCGGCCCCTAACCACCCCCCCAAACCCCCTTCGTATCCCGGCGACCCTTTTTTTGACTCCCGAAAAGCAATGCCGGCCCCTTTAACAACCCCCCCAAACCCTCCTTCTTCTTACCCCGGCGGCCCCTTTTTTGGACTCTCGATAAGCAATGCCGGCCCCTTACTACCCCCCAGACCCCCCTCCTGCCCCGGCGGCCCCTTTTTGGGCTCCCGAAACACTATCTGCTTAAATCTACTTAAATCTGCCGAAAACATCTACTATCGTGTGTACTTCGTCGTTTCTATTAATCGCGCCCGAGCAACGCCTGGTAATTGACGAATGACCCATACGTACATACATACATACATACAAACTTAAGCGTTTTATATATTAGATGATTACGCTTTGCATGCAAAATTCATTAAACATACATATATATTATATTGTCAACTTTACAATCATTGGTCTTTTGTTCCTATTTTGCGTATAAAGTCGAGTGACGACCACGTCTGATCGTTTTAAATACAAGCCCGAAAAACGATTCGAAATATTTTCGACCGAGATAAATGAATGGAAACAACACCGAAAACGTTTTTTTTTTCTACATAATGAATGACGATAAGGGATGACAAGTTGACACGTGTCAACAGGGGAGAGAGGTCGAGCATACTTTCGCACATTTTTAATATTCAATATACACATAATTATACACATTTTTTCGCAAAATCATCCAGCACTTTATCACTCTCAAACTTTCAATGTCAAATATGTATGTTGTACGCATATGAGGGTCGTCGAAAAAATCTGGAGCTCATCAGCATTTTTCAAATAGTCTCTTCTATACGAGCCGAGACTTTTCAGCGCTTATGTCGCTCTACGTTTTCGCAAAATATCTGATGATGCGGAAAATGGAAAAATACCCTTTTAAACTTCCCATCCTGTATTAATGCTGGCTATGGAATGACGTCATACATTTTAAGTCGCCTATAGAAGACTTTGACATATTTGGAGTGATTGAAATTTTATTATAATTTAATTACACAGCTTAGAGATTAGCTTTACTCATTATTGTTAACCTTTATAGCTCAATATGAATTACTAGTGTAATCCCGTTGAATATCAACGGAGCGGTTTCTAATCACCCGTACTGTGAATGTTTTTGTAGATGAGTACCTATATGTATGTGTATTTAATAGTTTTTGTATACATAGATGGCGCTTTATAATACAACAACGTAACAATTTATAAAAGTCGCGAACTTACTAAGGATTTATATGTTCAAAATATGGGAGATCTCGCAATATTTGGCGTTGGATCATAGCGTAAACGCTCACTGTTCCGAACTGGTGATCTCGGGTTCAAATCCCACTCGCGCGTGAACGGTTCGTGTCTTTTTAATTATTTACCTCAGCGAGCGTTATCAGCAGACACACACACACACACACACAGACAGACGGAATAGGGCTATTATATATATAATGAATATCAACGCCCGCTGAATTTTAAATTACGTAAAGCGCTTTTTTAATAGAGATCCCCACTAATTGATCGCACGGTTGTAAGTGACAAAAAAAAAAAATAGTTTTTATAGCGCCATCTATGTATTATAGCAATCTCGTAGTATCGATAGTATCGATTTTTTTTTTACTTTACTATTTATATTATAATTATTAATTATAATATAATTATAATTTTGTAAGTGATTTTGTAAAAATCAAAAAACAAAATAGTTTTTATAGCGTCATCTATGTATTATTAGCAGAGTCACGATCCCTTGTATAGGTAATGTTTATAAAAAAAAAGGACCAAATCAACAACCGGCCGTGGCGTATACGTTAGCGCGATTACTCCGACCTGGCGTCCCGGGTTCGATCCCCACTCATTCTGGTTTTTTAATTATTTTTCCTCAGCGAGCGTTATCAGCAGACAGACAGACAGACAGACAGATGGATTTCGGCTATTATATGTATATATAATAATATGTATGATAGAAAGACTGTCACGTTAGGCTATTTTGAAAGCACAAAATATATGAAAACAAAATCGTCATTGACGCAACTGACAGTACCGATTTCAATCACATATATCATTCAAACTACAAAACTTAGAACATTGTAATAAAAACATTTAAGCACATGATCCTCTTGGAATAATTAAAATATATAAAGAAATAAGCATTTTGCCTTATGTTTTAAATTAAATGCAGAATACCTTCGTCACGCACGCAACTTTCACCAATATTGATTCAAAAACAACTTGAAAAAGACTGATAGTGCTTTTAGTGGTACTAATCTAAAAAATAATAAGTTTCGATATGGAAATAAAGCACACGAATAACAGTAATTGCATAGAAAAATAAAACCATCTGTATTACGTAAGCTCGCCTCCTTCGCGTGGAACTTCCCATACAGCAACGAAAGCTTTCAGTTACTATTTATTCAACTCATTCTCGTTCCGTACGTTCACCCTGTAGTTGGATAAAATTAATTCATTACCCTTTCGGCGTATTTTAAGCGAATGCACGTCTCTCCCTTAAATGTACGTAGAGCATCTGAAAACGGTAAACAAGCGAGCTTATCGGGATATAAATTGAAAATTCACTTCAGCACCTCGTGTAACGATCGGAAAACTGTATAGTAAAGTATGCGAGCGTGCCAAAGTGCCAAAATGGGGACAATCGTTCAAAACAAATAACTCTCTGGTATTCTAAAAAATATCGAAAAAGACAAATGCCTAATGTGTTTAGTTCGTTTTGAGATTGTTCTTTCAATGTATAAATTCAATTTTCATTCATTACGATTTCAGACTGCTACCTATATTTAAACATTGTTGAATAGAGATCTTATATGGTTTCATTTAAACTATTTTGCTATTGTCACAAAGACATATTCAGGTATTGATGAACAATATACATATGTATACAACAAATAAACAATATGATTTAATTTGGGGTGCATAAATAAGAATATTCAATGATACTTAATGGATTTTCATTATAAACAAAATTAACATGAGAGCACTACAGCTAAATCTTTCACACTTTATGAAATGACATAAACAAAAGGCACCAAAAATCAAACTTCAGTTAGCTTTTATTAACCGAGCTTCAAAGCTTTATCCCATCTACAAACTTTTCAAGATCAAGCTTCAGTTAAGTTTTTATCTATCAGTCTTCATTTAAATACAAAACTTTTTCTACAAGTTTTACTTAATACTAGTTTTACCATCGAACTCCATATAAGATTTACCTATCAAGCTTTATTATATTACAAGCTAATTATAGCTTTTGATATAAATTAATACAAGTTCTATCCAGGGAAATAAGATTTTACAAGCTTTATTAAGAATATTGTCCACGATTGATATAATAAATACTACGAAGATAACTAATTGAGAAGATTTATATAAGATACTGAGGACTTGACTAATTAATTCATCATAAACACACCACCAACTGAGCACAGATCACATCTCTTTTCATAACAACATACATACATACATAATTATGTATTTTTATGTTTCAACTTTATGGGTTTTTCTGTTATGAGTTTATTGTACTTGTTGTTTAGTACCGACTCTAATAAGCCATATACATATGTACATATGTATATATTTGTAAACCACTTCTGCCAATTTTAAGTAGTTTCAGCCGTTCAATCTGAATGTAATGTTTTCTATGCCAACTCTGGAACTTGGCCAGTCTATAATAAAATATTTTCATAGTTTTAACGATTTTATTCTTACTTCGATGAAAACTTCACATCGATGGGATAAAATGAAATATATGCCCATTGAACGAGAAAAAAATATAAAATGCGAGCCCACCTATACGTACAATGTGTAATGTATAACACTTCGCAACAGTGTAGGATATGTATTGTCATTTCAAAAGAGTCGGCAATATTGTGAAAATGTATTTTTCCTCGACGTGTGTGTCTGTCTGTCAATAACAGCCGAAGCATTCGTTGAAATAAGCGAATTCTATTTCTCAAATTGTATTGAATCCACGTGTATACACGCTAGTTTATTTCTGTTTTTGTATATACATACGTATATGTATGTATATTCACTTTATATTATAAGCATATACAAAATACAATACATCATATTACGTCGTGTAAAGATAGGATCAGTTTATACAGAATGGCGACGCTTCCTTCATTCACTTACAAAACGCTCTCCTGTCTGAGGGGCTAAAATTAGATGATGCCTTTATAGGAAAATCAAAAGAAAATGTGGTACAGTTGAAATTGAATTGATAAATATTTTTTTAATCATAAATGAAAGGTGGAAATAAATACAAATGTTATGCATAAAAACCACGCTCTTATCAGTAAGGTACTTTCTTTCAATACCAAACTCATCCTGAATATATGTATGTATGTACCTAAGAATGCTGATTCTTATCGAGCAGAACGAATTGGACTATACTCAAAGATTTCCAGTTATGTATGTACATATGTATGTATGCATATCTTCACGGTTCTTGTTAAACCATGAGCTTTGCCTGTTTAACTGCCAGCATCTTCAAATTTATATTCCCCAGAGAAAATTAGGTTACGTGATGCAACATCTTAAGTTTGGTACTGAAATAAACTACATTACTGTATGCATGAAACTTGAGCCTTGTTTTTCATATGTCAATTGTGATAAAAGAAATAGTTAATAGTTTTAAATATTTCGGAGTAATACTTGATAATAAGTTAGATTTTAAATTACATGGTGAGATTTTAAAGTTGGATTATTGTGTAGATTAAGAAATATACTATTTAGAAATACAAAAGTATTGGTGTATAATGCAATTGTTCGTCTCCGTTTTATATATTGTAGTTCATTTTTGAATTTAGTAAATAGGGTAATTAAAGATAAGTTGCAAAAACTACAAAATAGAGATATGCGGAGTATTTTAAATGTCAATAGATTAACTAGTATTATATATACATATAATAGCCCTATTCCGTATGTCTGTCTGCTGATAACGCTCGCTGAGGTAAATGATTAAAAAACCAGAACGTCGCGCGAGTGGGATTTAAACCCGAGATCACCGCTAGATAATAACGGGTCTGCTGCAATTTGACAATATAATTTCTCAATAGGCTCGCGACTTTGCTAAATTGTTACGTGTTGTATTATAACGCGCCATCTAGGCAACAATAAAAACTATTAAATACACTCACGACACAAACATTCGTTGATATTCAACGGGCTTACGCTAGTAAGATATAATGTTGAATGAATTGAATTGGACGAATGTAAATGAAACCTTAAAAGTGTGCATGTTAGTATACATATGTATATTTTTAAATTAGATAAGAATTTATTGCCAAAATATTTAATAAGAGGGTTATAATAAGTTAATAGTTAAGAATTTAAAATTAAATAGATCCAGGAGAAGTGTCTTGTACAGGGGTGTTGTTGAATATCATTGGCCTGCCAGAAGTTCTCAGAAATATAAATAAAATTGATAAATTCCTGGCAGCCTTAAAACGACACCTCTGTACAGCGCTAGTAGATAATAAGTTTATTTTGTAATTTTAGCTTAAAATAATGTTTGTTCGTAATTAGCTATTTAAGCTACCTTAAATGAATAAATAAATAAAAACTAGATTTTATCAATGTGATCGAACGAAGAAGGGACTATGTATGTAGTTCATTTCAACTAACCTCAACTTCCCCTACCGTTAAACATGTGCAAGTTGAACGAGGTGAACTTTCGCATTTTAAGTACACGTGTAAAAGGAAAAATAGCAAAATTCGTAGAAAGACACACACGTACAACACACACAGTGCAATGGAAGTTGAGCTCGAGCGAATGCATTGTCAACTGCATTTACTGCATTTGTGCATTCGTCGGTAGGTCTGTTGCCATCCTCTCAGTCTGACCCACATTATGCAGCATCCGAGAGACCTGCAGATTGGCTTGCAGCTGCAGATACGGCACGAATGTTCTATACTCCTACCCAGTCGGAATAACTCTGGTGCCAACTTTAAATTTCGAGTGGCAAACTTTTACGAAGTTGTTTGCGTTTTATTCGAGCGCAACTGCAAAGCTGGAAATAAGGGGATATGAAGGCCAGAGGTGCTTAAACTGTGTAGTGTGGAATGCGTGAGAGACTTGTTAGATTGTTTACAAGCCTTCAACGTATTGAACCAACAGTTTGGTTCTACTATATTAAAATTATGTATGTTCTTAGTAGTCGGGGTTAACAAATGTGACTCTTGTTTCTATTGATCATAATCAATTTCAGCCGTTTGACTCCACAGATTATTTTCAATTCATCAGACCATCGTCCACTCAGTCTACCTTGCTGTCTTTCACATCCTCTCGGATACCATTCTAGTATTTCTCCATCCTTTTTCGCACATTCTGCTATATCTGCCACTTTGGTCATACTTCTTACCCATGTATTCCTGCTAACGTAACATTCTTGAATTTAGCAGCCACGTTTTACATCCATGGCGGTACGGATTGATCGTATGCCTTATTTTTTAAGCACAGCGGGATGTTGGATTTAAAAACTATGTTCATTCTTCCAAAAGTGCACCATTCTCCAAAGTTGCTTTCTTTCACATCCTCTCAGGTACCATTCCAGTATTTCTCGCGTCCATCTGCCATCCATTTTTTCTCGCTGTGTCCACTTCAAATTTTTCACACGTTCCGCTATATCTGCCACTTTGGTCATACTTCTAACCCATGTATTCCTCCTACGATCTCCTCTTGTTATACCAAACATACACCTTTCTATGCTTTTCTGTGTGCACTGGATCTTACGTAACATTTTTTTGAATTTAGCAGCCACGTTTCACATCCATGGCGGTACGGATTGATCGAATGCCTTATTTTTTTAGGCACAGCGGGATGTTGGATTTAAAAACTATGTTCATTCTTCCAAAAGTGCACCATTCTCCAAGGTTGCTTTCTTTCACATCCTCTGAGATACCATTCCAGTATTTCTCGCGTCCATCTGCCATCCATTCTTTTCGCTGTGTCCACTTCAACTTTTTCACACGTTCCGCTATATCTGCCACTTTGGTCATACTTCTTACCCATGTATTCCTCTTACGATCTCTTCCTATTATACCAAACATACACCTTTCTATGCTTCTCTGTGTGCACTGGATATTACGTAACATTCTCGAATTTAGCAGCAACGTTTCACATCCATGGCAGTACGGATTGATCGTATGCTTTCTTTTTTAAGCACAGCGCGATGTTGGATTTAAAAATAAATGGCGTTAATATGAAATACAATACTCTTATATGTAGAATTGAACTTTTTTGAATTTAGCAATATTTCATACGTATAAAGGCGCCCGCGCACCGCTGCGAATTCGTGTAGGAAATCCGTGCGGTTTTCATGTAGGAAAACCTAGCGAATTTCGCAAGTCTGTCAATTGTATCGCACACACTGGCCCGATAATTCGCACTCTACCGGCCTGCGCAAGCGCCGGCCTCTGTCACTGTAACATAACCTATCAAACTACCATCTGTCACCTCGCTTTCGGAACGTTTGTATTTCACTCACGATTCTGACATGGACTCAAGTCAGAGTTATTTACATACAACTTTTCCACAAACTTCATCGAAATCGAGTGAATCGGCGGAAATCCGTCGCGGTGTATGTAGGCAGCACCACCGCGTATTCAGTTAAAGTAAACAGAACGCGAGATAGCTCTCTATACTAGCGTTTTCGCTATTCATGCATTTATACCACACACGCGCATCTCACATTGTTTATTGCGAATTTGTTTCAATTCTATTAATAATCAATTGTTTTTGCACTATTTTACGTAATATATCTATTATAACAGCTAATAAATATATGATGGACGTATATAATCGCCCCCGCCACCCCCTACGCCCGTTTCAAGGCAAACTAAAGTTCACCACGTGGTTATGTCCGAATATTTAGAGGTTAAAGCCAACTTTGCTGTCGTTTGTCGCTGTCAACTTTGACATTCGGGCTATCGCGCGTTCTGTTTAGCTCAACTGAATACGCAGAGCCACCCGCGGCTATGCGATACAACTCCCCACTATACCAACCTTGCGGTTTTCCGTAATGCGAATACGAATTAACTCAACTCTTAAGATACAATATAAAACACTTGTGATAAATGTGTAAAGTCAAAACTTTACCCTGGTTGATAGAATTTACGTGTTTTGATTTTTGCGAGTGTTTATCGGGAGAAGGGGGGGATTAAACCGGAAGTTGTAAAGCAAACATAGACAAGGTCTTTCCGGTTTTACGGATAAAGATTTCTTTGCACGGTTAAATAAAGTAAAAAGCGACGGCAACTAGCAGATGCCAATCAGAAGTAGATGCGTTAATCGGCGAAAACGGGAAAAATACATAAAAGGCATACAAAAACAAATGGAAAAAAAACTCTAAATGAAACAAAGGGAATGTGAAGACTATATCAGTATATATGAAACGTCGATAAACCGGTTGGCGAGTCTCCAAAGTCCCGCAGGATATTCTAAACATGAGAATTTTAAATGGACGAAACTGCAAACGAACGCTATTAATCATACTGAGCGTTGAATTTTTCCATCAGAATGGTTTTCAATTGAATTGGATTATCCGGGGAATACCTATATAATAAACGTCACGGTTTTGCGTCAATACGCAGAAATATTTAAAAACTCAACCGGGTGCGTCAAGGTAATGAAAGGGATAATTTGGTAATTCGATAAACGAAGAAGAACTAAGGGATTCTAGCTAATTTGCAATTTAGAACGAAGGGGCCCGAACGATTAACCTAATTATCCTTATGTTTGGAAGACTGAATTTTTCTTTCGTTTTATGTATTTTTTGCCCGCTATCGTGCGTATTCTTTAAAAGGGAGTAATTATTTATTTTTTTAATTCAATGAAGTCCTTCGGGACGTTGACATTTACCGTCCTTTCCATCTCAGATAAATTTAATTATGAAACTCCATATTTTCTTCACTCAGTGTTCGATAAATTAAAATTAAAGAAGAAATTGTAAAAGTTCATTTATTTTTGGCGGACAGTAATATACATATAGTCCAAAGTCTATGCATAAAATTGAATTTATTATTTATTTACGAAAATCATAGCAAATTGTTTAGTAACTGAAATTACTTTTTGTTGCTCTTGAATGAACAAGTTCATATGTTGGTTTGATCCTTACATAATGCTTATTAACGCTCGATATATGTACATACACTAGTGTAAACCCGTTAAATATCAACGGAGCGATTTCTCATCACCTGTACTGAAAAATAATATTCGAACTCACTGTTCCGAACTGGTGATCTCGGGTTCAAATCCCACTCGCGCGCGGACGGTTCGTGTCTTTTAATTATTTACCTCAGCGAGCGTTATCAACAGACATACGGAATAGGGCTATTTTATACGTACATGATACATACACTAAGTATTTCTTTTATTTCATTTAATTTTTTTCCGTATCACTATTTTTAGTCCACTCTCCTATGTCAATAAAAAATATCTGATGATTGTCAATCAACGGGCAATATTCTAGTAATTCTATAAACCAAACGTGAATTTCAAATTGTCGAATAGGAATATTAGCTTTAGATACCTACTGTGCTATTTTTTTATAAAAAAAAATACAGAAATAGACATCAATATTTGTAGTCATATAAAATAAAATAGAAAGGTTATATGTATGTACAAGAAATATTTTCAAAATTAATTGACTACAATAAAATTCAGTAACGAATCGCTTTAATCGCATTTCTTCGCAACAACTAACATTAATCAAACGCAAGAAATGAAATTGAAAGTGCAAGTTTGCCAAATAAAATACATAATAAATTTCTAACAATGTCAAAATTTCGTTCGTTTAAAATGACTTGTAAAGTTTATTCGTTTTGGAATTTCTCAAGTTTTCATGCAGCAAAACACAAATCGTTTTACACATTTTGCATTAAAATTGTCGCTCCACAATAATTCCTCTGTTGCGGTTTAATTTAAATTTAAATTTCAACTCATTCCAGAATAATTCAATAGGTGAAACTATTCGCACAATTCAGTTACACAGTTTGAGAGAATTAGACAAAGACAACAATAGACACAATAAGGAATGTTGTAAATAGGTACGAGTATGTATAGAATGCTTTATGTTCGATAATAGTTAACGAAAGCTGTATAGATTCATCGGAAAAATACATAGACCTCGATTCTCTTACTTAGGAAACTAATAAATCTCGCTAATATATCATTAAACTTGGCCAAAGTTAGTGCGAAACATTCTATAAATGTAAACAATTTACTTAAGTTACATGAAATGTACGTAGAAATTAATTTAATTCATTTAAGCAAGTTTAACGTCACACACGCAATATTTTAATACAATTTTGAAACTTTTGTTGTGAATACCAAAAAGTGAACTATACAGCTTAGTGGATAATTTTTATTATAATCATAAACACGTACGTATAATATCTCTATTATTGAAGAAAAACTTGTTATTTTAATAGTAAAAGATTTAAGGAAACAAAAATTCACTGACGCAACTAAAAAGTCATACCAATACCAATTTCAATCACAAATATCTACCAAATTACATGCATTTCTATAAAAACAGTTTAATACAGAAAATTCTTGAAATAACTAACAATAATTTTATAAAACATCTATTTATAATGAAAAAAAATCTGTTTTACGTAAAATCAACTCCTTCATATATCCATAATTAATATTTATATTATATTCTAATAAATTTTAACTGTTTATAACAGCGGTCGGGAACCTTTTTCGAGCTACGAGACAAATTAGGGAAAACCTTGCAAAATTGATAGGTTTGGGAGCCGCATCATATAATCTTCGGATTATTCCTATATATGTAAATGAAATTAAATGTTACTCATTTATGAAATGGACAGCAGTAAGAAATGAACTATCTTCGTGATATTTCTCAATGTTCGACAGTTTATTACTAAAAAGTATTATTGAAAAACCATTTAAAGCCTTTTATAGCCATGAAGTTATATTTATTTATTTAAAACAATTATATGTAGAAATAGAATTAATTTTGATTTTGTGTAAAGGCACACCTTAGCGAAATCGCTGCGGTATCGCTGTGTCAAACTTTCGCCCCTCTCGTCGTCCCATTCACACTGGTGCGAATCAACAACGATAGAGGGCGTCAGTTTGACGCAGCGATTTCGCTTAAGTGTGTGAGGGCCTTAAATTGTGTTTCGCGCAAAACTTTGGATGACAGCGAGAGTCGCAGGTTTTCATACAAAGAGCCGCGTGAGGCTCCGCAGCCGCCGGTTCCCGACCACTGGTTTATATAATTATGTACTGAAATCGTCTGATTGTACGATAGTTTTGGAAATAGTTGTTGAAGTTAGTTTTCCCCGGAAAAGTCAGACAGGTTAACCCATTATTGAATCGAACGGTCCATTGAATAAAATTACTCTATATGTATGTACTTCCGGCTTTTGTTAGCACACATTTCGCGTTTACACGTGTAATGCCGTTAACTCGATTAATAAATTAGAATATATAATAAGGTGTGAGGAAAAATTCAACGTTAATCTTAATTAAAATCTGCAACTAACAGGGGGGCGAGAAAAAAACAAGATTGTTCGGTTGTGCGCGTGCCCGGAAAACTCGGAAAATAATAGTTGACGCTTAAACAATCTCACACCCAATATATCATATCTCCCGTTTTCACCCGCACAAACACGTCATAGTCATCTGAATTTATTACAAACTTTGACTTGCAAATATTATCTTTCGTTTTGGGCGAAGCGTAATTTTTTTTGTTGTTTTTTTCTATCCTCGGACGAAAAGTTCTTCGCGCGTGATATAAAAAAATGTCGCTGAAAGTGAGCGCGTTTAGTTTTCGCAACGAGTCGTACATATATTGCTTTCGTTTTAGATGCAAACGTGAATCAATTCCATTGGTGAAATATGAATGTATGTGAGATATGAACAATAGTGTCTCTGGATGAGATTTAATGCAAGATGGATTAAAAATGATTCAACTTATTTAATTTAAATACTAGCTGACCCGGCATGCGTTGCAATGCCCGATCCCGTTCCCGTTCCCGTTCCTAGTACGTTTTCTGATGCGTGAGCAGACCCGTTCCCGATCCCGATCCCGTTCCCGTTCCAGATCCCGTTCCCGTTCCCGATCCAGGTCCCGATCCCGTTCCCGTTCCTAGTACGTTATCTGATGCGTGAGCAGGCCCGTTCCTGATCCCATTCCCGTTCCTTTTCCCGTTCCCGATCCCGTTCCCGATCCCGGTTTCGATCCCGTTCCCGTTCCCGTTCCTAGTACGTTATCTGACGCGTGAGCAGGCCCGTTCCTGTTCCTGTTCCCGATCTCGTTCCCGATCCCGGTTTTGATCCCGTTTCCGTTCCTAGTACGTTATCTGACGCGTGAGCAGGCCGTTCCTGATCCCATTCCCGTTCCTGTTCCCGATCCCGGTTTCGATCCGTTTCCGTTCCCGTTCCTAGTACGTTATCTGACGCGTGAGCAGGCCCGTTCCCGATCCTGATCCCGATCCGGTTCCCGTTCCAGATCCCGTTCCTGTTCCCGATCCAGGTCCTGATCTCGTTCCCCGATCCGTTCCCGTTCCTAGTACGTTATCTGATGCGTGAGCAGGCCCGTTCCTGATCCCATTCCTCGTTCCTGATCCCGGTTTTGATCCCATTTCCGTTCCTAGTTCCGCGTTCCCGTTCCGTTCCCGATCCCGGTTTCGATCCGTTCCGTTTCCGTTCCTAGTACGTTATCTGACGCGTGAGCAGGCCCGTTCCTGATCCCATTCCCGTTCCCGTTCCCGATCCCGGTTTCGATCCCGTTTCCGTTCCCGTTCCTAGTACGTTATCTGACGCGTGAGCAGGCCCGTTCCCGATCCCGATCCCGATCCGGTTCCCGTTCCAGATCCCGTTCCTGTTCCCGATCCAGGTCCCGATCTCGTTCCCGATCCCGTTCCCGTTCCTAGTACGTTATCTGATGCGTGAGCAGGCCCGTTCCTGATCCCATTCCCGTTCCTTTTCCCGTTCCCGATCCCGTTCCCGATCCCGGTTTCGATCCCGTTCCCGTTCCTAGTACGTTATCTGACGCGTGAGCAGGCCCGTTCCTGTTCCCGTTCCCGATCTCGTTCCCGATCCCGGTTTTGATCCCGTTTCCGTTCCTAGTACGTTATCTGACGCGTGAGCAGGCCCGTTCCTGATCCCATTCCCGTTCCCGTTCCCGTTCCCGATCCCGGTTTCGATCCTGTTTCCGTTCCCGTTCCTAGTACGTTATCTGACGCGTGAGCAGGCCCGTTCCAGTTCCGGTTCCCGTTTTCCCCCGATTTTTTTTCACAGGAACCATCCTCGGCATGATCCTGAGTTTGTCCTGAAAGTCCTGAAAGTTTCATCGCGATCGGTTGAGTGGTTTAGGAGCCTATAAGAGACAAACAAACAAACAAACAAACAGACAGACAGACAGACATTCATAGATTAAAAAAGATTGTAAAAAATGAAATATTTGTTACATTTTACAAAATACAGAAATAAGCGCACACTTTGACGTTTAAATGACCTTGAAACACCACGTTCAAAAAACTTTTGTATTTCAGTGTAATTTTTCATCACTAATACAAGACAAACAAGATTATAAATCAGAAAGCTCTTTTCAAATGTTTGATTTTTATTTTTACAATAAAGTGTTTATTTTATTTTTGCACACTTTTTCTTTTAAATTGTCTGATATAATAATAATCCTGTAGAGTCACATCTAGTTTCCTGTTTTTCACAAAAATTCAAAGCATTCAATTACAAATTTTATTAGTTTTTAAATTAAAATATTATACATATGAACAATATGAAAAAAACGTGATTTATTTTGGTCCTTACGATAAACGTTTAAAAATCTATCCCATGAATGCATGATGTATTTTGAAAGCTTTCAGTCAAAGCATCAACCTTTATATGTATGTATGTTCAATTGTAAATGTTACAGATAGTGTGTGAAATTATTGCATTGTATAAAATGCCTCATTATTTATGTATTTAAGGTAGCTTAAAAAGATAATTACAAACAAACATTACTTAAAGTTAAAATTACAAAATAAACTTATTATCTACTAGCACTTGTACAGAGGTGCTGTTTTAAGGCTGCCAGGAATTTATCAATTTTATTTATATTTCTGAAAACTTCTGGCGGGCCAATGATATTCAACAACACCTTGTACCGTTTTAAGCATAGTATTAAAAGTCTTTACCAAACTTTAGTTATTCGCACGTGCTATTTATGTATATTCCAAATTAAAAAGCGTATTCCATTTTGCACTTTGCCTCACCATTTTGGATATAATGTACATAAATGACTATTTTATAAAATGCGCGATTTCACACAAGTTCTGAGGTGGATTTTTGAATCAGACTTAGTCCGCTTTCGAATCAAACCGAACATTTATTGCTTGTCAATGTAAATGGTGCGTAGGAGGTGTGTTGTAAAGGGTTAAAATCGCGCGCGGATCGATGCTATCGGGAAAAAGGGGAAAATTTATGCTAACGCGTTTGTTTTTTTTTTCTTTATTTTTCCACTAGAGCAGTGCTTCCCAAACTTTTTAGAATGACAAAATTTCGCGACCCACCTAGTTTTAATGGACATAATGGGGGTATTTAAATTATTTTTAATACTGTTTTTATACTTTAAAATAACCAGAGTTTTATTTTTTATTAAATAACTTATAATTTATGAAAACCAGCAGCTAGGATAAAAATGTTACTAACTAACTAATTCTAAAAATGTCTCACTTACTCTTTGGATCAGCACATCTTCTGCCCACTGGGCCACTTCATCGATTCTGGGTGCAATCGTATTATAAACAAAATCGTTTCGACTTCTATATTTCTTTCTTGCTCTTATCATCAAACATAATTCCAACCGTGTCTTTTATTGGTGGTAGCACTAAAGTCTTGCTAATTGTGTGCGGCTTACTAGCTTGCGCGATTTGCAAACTAATCAGGTACAAGGCGTGGAGAGATTTTTCATTAATGCTGGTGTAATGCGAAAGCTTTGATTTCAATAAATTCTAGTGGTGATTCTAGTGATGAATTCTAGTGATTTCAAAAAATTGTTTTTTTTTTTATTTTGTAGCATATTATTTCTCTTTCCCATTTTTTCATATTTTATTTTTAAATAATTAAAAACAATCAAATTCACCGTAATGTGAATTTTGAACTTTGAATTTTTCGCGACCCACTAAAAATCGGCTCGCGACCCACATTTTGGAAAACGCTGCACTAGAGCACTTTCCAAATAAAAAAAAATGGCGAAAAATTGATTAACGGGCCGTGGGACACATACGAATTCGGACCGTAACAGATGGCCGCTTAACAAAGCGACCAGGTAGACAATGGTTAGGAAACTGAAGAGAAATGAGGGTCCTTCATCACGGAGGAGGAGTCCTGGACATCCCTTCCGCAGGAAGTCATCTGATTAATTCCCAGAGACGCGTACTTCTGTCTTATAATTAACTTTGGCCGTTGACACCAGGTTGTTTCAGAACAACAGTCCTTAGACTTGTGTGCCCCAGCACCGATGGTTTGTGACCCATGGGACCTCCTGCTGAAAACCCACTATGCTAAATTTAATGGCGTCTTTCAGTTGTTTAATGTGCTGTTTGCATCCGAGCAATGACTCCATTAAGATTTAGACGTTCCTTCGCTTCGCCCGCTGCTTTCGAGGCTATCAGATGTGTCAGAATTGAGAAAAGTGTTAAAAAAATACTACTACAAAACAGTTGGGTTTCATTTAAATAATATTTTGAATGTACAAGTGTAAGCGTGGTAGTATTTTAATAAGGAGGAAATAAACTTTTTTGAGGTATTATCATTGATTGATTGAATCTAGTATAGTAATTTATTCATATGAGCAAACAATTTGAACAAATTGTAAGCAAAACTTAATAAAATTCTATTATTGTGCAATATGTTCTTTAAGCTGTACGATTTACAATAAATTAATGACGTGAAAGAAAATTCATTATTGCTTTATTCATAGTACTGTACCAACGTGAAATGCTATGCATTCTTTAATGTATTTTATACATACATATTTACGTTTTGTAAACATCATAGTTGACTATATTTATTATTGTTATGATTCTTAAAAATATGCGAGGCTTTTAAATATTCATAAACAGGTACATCTTGTTTTCGTATACATTTTTTTTAATTCAATTTAGCAGCATTTCTCGATTTACCAATACAATTAGTGAATGCTTTCACAAAGTTATGAGATTTATGAACATATTGAAAACTAGGATGCTACATATTGTTTTTAAATCCAACATTCCGCTATGTCCAAAAAAGAAGGCATACGACCAATGCGTGCTGCCAGTTATGACGTATGGATGTGAAACGTGGATGTCAATTTCATATATGTTACGCAAAATCCAGCGCACACAGAGAAGCATGGAAATATGTATGTATGCTCGGTATAACGAGAAGAGATCGTAAGTGGAATACATGGGTAAGAAGTATGACCAAAGTGGCAGATATAGCGGGACGTGCGAAAAAGTTAAAGTGGACACATAGCGAGAAGAATGGATGGCAAATGGACGCGATAAATACTAGAATGGTATCCGAGAGGATGTGAAAGGAAGCAAGGTAGACTGATACGAATGGGCTGATGAATTGAGAAGAATGTGTGGAGTCAAGTGGATGCAGATTGCTCAAGACAGACAGGAATGGAAGAGGATTGGAGAGGCCTTATATGATGACATATATTATACACATTATATGTATATATATATAATAGCCCAACTCTGTCTGTCTGTCCGTCTGCTGATAACGCTAATTCAAATTTAATTGAAAAAAAAACACGAACACGAATGGGAGTGCTCGTATAATTTAAAAATATTAATAAAAATACTATCCTTTGTAGGTTCACGACTTTGCTCAATTGCTACGTACTCAATTACGTCAAACACGTTCGTTGATATTCAACGGGCTTACACTAGTATATGTACATACATATATATATATTCTAATTTCACAATAACGCAATTTTATCTTAATATTACAACACTAGTGTAAGCCCGCTGAATTTTAAATTACGTAAAGCGCTTTTTTAATAGAGATCCCCACTAATTGATCGCACGGTTGTAAGTGACAAAAAAATAGTTTTTATAGCGTCATCTATATGTAGGTAATGTAGGTAGGTAGGTATGTAGGTAAAGCAGAGTCACGATCCCTTGTATAGGTAATGTTTAAAAAAAAAAAAGGACCAAATCAACAATTGGCCGTGGCGTATGCGTTAGCGCGACCTGGCGTCCCGGGTTCAATCCCCACTCATTCTGGTTTTGTAATTATTTTTCCTCATTTCCTATTTATTTTAATTATAGGTAATTTAAAAAAAAAAAAAAGATTAAATTGACCAAGGGCGATAGAGCATAGCGTTAGCGTGATTACTCTCGAGCTTGCGGTCCTGGGTTTGATCCCCCACTCTTTCCGGTTTTTTAATTAGTTTTCCTCAGCGAGCGTTATCAGCAGACAGACAGACAGACAGACAGACGGATTTCGGCTATGATATATATAATACAGTCAATAATATAATTCCATCAATACTTTTCAGTTAACATTGTGCATTGAGTATAATTCGATACGGATTCGGCTTATTCCTTAAAACTAAAGCCGTTCATTTGAGCAAAATGAATTTTCGCCCAATTTTTGTACAATAAAACTGCAGTACGCCACTGAAACGACCCAATTGAAGAAATTCAGCAGAACAAAAGGTGAACGTATAAATGCATCGCGCTAAAATGCGGATCGCTGCAGATGTGCATAATTGTCTGCATATGGGGTCAACGGTCGAATTAAATCGGTGTGTGGTAATTCACCTACAGACCGAACAGACAAAGCTTTAACCTACAGGGTGCTTCAGATCCATTTTAACAATCGTATATTTTTAAAACGAAAAAGCTCCAATGAACTGCTACTTTCTTCCCAGTATGAACTTTTTACATGAGATATGTACATACGTACGTATGTACTTCTGTCGATTGAATTTCACGATGTTGATATTTGTATCGGCGCGTTTGTAACCACCGTGTGTTGCGTCAGTTGGCAACTAGCCAAAAATATTATAACATATATTTGTAGATGTGGGTAAAGGGGGTGAGTTCCCGGGCAAACCTTTCTACTACACCCCTGGATATTTTTGCGCCAAAATAAATTTCGTGCTATTCGAAGATTTGTGGAACTTCTGACCCGGCTGGCTGTCTCACTTGTGAAACTTTATATATTGGGAACCATCCATTTAGAACTATAATCATTCAATATATATGTACATATGTACAGGACATTAAAAATCGGAGGTGTTTTAATAAAATAATACCACCGAAACAAATAGCGCTAATCGCTAATAAAATCAATCATCCTCTTTCTAATGATATCAAATTGATATCAAATCGGGTGCATAATATGTAATGATACTTATTTTTACGCAATAAATATTCGTATTTAATAAATATATAATTAAATTCAAAGCCTACTAATTACTTCATTACAAAATTATTTAAAAGCAAATTGAAGAAAGTTTCAAACCACAGCACTGCTCTATTCGTTGTATTCAATGACACACACACACGAGATCAACACGCATGAAGTGATGGCTGCATCACTTATCATACTTGGACGAGTTTTAAGCTCGCCATTTTACCGATTTAAAATTCAGCACACTTCCAATTAACCCTTTTAATCAAAAACAAAAATAATGTGGGCAGAACACTATCCCAATAAATATGTTTCAATAGAAAACACTCAATATAAAATAGTATTAACAGTGGGAAAAAATCCCAAGTGAAAATACGCACTTTTGACTTTTGATTTGAACTGGACGACTATTCAGAAAGATTTGAAAGCTGAAAAGTACTACAAGTGAAAGATAAAATACCCGACTATAGACTCCAATATTCATTTTGAACAAGAAATTGACAGATTTTGAGACATCGAACTAACAATACCAAGAAATAGAAAAATCGCCTGATTTAAAAAACACATATATCTCCGAATCTCGAGCCAATCAACATTTTTTATTACCAGATTCGTGTTCACTGGGCATAGATCTATGTATAAAAAAAGTCATATCTTGTCTCTGAAGAATTTTTCGTGTCGAACAGTGTTAGTAATATTTAATTTAATTTTGAATATATAATTCAAACGTAAGTCTGTCAAACTTACCAATTTTGAAAGGTTTTTCCCTAATTTGGCTCTTAGTTTGAAAAAAAGTTCCCGACCACTGTTGTAGAGCAAAAGCAACTATTTATTTCTTCTCTAAGTATTTTGATCGTGCAAAAATTCGACGTTGAGATTTTGACTGATTTGTATCCCCCGATCACGCTTTCATAATTTCTGGAAATTGTCTGTACGTCTCTGTACTTTTGAACTTTGACTTTTTTCCCGAAACTATCAAGTCAATCAAGCTGAAATTTTACATGTATTATTTTCACGTAGGGTGTAAGAGATATTATAATTTTGGTCAACATCCGCCAACCGCAAGTGGCAGTTTATCGGCCTGTTAAATAATTGGTATCTTGATAATATTGTAATATTACAATCATTGTGCTAATTAACAATGTGTGAAAAAAAATTCATCAAAATCGCTCAAACGGAAGTGGGACTTTTTTTATTGTAGAAAAGTCAAAAATCCTCATTATATTATCATCGATCATATTCCTCAAATATGTGGATCAAGTCGTGGTTTGGCCACACACGATTTTTTATATGAAATCCTTTTCATGCGTTAATTTTCGCAATAATAATCTTCTGTTTGTTATGCCATTAAAAATAAGACAATATAACCTTTAAAATGCCTTTATTTTCATTGCCGTAACGCTATTAGTTTCGTCAGTATAAATTTTTGAAAACAGCGCCCTTTTTTTAATGACCATGCTATAGCGTTTTGAATTAGTATGAGTAATACAGTTAGATGTCCTAAAATAACAGAAATTTTGATGGAATGGGGACGCTGAGTAGGTGGAAAATGGGTATTTGCGTCGAAACACATACGGGTGAGAGTGGAAAAGGGTTTTTTCTCTCCTGGAAAATGGAGGAAAATGCGTTGTGAAGGAAAACAGACTCACTTAGCTACGGCCCCATAGGGGAAATTTCCGAATAAACATCGTATAGTCAGGTCGTAACGTAAACGAATCGTATGATTTTTCACGTGTGTGTGTAACAAAATATAGGCTTTTACGAAATGACATTCGATAATTTGAATCGTTTGTGGGGAGTTTAAGCAACGTGTCTCTCTTCGTCGTTGTTTTGTTGAACAACGTTGTTTATAACAAAAAAATTATGTAAATTGTGTCATACATGTACATAATATTGTCTTTAAATCCAACATTTCGCTATGCTTAAAAAATAAGGCATACGACCAATGCGTACTGCCAGTTATGACGCATGGCTGTGAAACGTGGATGCCAAATTCAAGAATGGTACGTAAGATCTAGTGCACACAGAGAAGTTTGCTCGGTATAACAAGAAGAGATCGTAAAAGAAATACATGGGTAAGAAGTATGACCAAAGTGGCAGATATAGCGGAACGTGTTAAAAAGTTGAAGTGGCAGATAGCGAGAAGAATGGATGGCAGATGGACACGAGAAATTCTGGAATGGTATCTGAGAGGATGTGAAAGAAAGCAACCTTGGAGGATGGAGCGCTTTTGGAAGAATGGACATAGTGTTTAAATCCAACATCCCGCTATGCCTAAAAAATAAGGCATACGACCAATGCGTACTGCCAGTTATGACGTATGGATGTGAAAATTGGATGCTACATAAGATCCAGTGCACACAGAGAAGCGTGGTAATATGTATGCTCGGTATAACAAGAAGAGATCGTACTAGGAATACATGGGTAAGAAGTATGATAAGTTGAAGTGGACACAGCGAGAAGAATGGATGGCAGATGGACGCGAGAAATACTGGAATGGTACCCGAGAGGATGTGAAAGAAAGCATGGTAGACCGAGTGGATGATGGGCCGATGAATTGAGAAGAATGTGTGGAGTCAACTGGATGCAGATTGCTCAAGACAGACAGGAATGGAAGAGCATTGGAGAGGACTTCATCCAGCAGTGGATGGTGAACGGCTGAAAATGATAATACACAATAGAAACAACATTAATCAGTTTTTGGTTATTTTCACATACATATGTATCCGTACGTGACCTTGAAAATTACCTGTATAATTGATTTATCGAGTATCTTAGAATAGAAATATTCTTCTGTATATTTTATGTACATATTTGCACGTACGTGTTTGGTTTTTTTTTTATTTTGCTTAGAATTCGCAGTACTAAAACGTCAATAAAAATATCAAACGATATTCACTTTTAAGATTGACACCATATAAATTTAATAACTTTCAGGGCTGGCCCAATTACATATATAAAAACTTTTATACAACTAGTTCCATATTTTACAATATCTATCGAAAAAATAATTAACATTTGAAAATTTCAACATATAACAGCTTCAATGGTAAACTAGGTGATTTGATGGCTATTTATGACCTTCAATTCACCTAGTGTATGTGTGTTTTTTTTTTTGTACACGGCATCGTTCTAGCTTCGCTCTATGCATGTGTGTGACAGCTCGCAAAGCGCTTAGGCCAAAGTTTTATGAGTTTTTTGTCGGTCGCGATGACAGCGTTTCAGATAGCGAGCACACTTATTCATTTAGGTAGACCTACTAATACTTAATTTAAGTTTATTTATTTTTTTAATAAACGCCTATTAAGGCTATTACACATAAAATACAAATAAAAAACGAATAAATAAATTCATCATCATCTTTTTCAGCCGTTCACCATCCACTGCTGGATGAAGGCCTCTCCAATCCTCTTCCATTTCTATCTGTTATCAGCAATCTGCATTCACTTGACTCCACACATTCTTCTCAATTCATCAGCCCATCTTCCACTCGGTCCACCACGCTTTCTTTCACATCCTCTCGGATACCATACCAGTATTTCTCGCGTCCATCTGCCATCCATTCTTCTCGCTATGTGTCCACTTCAACTTTTTTTACACGCTCCACTTTGGTCATACTTCTTACCCGTGTATTCCATTTACGATCTCTTCTTGTTATACCAAACATACATGCATGAATTTAGCATCCATACGTCATAACTGGCAATACGCATTGGTCGTATGCCCTATTTTTTAACCATAGCGGAATGCTGAACTTACATCGGACTTTATCATATAAATAATATAATTTAATGAAAATGTAACCGACGAACCTCAAAATTTAATCAGTTCTTACGATTGATCAAATAAACATTTTACAAAACTTTTTCTCGATACAACATTAGAAATGAGCTATTGTGTTGACACACACACACTGATACAATGCACCCAAACGATTTGTTTCACATAATTGTATGCCGCATGTTCGCAAACGTCAATAGAAAAAATCAAAGTTAATCTAAAAACGTACCAACAACCCTCCCCTATCCTTAAAACCTCATTTATAACCAGAATACAAATAAATTTTGCATTTTCCCCTACAGGATCGGCAGTTGCGATGATCGGAGCGAACCTTCGCTTCGGCTCTGGCTCTCCAGCTAATGCCAGTCTAAATGGTACTCGATTGTTCCAATGTAGACCTGCTGGAGACACAGAGGCAGCCCTAGTATGTGCTTTAGGTGCCATGGGAGTGGTCGCCAACCTTGCCCTGATGGCGGTTATCCTAAGCAAAAGGCAACTGAGAAGGTAAGAAATATACATATATATATATATATTTTTTTTTTTTAAATACTTCAATATAAATATTTATCGATTTCTACATATGTATGTACATATTCGTCGAGGGGCAAAATTGCGATACACATCAAATATGCGTAAACCGGAACTTTGAATATACGATTTCTCGTATACGTAGGTAATATGTACGTAAACTTAATATATAAGTTTCACCTCAGACTTACTACCTATGTACATACATATGTATGTATACTCCCGCTCGTCCAATTTACTCGCATGATTTATGACTTTACCCGGTGCAAGTATATAAATGCTCGTGTTAACGTTTCGTATGTTGCGGTTAACGAAAAAAAATATAAAATATTGTATCGCATAAAATGGCTGAAGATTTTTTCTTCTGAAGGTGATGTACTTGATATGAAGCGTTCCACACTTCACTGTTTGATGAAAATTTTATTGTCATTATATATTTTTACAAATTATATCATAGTGACATTACAGGTTGCCCCAATTCATCACTATGGCGAGACAAGAAAAAAAAAACATTATATTTAACATATTTAACAAATTACATTAAATCAAATAATTCACAGATTACATTAAATCAAACAATTTACAAATTAAAGATTATATATATATAAAAAAAACATAATAACTTTTCAACTTCATCATAAATGGCATTAAGGATGTCAATTAAAATGAACGTAAACATTTTTTATTAAAAATGTATACATATATGTATGTATGTATGTACATATTATGTACATTTTATTTTATTTTATTTAAAAAATATATATACTGTGATGACCTAACAGGTTATTAACAGTCAAATTATTACATACAATTAAATTAATTAAGTATAATAAAAGTAAGAGATAATATGGAATATAAAATAACAAATTAACAATTAGTTAAACATAAAATAAAGTTTTTCAACACAAATCTCGAGTATACATATCTATTATTTTATATATTATATATGTATATAATCTACATTATACATTATATACATATATAATAGCCGAAATCCGTCTGTCTGTCTGCTGATAACGCTCGCTGAGGAAAAATAATTAAAAAACCAGAAAGAGTGGGGGATCGAACCCAGGACCGCAAGCTCGAGAGTAATCACGCTAACGCTATACTCTATCGCCCTTGGTCAATTTAGTCCTTTTTTTATTAAAACATTGCCTATAATTAAAATAAATAGGAAATGGGGAAAAATAATTACAAAACCAGAATGAGTGGGGATCGAACCGGGGACGCCAGGTCGGCAGTAATCGCGCTAACGCATACGCCACGGCCAGTTGTTGATTTGGTCCTTTTTTTTTTAAACATTACCTATACAAGGGATCGTGACTCTGCTGATAATATTTTTGATATTTGGGATGAATCGCGCTAACACTATCATCCAACGTGGGCGATGACGAACCTGCTACGATTTGATAATATTAATATCTTAATAGGCTCGCGACTTTGCTAAATTGTTACGTGTTGTATTATAACGCGCCATCTATGCAACGACTATAAATACTAGTAAATATACATACTCACCTACGCAAACATACGTTGATATTCAACGGGCTTACACTAGTAGTAAAATAACTAGGGAAATATACTCTCCACTAGTGAAACCGTTGCCTTCTGAAAAAGTGGAAGGGAGAGAAGGAACGGATTATGATTTGCTGAGTGGGAAGGAGTTTTATGATTGTGCTAATTTTATGGAATCGTCTCATAACTGAGTTACATAAATTGCCAAATTTTAGCAGAAGAAGGTTGATTTGGATTTAGTACTATCCAGATGTTGCCAATGAAGATATTTATGATCAATATTCATTGAGAAAGTCGTTAATACGAGGAACTTACTCCGGACCTTCGCTCAATATCGAAAGAGACTAAGCTATAGCTTGATTATTTTATACAATGTTAAAATTGCCAGTGCAATTTATACTACGCTTCATAAATTGAAATAGAAATAGCATGTCTAAAAAGGTAAAGTTTGTGAAAGATTGCGTGAAAAAATTGTTTCAAATTTTCCTTTAGAAAAAATTGGTGAGATGAAAAATGATCCTGCCAGCAAAATTCGTTTATTTCATACTTTGCCAAAAAAAAAAAATATACATATGTATGTACATATACATATATACATAGGTATGCTAAATCATTTATTTGTACATAGTTTGAAATATCCTTTTGAATTTTTCACAAGTAAAAAGCTCCTAATATTCCAACAAATTGCCTCGTTGCCGTATTACTTTCACGCTAGAAACAATTTTATACATTTTTTGACCGATGAACATCTCATATTTTCGCCACACTAATGGAATGTCAAGTGAGCTTTTTTTATAAATGAAATTTTATTTTTATTCCCGAGATAAATTTCAAATGTACGCCTATTAAATTAAAGTATAAAAGATTAGATTACCAAAGTTCTATTATATATTTTATTTAAAGAGCTAACGCCTCTGTGTCCGTGAAAAATACCATTCAAATTGCTTCAGGCCAAAACGACAAAGCAAAGTGCAAACTGTACTAATCTTCATAAGTTAAAATAGAACGCAAAGTTTGAGAACGACTGGTTCAATACGTTCTTCGATTGTGACCGAAAAATTCATTTATTTCGTATTTTATCTAAAACGTTCGGCATTGAATAAAATGACCTGGTATTTTTATACAATGCAGGGATTTTAAACTTTGCCTGTAACATCATCATATATGTATATAATAGCAATATTCCGTGTGTCTGTCTGTCTGCTGATAACGCTCGCCGATGTAAATAATTAAAAAAAAAACCAGAACGTCGCGCGAGTGGGATTTGAACCCGGTATCACTGATTCGGAACAGAGCGCTTACGCGGTGGGCCAAACCAGATAATAATGGGCTGGCATCAACATGGCATGAACATGAAAAAAAAGGCTTGCGACTTTGCTAAATTGTTACGTTGTTGTATTATAAGGCTCTATATATGCAAAAACTATTAAATTTAATATTAGCCGCGGATCGCTCGCATACATACTGCACGTACACATACATACATATACTCAACCACACAAACACTCACAGTACGGGTGATGAGAAACCACTCCGTTGATATTCACCAGGCTTACACTAGTGCACACACAAAAGTCAAACAGTCTTGTGAGTTCGTTCTCTCATTTTCCGAAACAAATTTAATTAAGTTTAGTTTTGAACTTATTCCGAGCGATCCTCTTTCGATTGATATATTTTTTGCCGCTTATTTTATTTCGTTTTTTTTTTTCTCTCTCCGTTTTTTCTTGGACATATTTTCTCACCCCTAACACGATCAACAATACAAGACAACTTTATTCGATTCCAGTGGAGCCTTTAAGGGTCGTAATATTCCCAAGCTCGATTCGTTGTCGTTTTCCCCAATAAAAAATAGGCCACGCTTTCGCCCCAGTGTTTTTTCGCTTTATTTCGATTTTTTCTTTCGTTTAAATCGCTTATACGATCATTTATTTAATGCGATTTAACACACAAAAGGCGAACAAATAAAATTAATTAAAGAAACAATACTTTTGATTCCATTTACAGTATGTAGGGCAAGTTCACGTAATGAATGCAACATTTGAATACAATTTTGACACCAAAATTTAACGTCACAGCTTAGTGGGTAATTTATTATAATATAGAAATCATCATCATGATCATTTTCAGCCGTTCACCATCCACTGCTGGATGAAAGCCTCTCCAATCCTATTCCATTCCTGTCTGTCTTGAGCAATCGGCATCTACTTGACTCCACACATTCTTCTCAATTCATCAGCCCATCTTCCACTCGGTCTACCTTGCTTTCTTTCACATCCTCTAGGATACCATTCCAGTATTTCTCGCTGTGTCCACTTCAACACTTTCACACGTTCCGCTATATATGCCACTTTGTTCAAACTTCTTACCCATGTATTCTTCTTGTTATACCGAGTATACCGTGTTTCTCTACGTGCACTGGATCTTACGTAGCATTCTTGAATTTAGCGTCCACGTTTCACATCCGGTACGCATTGGTCGTATGCCTTATTTTTTAAACATAGCGGAATGTTGGATTTAAATATAGAAATATATACATTCAGAAATTCATTTATCGATTATTTATAGATAAACTAGTCAATGAAAAATAAATAATCATTTTTAGCCGTTCACCATCCACTGCTGGATGAAGGCCTCTCCAATCCTATTCCATTCCTGTCTGTCTTGAGCAATCGGCATCCACTTGACTTCACACATTCTTCTCAATTAATCAGCCCATCTTCCACTCGGTCTACCTTGCTTTCTTTCACATCCTCTCGGATACCATTGCAATATTTTTCGCTGTGTCCACTTCAACATTTTCACACGTTCCGCTATATCTGCCACTTTGTTCAAACTTCTTACCCATGTATTCTTCTTGTTATAACCGAGCATACATCTTTCCGTGTTTCTCTGCGTGCACTGGATCTTACGTAGCATTATTGAATTTAGCGTCCACGTTTCACATCCAGTACGCATTGGTCGTATTCTTTATTTTTTAAACATAGCAGAATGTTGCATTTAAATATAGAAATATTGACGCAACTGGAAAAGTCGTGCATTTCAATCACAAATATCTTTCAAATTACAGAACTAAGGACATTATAATAAAAAAACATTCAAATATATGTACATAGAATCGTTTTGGTATAATTCAAAAAAATTATATATGTTAAAATACAGAATATCTTCATCACATATCAAACTTTCACAAAAATTTACCCAAAAACATGTCAAAAAATCTGACAGTACTCTTAGTGCCACTAATCTTAAAAAATAATAATCTACATATAATATTAAAATAAAACAACCATTTTAATGAAAAATAAAAATGTCTGTTTTATGTTTATGTATGTACCTACTCGTTCGCGTGGATCTTCCCCATAGGTACAACACAATATCGTTAAAATTGTATACCTATCTGGGTCATGCCTTTTGTATCCTTTTTAAATTGGTCACGTTTTTATCTCATCCTCGTTTCGACGAAGGTTGCTGGCGCTCCCTTGAAAACAAAAAGCGCAGATTTTCCGCAAAATGGTGAAAAATTGATTGGCCATGTTCGCGAAACGAGCAAACGTTCAATCCGAATCATCGCACACAAACGTAACAGGCATTCAATCGGTTAAAAAAAAAAAAAACGCGTAAGCGTTGAAAATACGCCAAATTTTAAATGTAAATTTCGCATACGGAATTATCTCGAAAACTTGATTCGAATTAAAATTCAATATTGTCGAAAGTCGCCGCGAGAGATTCATTATAATGAACCACTTTATATTACGTTCAAAGTCGTGGTTTTTTGATTTATTGCGCAAGTTTCTTTCGTAAGAAAACATCGAGCGTTGATCGCTTAACTTTTAACGCTTAGCGGTCATTTTATACAGACGTGTTTCAAGTACGTTCGCATTTATTTTTATCCTAATTTAAAAGTTTAAGTATGTTAAGCGCAGATCATATATCACTCACATTTGAATAAAAAAACCAGTCTATGTACGTACATATCTTAATCGGCGTTTAATAATAAAATAGCGTACCTGTAAATACATGTATACAAATTTCAATTGCTCACAAGGCTATTTCTATCAAAATGCACTAGCATTTAATAAAATAGCGATGCCTCAACAATGTCTCATATTAGTCATAGAAATGCTAAATTCAAGAATGTTACTCGCAAGATCCAGTGCACACAGACAAGCATGGAAAGATGTATGCTCGGTATAACGAGAAGAGATCGTAAAAGGAATACATGGGTGAGAAGTACGTATATATAGCGGAACGTGTGAACGGAGAAGAATGGATGGCAGATGGACGCGATAAATACTGCAATGGTATCAATGAGGATGTGAAAGAAAGCAAGGTAGACTGATACGAATGGGCTGATGAATTGAGAAGAATGTGTGGAGTCAAGTGGATGCAGATTGCTCAAGACAGACAGGAATGGATGAGGATTAGAGAGGCCTTCATCCAGCAGTGATGATGAATCGTAGAAAGATTATTTATACAACGCTAATCAAAAACGGTCGTATTGAGTTGTTTCGTTGGGTTTTTATATTTTATTTTGTACGATGTGTATATATACTTACATACATACATATAGGTTTAATGAATTCTGCACGCAAAACGTAGTCACAGTAGATAATCATATTGTTGAGATAGTTGATAGTTATTTATACCTGGGACAATTGGTGAATATGACTGGATGTAAAGAAGAAGAAATAAAACGAAGAATTAAACTAGGGTGGAGTGCTTTTGGAAGAATGAACATAGTTTTTAAATCCAACATTCCGCTATGCTTAAAAAAGAAGGCGTACGACCAATGCGTACTGCCAGTTATGACGTATGGATGTGAAACTTGGACGCTAAATTCAAGAATGCTACGAAAGATCCAGTGCACACAGAGAAGCATGGAAAGATGTATGCTTGGCATAACAAGAAGAGATCGCAAAAGAAATACATGGGTAAGAAGTATAACCAAAGTGGCAGATATAGCAGTGCGGGTGAAAAAGTTGAAGTGGCAATGGGCTGGACACATAGAGAGAAGGATGTGAAAGAAAGCAAGGTAGACCGAGGGGAAGATGGGCTGATGAATTGAGAAGAATGTGTAGAGTCAAGTGGATGCAGATTGCTCAAGACAGACAGGAATGGAAGAGGATATGCACATATATAAACCTACCCAAGTCTCTCTCTCGCACGAACGCGAAAGAGCAAAATAAAGGGCATTAGCCTACCTCCAAACTGAAGGAGTGATGATATGCGTTACAGCTTATCGCTCGCTCCGTTTGTATGGAACGTTGGATGAACCGTTTTCACTCTACCGAGCGAAAATAGGTATCACTTCAAAAAAATACCACTTAAAGTTTCAAGTGGCAGTTTATCTCAACCCAACTTTACCTATCAATGTCCCCGCAATGAAACGAGACAGTGTTTATACGATTTTTCCAGATAAGCGGGCCACAGTTAGATACGTGCGCTTTTTGCGTTGCACGTGCTTAGTAGGTAAACGTGGCCGCCCCGGGGCAGCTGCCTTACCACACCGTTTACCTTTGGCTCGTGCTTTTGAGGGTATTTGGACACGCGAGTGTACCCGTGTGTCCCGTGGGCATAATATAAATGATAAAAATAAAAAAAAAATTAGGCGAATCGGCCGAGGCGATCGTAAAAACGTAACGCGAAAATTAACTCACGTACCACGATGATGCGAATTTTCCGAGCGGAGCGTTTGAAAAATCGCAGGTCAGCCGAAAACGACCCGAAATTTTTCACACAGGGTCCCACTTTTTCATATTCAAGTACGTATTCGGTGTTGGCGTATCTCTGCAAGAATGCGATGTTGTTTATTATCGGATCAATATTGTGGGAAATTTCCAAACGTTTGCACCGAATCGTGCGAGTTTAAGCAAAAAATTGCAGGGCCACACTGTGCGATAAAAAAAAAACTACAGTAGCTGAGATTAGTCAATATGTACTACGTTTGACCCACTCAATCCGAATCTAATATATAAAACACTAATGTTTGTATGTACGTATGGGTCATTCGTCAATTACCAGGCGTTGCTCGGGCGCGATTAATAGAAACGACGAAGTACACACGATAGTAGATGTTTTCGGCAGATTTAAGTAGATTTAAGCAGATAGTGTTTCGGGAGCCCGAAAAGGGGCCGCCGCAGGGGGGATCAGGAGGGGGCCGGCATTGCTTTTCGGGATCCAAAAAAAAGGGCCGCCGGGGTAAGAAGGGGGTTTGGGGCATTGCCGGCATTGCTTTTCGGGAGTCCAAAAAACGGGCCGCCGGGGGGGGGTAAGAAGGAGGGTTTGGGGTTGGTAAAAAGGCCGGCATAGCTTTTTGGGGTAGCCCATAAAAGGGGCCGCCGGGGCTTTGAGGGGGTCTGGGGGGGGGGTGGTAGGGGCCGGCATTGCTTGAGGGAGTTCAAAATGGGAGCCGCCGGGGCTTGAGGGACGTCTGGGGGGTGGTTTGAGGGCCGAAATGGCTTTAGGGGGTTTCAAAAGTTGAAAAAATAAAAAAAACAGAAAAAAATATATATTGTTAGAAAAAAACTCGAAAAATCCTATAGTGACGTCATAGCGTTACTATACTCCTAAAAGCTATGCCGGCCCCTTACCACCCCCAGACCCCCTCCTGCCCCGGCGGCCCCTTTTTTGGGCTCCCGAAATAATTTACTAAACAAACACTTTATTACATTATATTAATTACACCCCGGGCAAAGCCGGGTAATACAGCTAGTATTATAATAAAATTCGTTTGTTAGATATGAGCGTTTAAAAAAATGGACAATTTTACCGTTTTTTTGACGTTTGCGGTCTGTAACTCAAAATTTAACACTTTTGTGTTCAAAATGAGTATTGAAAGCAATAGTCAGACGTTTTTTCTATTAATTGTAATATTTGAAAGCTTTAAAATACTTATACGTAATCGTCTACCAAATTTTAAACGTCGAAAATATTTTTTTTTTTTCGGATTTTTTCTCGTTGTTATTATGCAGTTAAATTGGCCAGTTTTTTTTTTTTTATTTTAACCCATTTGTAAGAATTGGTTCTCTATGTTGATATTTTTATTTATTTTTGTCCAAACGTACAAATTTAAAGTCACGTTTAGAGGACATCAAATTTGTACGTTTAGACAAAAATAAAAAAATACTGACATACAGAACCAAATTATGTATGACTTATGACTTTTAAAATTCGCCAGACGATTACTTTTTAGTATTTAAAGCTTTCAAATATCACAATTAATATCAAAAACATCTGACTATTGCTTCCAATCCTCATTTTGAACACAAAAGTACAAAATTTTGAGTTACAAATCGCAAAAGTCAAAAAAATATAAAAGTTGTCCATTTTTTTAAACGCTTATATCTTATAAACGAAAGCTAATCAACAATCTTCATTATCATATTCGGATTCAGCGGGTCAGAATTAGTAATAATTTTTGGCTCTCCGCTCCGGTAACTGAAAAACGTGATTTTTTGTTGCACAGTGTAATTTCACCTGTTATGAAATTTATTACAAACTATTGCGTCATTGTTAATATGAAAAGTTCTGTCATCGATTATGATGACAGAACAAAGAACGATCTCATCTAGTTTTGTAAACGTTTCTATGAAGCTTTTGCTACATTTTTACTTTATTATTTCAAGTTAATAGCCATTTATCATACTCGACCACACTTTACGCACAGAGGCTCGCGAAATTTCGCAACAAAATGAATTATTATCGTTTATAATAATGAAAATTCATGTACTGTATGCGACGTAATTTAATTACATACATCGTTGTACACTATAAAACCGCAAAAGCCTAACCATTAAACCGATGTGTGACAACCATGTCCAAAGCAGGCACAATGTCGCCAAAACTGCAATGGTATATTTTCGGAATAAAGCTCATGTGATGCATCAATGTAATTAGTACATACATATGTACATATGTATGTATGTATGTAGGTACCTCGAAATCAGAAGCAAAACAAAGTATTAATTAAAATTAATCAATTTACCAAAATTGTTGTTTCGTAATCGTACACCTCAAATTAAAAGGCTTCGGGTAAATTAAGTATCACGTTTCAAATTTTTAAATATTGAATATTTGGAAAATACAAGTATATTATAATGGCGGACAAAACGTCAACTCATTGGTTTGGAAAAAAATTATTGAAACGTTGTTGAAGACGGGAAAAAAAGGGATACACTTTTTAATACTGATAAATATTCTGCAAGACTAACGATCCGTAAATTTTATCAATACACAATGCCCCTTTTGATTGATGTTTCTATTATGAACTTAAAATGTAAATATGGGTATATTTCCTTAGTATACTATTTAAAAGATAAGTATGATATAGGCTGAATAAAAAAAAACATGTAATTTTTGACACTTTTGCATTGAATAATTTATATTATATCATAAAAACTTATGTACATATAATAAATAGCTCTATATTTATTGAAAAGAGACTGTCGTAAAAGACTAAAATCGAAAATATATGAACAATATTACTAAACGTAAATTTTTATACTAATAAAAATAAATATTTATGTGTTGACGCAACTGCATTTAGAAAATTCCCTATAGTTGTGAAATTGCTTTATAGAATATTTTATATTAAAATTTCTTTAAATACATTAAGAGAAGTTCCACGTCACACACATAACATTTGAAGGTCTAAATAAACTCTAAGAAAATTATTAATACATTTTCTTTAATATATGTATATACGTAAAAATATATTTTCATTATGTTTACATATTACAAGTATATACTACAAAAAAATATTTAATACACTAGAAATATTCAAATTTTTAAAGCTGAAAAACACGGGAAAATATTAGATTGATTTTAATGTGCGGATTTTTATTTAGGCTCTTTTCCAATGTGCACATTTTTCTATGTGCGCTTTCTTCCCTGTGCGCATTTATCTGTGTGCGCTTTCTTTTTGCCATTTCGTGTGCGGTTCAATCACCGAACCGAAAAAGTATTGTTAAAATGTCCATTCTATCAAAATCTGTGGCTCTCGCTTTTGCGTGAAACACAAAACGATGCCATATAATTTACATCAAATCAAAATGAATCCTACTTATAACTTCATGGGTATAAAAAGGTTTGAGATCGTTTTTCATATTAAATGTTTTAGTAATAAACTCTCGGACATTGAGAAATATCATGATAACTTTTTTCTTATCCATTTCATAAATGAGCACATTTAATTTCATATTGAATATCATCATTTTCAGCCGTTCACCATCCACTGCTGTCTGTCTTGAGCAATCTGCTTCCACTTGACTCCACACATTCTTCTCAATTCATCAGCCCATCGTCCAAGTTTCACATCCATACGTCACACTGGCAGTACGCATTGGTCGTATGCCTTATTTTTTAAGCATAGCGAAATGTCGGATTTAAAAACTATGTTCATTCTTCCAAAAGCACTCCATTCATTCTTCGTTTTATTTATATTCATCATCATCATTTTCAGCCGTTCAAAATCCATTGCTGAATGAAAACCTCACCAATCTTCTTTCATTCCTGTCTGAGCAATCTGCATCCACTTGACCCCACAAATTCTTCTCAATTCATCAGCCCATCACCCTCTCGGATACCATTCTAGTATTTCTCGGATCCGTCCATTCTTCTCGCTATGTTTCCAGCCCATTGCCACTTCAACTTTTTTACATGTTCCCTTACTTACCCATGTACATATTACATGTTTGATTAATTGGAACCAAACTTGGTAGACCTACTTTCTACGATCCTACGGGTATTACCGATTGGTTTGAGTGTGCCTTTCTGATTTCGACTAATGACAGGTGAATTGGTAGTTAAATAAAAATAAAAAAAAACACAATATCTACAACATATGTTTGTACATACATTTATGAATTATTAAAGATGAAGTTTGCACCCGGGAAACGCCAAGTGCTCTTACGATATATTCTTGTTATACCAAGCGTACACCTTTCCATGCTTCTCTGCGTGCATTGGATCTTATGTAACATTCTTGAATTTAGCATCCACGTTTCACTTACATACGTCATAACTGACAGTACGCATTGGTCGTATGCCTTCTTTTTTAAGCATAGCGGGAAGTTTGGATTGAAAAGCTACATCCCGGTTTCATTATTCGTTTTATCACATATAATCTGAAAACAATGTGTTGCGGCTCCTAAACTCAATCAATTTTGCAAGGTTTTCCCTAATTTGACTCATAGCTCGAAGAAAGTTCCCGACCACAGCTGTCGAGTATGTAGATATGTATGTATTACATCACGAATATATGTATGTATGCAGGTACATACTGTGCGTACACATTGTGGTTATACTCGGGTTACGTCTAATTATACCTATCGTTATCAGACACGATTAAAACAAACAAAACAACGAAAAAAAAATGTGTATTTCAGTCGGGTCGGGTCAACACTGTGACAAAGCCGATGGCGAGTTTAACGCGTTACGCTTTGCTCTACAGTGTGGCTCACGGATCGTTAGCGTCTCTTGGTTAACTTTAACTAAGCCGTAACGCAAATGTTTGCCGTCTATGGTAGATTGCCCTGTGGCCTGTACACTTCACAGCTGACCCTCGTCGACGATCTTTTACCTTTTGGCCGACCCTTGTGCAGAAATTACCGAGACAACAACAAATCAACTGATCCCCAAAAATAATATATGTATGTATACCTGCCATTGTTATTCTATTGTATTGAAATCATCGTCTTTGTGCGATAAATATATCGTAGCCACGGTGCAATATGGTTAAATTTTCATTTGATAGTTTATCTGTTTAACGGCAATTCGGAAAAACTGCGCACAGTTACACAATTACACTGTGAAACAAAAAAAAATTACGTTTTTTCAGTTACCCGAGCGGAGACTGAAAAATTATTACTAATTCTGATTCACCGAATACGAATATGGTGATGAAATTTGTTGGTTACATTTCGTTTATGAGATATGAGCGTTTAAAAAAATTGAATTACATTTTTTTGACCTTTGCGGTCTGTAACTGAAAATTTTGTACTTTTGTGTTCAAAATGAGTATTGGAAGCAATAGTCAGATGTATTTGCAATTAATTGTGATATTTAGAAGCTTTAAAATATTTATAAGTAATCGTCTAGTGAATTTTAAACGTCAAATTTTTTTTCGAATTTTTTCCCGGTGTTATTATGCATTAACTTGGCCAGTTTTTAATTTTATCGCATTAATAAAGATCGGTTCTTCTTGTCAGTTTATTTTATTTTTGTGTAAATGTACAAATTTGAACTGTAGATGATTTTTAGTCGCGTTTAGAGGTGATTTTAAAACATTCAAGCAAAAACATCTGACTAATTGCTTCCGATAGTCATTTTGAATACAAAAGCACTACATTTTCAGTTATGTACATCCGCAAAAGTTTAAAAAATGGTAAATTTTTTTAAACACTTTAAACGTAGATTCAGTGGGTCAAACTTAGTAAATAATAGTTTTGCACAGTGTTATTACCTATATGTACAATAGGTTGCTGGTTTATTGCGTGTCAGCGAAAACGGTACTCTCAATTTAAATTGCTGCACTGACGCTTGTTTACACATAATTTGCACGACTGCTCAATAAAAACTGTCAGTGTATTCGTGCCATCAGAAAATTTCAATTTGCATTAAAAATTGCAATTTTTTGACACATTGCATTCAAATAATCTGTCGATGAATCAGTATTTTTTATAAGAAAGTGGTCAGTAGTACATTATAAATAAACGGCCAGTAATTTTCGACAGATACCAATCATCTAATATAGAGTGACCTTTGCGATAAATACTAACCGTTTATTAAAAATACTGTCCAAATAAGGACAAGCCTTCCGAATATACATATATTATTTATATTTTGTAAAAGTGTTAACCTAAAGTCGCCCTTGGAATCTTTCAAAATGAGAAAAGTTGCAAAATTCATAGTATAAGTTTAAATATACCTATACAATGTGAATTTGTTGATTGTAATATGCTTTGAAAGAAATGACTTTTAAATTATGTAAAAATGTTAAACTATTGCACTAAGCTATGTACGTACATAGTTGCAACGATCCTTAATCCAATAAGATATCCAAATTCGATGAAATCGAATCACGTACACATTTTGTCACACTTAATACGCCATTTTGTAATACACATCCCTATTACACTCAAAGCACGTTACAATATACGGTGGATATGTGTGGAGACGATAAAGAAAATATACTTGTTTTTTTTTTCTTCAGAACGCTCTCGCGTTGACGTCACAGTCTTTTCCGAGACCGATTTTATTTTCTTTGTCAACACGGTCTGGCTTTCGTGATTGCTATACATATAGCCAATAGACATTCTAGAATATTCCGAAGAGCGGAAGTAGTGCGAACTGCGGGAAAATACATGTTTTGGCACTTTTGAACCATGCGCTTTTCCGGCTACCATAACGACTTTTCCGCGTCGATTGTTTGATGGTACAATAACAATATTGCGCGACAAAGTAGCGCTCCAACTCAGACGCTCACAGTATTTATATAAACAAAAAAAACTAGTTGAATTGCCCGGCGTTGCTCGGGCGGGTTGAATTCAAATAATAAAACAAATTAATATCGAAATAAACATTTATTCTGCAGTACAAATAAAAATTTATTAAAATTTTTGTATGGGGCTTTTGATCTCGAGCTCCAACCCCTTCCAAAAACCATCTACGGTCTACCGTAAGATAGTATACCAAATTTGGTCGTTCTAAATATTGAACACTGTATAGCGGACAAACAAACAAACATTCAACTTTATACCTATAGTATGTAGATAAGCATTATCGTAGTGTGTAATCATCGTATTGTATAAAATGCTTCGGCGCTTTAGACAAAGTATCAAATAATAACTGAATTTTGTTGTCTAAATCATTTTGTAACTTACCAATCAGACCAGCTGATCCTAACAAACAATTTGAACCAGACAGGCTTTTGCTTTTCATATAAACGTAACACATTAGTTAGAATCGTGACCAAAGTGGCAGATATAGCGAAACGTGGGAAAAAGTTAAAAATAATGAACATTGTTTTTAAATCCAACATTCCGCTATGCTTAAAAAAAAAGGCAAAAGGCATAATGCCAGTTATGATGTATGAATGTGAAACGTGGATGCTAAAAACTCAAGAATGTTACGTAGGATCCAGTGTACACGGAGAAGCATGGAAAGATGTATGCTCGGTGTAACAAGAAGAGATCGCAAGAGTAATACATGGGTAAGAAGTGTGAACAAAGTGCAGATATAGCGGAACGTGTGAAAAAGTTGAAGTGGACACAGCGAGAAATACTGGAATGGTATCCGAGAGGATGTGAAAGAAAGCAAGGTAGACCGAGTGGACGGTGGGCTGATGAATTGAGAACAATATGTGGAGTGCAAAGTGGATGCAGATTGCTCAAGACAGACAGGAATGGAAGAGGATTGAGGGGGCTTTCGTCCAGCAGTGGATGGTAAACGGCTGAAAACGATGATGATATACACGTAGCACATTTTCAATAACTCAAGCACACCGAAATAAAGTCAACATAGAGTCAATAGTGGAGGAAAAAATAAGATAACATAGCGCATTTAAATTAAAAGTCAATGTAAAATTTTCACATTTTTACCGTGTGCGATAAATTTCAATGGGGGAAACACTTGTTTTTAATATTGCAATTTAATTTATCGATAGTGCGGCGCGTGGAAAAGCGCACTACCAATAACAATATTACATGCAATTGCTTCCCAAACTTTTTATTACTGGCTAGTTTTAATGGACATGATGGAGGGGGGGGGGGGGTGTATTTGTATTTTTTTTATTTACTTTTAAATAACTTACAATTAACGAAAACATGCAGTTGGGATAAATCTTGTACATCCGTGGACTCCTCCAGTTACTAACTCACTACTTATAAAAATGTCTCACTAACTCTTTGGATCAGCTCATCTTCTGCCAGTCATTTCATCGATTCTGCGAGCAATCGTATTATAAGCGAAATCTATGTACTTCTTTCTTGCTCTTATCATCAAACATAATTCCAACCGTGTATTTTATTGGTGGTAGCACTAAAGTCTTACCAATTGTGTGCGGCTTACTAGCTTGCGCGATTTTCAAACTAATCAGGTACACTGGTAATGCTGGTTTAATGCGAAAGCTTCGTCCAGAATCCAGAATCCAGAAGCTTCGTCACAAAATTCTAACGCAATTTGTTGTGCCGTCTTGTTTTTTTTAAATTTAGTTGCATATTATTTTTACTTTCCCATTTTTTCATATTTTATTTTTAAACAATTAAAAAAAAATCACATTCTTTGGAATGTGAATTTTGAACTGTGAATTTTTCACGACCCACTAAAAATCGGCTCGCGACCCACAGTTTAGGAAACGCTGCAATATATGTAGTATACATACATACGATGGCTTAGTGCACAGATATTGTATGTCCAGTTTTGTATGTTTTGAGATAATCGAATTTTAAGTTTGTAGGTGCTGGGATAATTCAGGTTTTTACTTTTTTTATAAATATATATTATATCTATATATGTATGTATGTACATATATAAAAATCAATGTCTGTCTGTTTGTCTGTTTGTCTGTTTGTCTGTTTGTCTGTTTGTCTGTTTGTCTGTTTGTCTGTATGTTTGTTTGTCTCTTATAGGCTTCTAAACCACTCATCCGATCGCGATGAAACTTTCAGGGCTTATTGTGATCATGCCGGGGATGGTTCCTGTGAAAAAAAATCTGGAAAAACGGGAACGGAACGGGAACGGGATCGGGAACGGGCCTGCTCACGCGTCAGAAAACGTACTAGAAACGGGAACGGGAACGGGAACACACGGGATGAGTGGCATTGCAAAGCATGCCGGGTCAGCTAGTTTTTTATAAAAAATACTAGCTTTATTACCCAGCTTTGCCCGGGGTGTAATTAATATAATGTAATATAGTGTTTGTTTAGTAAATTATTTCGGGAGCCCAAAAAAGGGGCCGCCGGGGCAGGAGGGGGGTCTGAGGGGTGGTAAGGGGCCGGCATAGATTTTAGGGAGTATAGTAACGCTATGACGTCACTATAGGATTTTTCGAGTTTTTTTTTACCAACCCCAAACCCTCCTTCTTACCCCGGCGGCCTTTTTTTTTGACTCCCGAAAAGCCATTCTGGCCCTCAAACCACCCCCCAGACGTCCCTCAAGCCCCGGCGGCCCCTTTTGGACTCCCTCAAGCCATGCCGGCCCCTACCACCCCCCAGACCCCACTCAAACCCCGGCGGTCCCTTTTTTGGACTCCCGAAAAGCAATGCCGGCCCCTTACCCCCCCCCAAACCCCCCTCCTATCCCGGCGACCCTTTTTTGGACTCCCGAAAAGCAATGCCGGCCCCTTACCAACCCCCAAACCTTCCTTCTTACCCCGGCGGCCCCTTTTTTGGACTCTCGAAAAGCAATGCCGGCCCCTAACCACCCCCCCCCCCAGACCCCCCTCCTATCCCGGCGACCCTTTTTTGGACTCCCGTAAAGCAATGCCGGCCCCTTACCAACCCCCAAACCCTCCTTCTTACCCCGGCGGCCCCTTTTTTGGACTCTCGAAAAGCAATGCCGGCCCCTTACTACCCCCCCGACCCCCCTCCTGCCCCGGTGGCCCCTTTTTGGGCTCCCGAAACACTATCTGCTTAAATCTGCCGAAAACATCTACTATCGTGTGTACTTCGTCGTTTCTATCAATCGCGCCCGAGCAACGCCTGGTAATTGACGAATGACCCATACGTACATACATACATACAAACTTAAGCGTTTTATATATTACATGGACGCAATGGACATACATATTATATATTTGAATAAGGCAATATATTCTCAAATATACTATTTGGAGATACAATACTTTCTAAACATGAAGATTTGATGTGGTGGATGGACGTTTTGTGTATGATATGTAACTCAATTTTGGTAAAAACTGGACATACAATATCTGTGCACTAACCCATCGGTTTGATGCCAACTTCCACTGTAAAAAAAAAGTGTCATTTCCATACACGTCATCCTTTCAAGTGTACCCACATCCTTTCACACGTACACACGTATAAGTTACCCACTCGCGATCAAAAGCGAACATGACAATGGGTAAAATACGTAGATCTCGAGCAGACACGTGTTTGTGACTTGAAATGGCCCACTCAAAGTGTAGTTTGAGTGCGGTTGCAGTCGATCTGGTCCATGAAAATGCTCGTTTCGTCGCATTGCAGACTTCACATCCGCCAAAGATGACACACAGACACGGACAGACAGACAGACAAACACAAAGGCACTCACCAGTTAATGTAGATAGTGTATAGTAGCGATTGACTCGCCGTTAAACGTTTGGAAACTTGAGCGAATCGCGAAACTGTACATACATATGTACATATAGTGGAATGTGTCGCGTTTGATATGGGTTTTCGTGTTTCAAACAGGTAGAGGTGCCTATATCGACATGTGAAACTTTGAAACGAGCGAAGGTTGACAATTTGCGACGTACTACGTATTCAAATTACATATTTTAGCCATTTGCATATATTAATTTTACAGTTGATTGAGTACAGTTAAGCGGTCGGGAACCGGCGGCCCCGGAGCCGCATGCGGCTCCAACCCGCCGCTCTCGCTGTCATCCAAAGTTTTACGTGAAACACAACGTTGACACACAATTTACACAAAATCAAAAAATTAATCCTATAAAAAGCTTTAAATCGTTTTCCAGATTAAACTATACAATACTTTTTAGTAATAAACTATGCATTTCATAAATGAGCAACGTTTAATTTAATTTTAAATATCATCATCATCATCATTTTCAGCCGTTCACCATCCACTGCTGGATGAAGGCCTCTCCCGTCCTCTTCCACTCCTGTCTGTCTTGATCAATCTGCATCCACTTGACTCGCACACATTCTTCTCAATTCATCACCCCATCGTCCACTCGATCAACCTTGCTTTCTTTCACATCCTCTCGGATACCATTCCAGTATATCTGCCACTTTGGCCATACTTCTTACCCATGCATTCCTCTTACGATATATTTTTGTTATACCGAGCATACATCTTTCCATGCTTCTCTGTGTCCACTGGATCTTACGTAGCATTCTTGAATTTAGCATACAAGTATCCACTAGTCGGTTGGATATAAAAACTATGATTATTCTTCCAAAAGCGCTCCATGCCAGTTTAAGTCATCGTTTTATCACATATAATCTGAATATAATATGTTGCGGCTCACAAACTTTACCAATTTTACATTTATTTTACTAATTTGTCTCTTATCTCGAAAAAGGTTCCCGACCACTGGTTTAGATGATTTCGGATCATATTATAAAGTGTGAAATGCCTAGACATTTTATACTATGCTATATGGTTCGTGAATTGAAATACATAGAATAGCATGTATGAAGACCGAAATCTGGTTCAAATTGTTCTTCGGGATCAGCTGGTCATATTAATGAAATAAAAAAATGATTCATACAATTAATTTATTTTATAATTTGCTTAAAGCATTATAAGCATTGTATAATTGTGGATTTCACGCTTTGCATACATGAGAAAGCTTTGCTTTAAATATTAAACAAACAAAAGCCTAATGAAGGTGTCGTAAAGCTCTTTATTTCAAACTGTAATGAAAGTATATATTTCAAACTAAGTGAATTGTCAGTGTTTGTTTTTAAGCACAGAAAGGATTATCGCTATGAAAAATCTTTAAATATATATTGTCTTTATTGTACGTATTATTCAAGTGAAATACCAGCAGCTTTATTTAATTGCAAATCTCTTATGTCTAATACATTTTTTTGGTAGTAAGAATTTCTCGGTTTTCACACTTTGAAAAGACCTCCATTATGTTATCCTTTTTATAGAAACACGTAGATAATTACATAGGCTTTATACGCGAAAGGAAAGTGCGAATAAAGGGAAACCCTTGTGAAAAGATTTCTTTTTGTATTCACTTCTTCATTAATCGAAATAAAATATTTAAAATATATATGTATAATGTTGATGGAGAAGTTTTCTCGGTGCTTTTTTGTACATTTTTTTTAATGTGTAAAAGTTTAAATCGTTTTAAACAATTCTACACAACGTTCGAGAGGAATGTTGTATTACGCCATTGTCTCGCTAATGTTATGTGAGTGGGGAATTTTTTTTCCTGAAATATTTTTACTTATTTCAACAGAGAAACTCTCGACGTATTTGTTATTTGTAAATCCGGGGATTTCAAGAAGCGTGAGAGTTTCTTTGAGGCTAAAAGACTTAATGTCTTTCAGGAGGAAGCTCAATTTCAGCGCACACATTCTATACGTACAATACGTGTCGAGACATGCTTTATTTTCGAGAGAGCCTCCGTTCTCTATTTACTGCGAATGCTAATGAAATTTCTTTTGTGGGTATTGTATGTATTATGAACTCGTATAATAAAATAAAATACGAAACGGCGAGTGTGATTTCAATGGGCCGATAAAACTTCATCGAATACCAAATTGACCGTGTGGGCAATTCACCCAAAGTCAATCGTTCGAATATTAATTTAAACCTTTATCGCGAATCCTACTGTAACGAACGATCGACTGAAGAATTTGAACTATTTATTTTGCTCTAACACAAATCTTCAGATACACCAGTCACAAGTTACAAGAGAATGAATTTTTATTCATAATACATTCAAATAATTCACCGTTCCTATTTATTTAACGTCTACAACATGCAACATTTGAAGACACTTTTGGTGTGAATAAAAATGTAACTACAGCTTATTGGATAAAATTTATTACAATACTCTAAACACCTACAATAGCTCTATATAAATTGTAGAAAGACTATTACGAAAGGTTATTTTGACAGTATTAAAATTAAGAAAACAAAATCATCACTGAAGAAGTCGTGCATTTCAGTACCAATTTCAATCACAAATATCTTTCAAATTACAAAACTCAAGACACTTTAATAAGAACGGTTAAATACAGAATCCTTTTGAGATAATTAAAATAAATCAAAATATTAAAATGCGTCGCACACTCACACTTTTTTTAAAAGACAATTTTTTCAATGTTAATATATAAAAATTATCAACCATATGAAAATATAACACTGTAGCAATTGTCTTATGATATTTAATATAAATCAAAAGATAGATAAATTTCCTTCGTGTGTCATAGAACGACGTTGCAAATTTACAACACATTCTTTATTATTATTTTTTAATCTTCTTATCAACACTGTCATGAACGTATTGATCATTATTACAATAGAAAAGAACTAAATCATCTATTTACTCATTACGGTTCCGATTTTTCTTATTTAGCAATTCAAAATGTTAATGAAAAGTGTCATTATTTTCATTTGAAACGATCAAAATCAATAATATTATTGGAGAATGTAACTAGGATGGAGTGCTTTTGGAAGAATGAACATTGTTTTTAAATTCAACATTCCGCTATGCTTAAAATAGAAGGCATACGACCAATGCGTACTGCCAGTTATGACGTATGGATGTGAAACGTGGATGAATGTTACAAAAGATCCAGTGCACACAGAGAAACATGGAAAGATGTATGCTCGGTATAACGAGAAGAGATCTGAAAGGGAATACATGGCAGATGGACGCGAAAAATACTGGAATGGTATCCGAGAGGATGTGAAAGAAAGCAAGGAAAGTTGATGAATTGACAAGAATGTGTGGAGTCAACTGGATGCAGATTGCCCAAGACAGACACGAATGGAAGAGGACTGGAGAGGCTTTCATCCAGCAGTGGATGGTTAAAAGCTGAAAATGATGATGATAACCTATGTACATATGAGTCGCCTAGTTCCAAATCCCGATAAGTCCATAAAACTCACTTGTTCGCAAGCGTGGTTTTTCTGCTACAGACATATTTGCTTGATGGCGTTTAAACTCATTTAAACTTAACTTTGTTGATATTAAACAAAATATTGAGATTAGAAACATGGACTTATCGTTGTTTGTTTCTAAATATGGCTTTTATCAGCTTTTATCAGTGTAATTGTCAGTTTTTGGAACTAACACCGATTTTCAATATTTTTTTACGGCGCACTTGGCGGTATTTGGAATAATTCAAGTATAAGGCATCGTTTGAAAACATTCTTAGAACCAGAAAATATTTTATCCTCGTTTTTTATACATATATATTGTGAACTTATCGGGATTTGGAACTAGGCGATTCATATGTACATACATACATACCTAGGCTGATTAACTAAATTTCGTTAAATACAAATATTATTCATTTACATGGTTACAATAACGATAAGATACGATAATACAATAGACGCAATCGTTCAACCGGAAATGTGAGGTTAACCTCAAGTCACACATATTCTGTTTGCTCGACATTTTATCACCAGGATATTTATTAAATATCAAGAAAATCTCACCGCAGGAATTTATTTTTTTACGCCTCGCAACCGACCTGCTGTCATATTTTTTCGTTCGCATATAATAATTGATGAGAAGCGACGAATGTCGCGGAGGAAAAAAACGAAAAAAAATCCACGATAGAAAATCCCGCAGGCATTAAACTTGAACGCAAGTGGGTCAAACTTGTCCAAGTGGAGAACGCATAAAAGAAACATTACGAAAGGGAAAACGCCTCAAAAGAATATGAAATGTCCCGACGCGACTCGGAACTACCGTAACTTTGACGATTTGTACCTTTTTTTTTTTATTAAAATTGGTACATATTTTGCATCGGCAATATTGGCACCGAATCTCAGACACTGTTTGCGGTGTAATTTTCAGCTCGTTTCGGTGATCCCGTTAACTCGTCGAGAGATTACCATTTTCGGTTTGTGTGTGTGTAGTTTAGTGCTCAGTCCCTTTGAAGACGCCATTACTGTGTCAAATGAACGTGGATACGTTTAAGGGTTATGTGTGTGTGACTGTTGAACCGTTGAGAGCACACTTAACCGTTGACTTATTCGTATCGATCTGTTCTACTGTCGAAACAATCTAATTGAAATGCAATCAGTGAATGCGCAAAGGGTATACATTTACATAAATGTATGTGTGTGTGTGTGTGTGTGTAGCCAATTTGAGGACTGACACAATTGGTATTTGCATTTTGATGAACCAACCTGGTTTTAGTTGCATTCCATTGGTATACTCGTAATTTCACATATAAGACTTTTCTCATCGTCATACATTATAAAGCCCAACTTGCATATAATTTTATATGTATAGCTGAAATGCAAGCTGATTTTAAAACAAACCATTAAAAATGAGATAGTTTTGGTTCAATTGATGGAACATTTTAAATAAACAAAATGCTTGTTAAAATGTAATGAAATACTTTCCGAACCATAACGGTTATTTGTACACTGAACCATCATTGAAATTGCATTTATGGTATTAAAATGCAACTTTGAATCTTTTTGACCTATACGTATATATTACACAAAGATAAAGCTTAAGAAAATTTTCCAACTGACCAATTTTGAATCAAAAACCTACTCAAATTTTATATTAAATACAACATACATAGTTTATTTGCGGAATTAATATTTATAATTAGATATATTATACATATGGCTTAAAAAAGAAGGCATACGACCAATGCTTACCGCCAGTTATGACGTATGGATGCTAAATTCAAGAATGCTACACCAGATCCAGTGCACACAGAGAGGCATGTAAAGATGTATGCTCGGTATAAGAAGCATGACCAAAGTGGCAGATATAGCGGAACGTTTGAAAAAGTTGAACTGGACACATAGCGAGATGAATGGACGCGAGAAATACTGGAATAGTATCTGAGAGGATGTGAAAGAAAGCAACCTTGGAGGATGGTGCGCTTTTGGAAGAATGAACATAGTTTTTAAATCCAACATCCCACTATGCTTAAAAAATAAGGCATACGACCAATGCTTACCGCCAGTTATGACGTATGGATGCTAAATTCAAGAATGCTACGCCAGATCCAGTGCACACATAGAGGCATGGAAAGATGTAGTATGCTCGGTATAAGAAGCATGACCAAAGTGGCAGATATGGCGGAACGTTTGAAAAAGTTGAAGTGGACACATAGCGAAATGAATGGACGGATCTGAGAGGATGTGAAAGAAAGCAACCTTGGAGGATGCTTAAAAAAGAAGGCATACGACCAATGCGTACTGCCAGTTATGACGTATGAATTGTGAAAATTGGATGCTAAATTCCTGAAAGCATGAATAGATGTACGCTCAGTATAACGAGCGTGTAAAAGTGGACGATATACTGATGAATTGAGAAGAATGTGTGCAGATTGCTCAAGACAGACAGGAGTGGAAGAGGATTGGAGAGGCTTATGTACATCCAGCAGTGGATAGTGATGTATTAACTGATATTAATATTTAATTACATATAATTTAAAATTTAACACAATACCACTTAATCTAGTCAAACCACAAATCATATCTGTATATACATATAGAATATTGTATTAATTGAATAGCAGGTAAACAAACTTTAATCCATACTATTATTTAATCTTACTATAGTATTGAATAGACTTTGATTTCAACATATTCAGCACATTGCAATATTTTAACACACACAGACACACACACACGTGCCAAAATATATTAGATAAACAATCTGTGCCTAAGATAGTAACACGACGCCCAATGTGCGACGGGTGCTCGTTATAGCGTTCGTAACGACATAACACCGTCGTTATACGGAAACTGGGCGTGTACATACAAAACGTACCGACATTAAACCGTCATCGGTACCTTTCGATACGAGATTTAACCCCACACGAGCTCTCAATCAAAAATTCAACTTGATCCATTTAAATATAGATCGCACACAGACAACAGCGGAATTATTATTCAATCGTACGCTTTCGCCTGACGCCGTATACGCATACTGATTTTATATTACACAATACACTCGTTATACCTATTGTTTGTTTTTTTTTTTTTTTTTTTCAGTCGGCAAACTGAATAATTAATACGCATTCGACGCGATTAATCATTCTCTCAATGGTCGAGCGGCGAAAAAGCTCCGCGTTATTGTTGTAAAATGAATCGTTTCAACGAATTCGTTTCAGCCGTCGCGTCGTCGCAGCGAAAGGGTTTAAATAATATATAATACGTTCGAAGGGTGAGTTTCGGACGTGATCTGAATACTCGAAAAGGTCCGACAAGCTGTACTATCAGAGAGCTCTAAATTTATGCTAACGATGAACCATCTCGGACAGGCGTATATTATTAGAGCTTCGGTGTCTTTGTTGTCTTTGTTCGGATAATTTGTTGGTAAAAAAATGAATTTTAATTTATTCAATTGAACGCACCTACGTCTTGTATTGTTGAAATGCTGGTGCTATTTCGATAATATTTTCAGTGTTGAAATTGACGTGGAATATGCTGCGATATCGTTGACGACGGTCACAAGTACAACACGTGAGTATTTACGAGTTTCGTGACTGTGCTAATATTTAGCGAACGATAAAGCTCACCGAGTATTCGAATGGATCAACTTCAAAGTAGTCATATTGACAATTGTGTACGAGGGTTTCAGAGCTTCTCAAAGCTTAAATAAGCATTTTATAATTTAGAATATAAATAGTCATTTAGTTGGCATATTTATTTTTCTGTTTAAAAAATAAGGCATACGACCAATGCGTACTGCTAGTTATGACGTAAAATGTGAAATTTCAAGAATGTAAAGTAAGATTCAATGCACACAGAGAAGCATAGATAGATGTACGCTCGGTATAACAAGAAGATATCGTAAGAGGAATACATGGATAAGAAGTGTGACCAAAGTGGCAGATATAGCGGAACGTGTGAAAAAGTTGAAGTGGACACATAGCGAGATGAATAAATAGACGCGAGATATACTGGAATGGTATCCGAGAGGATGTGAAAGTAAGCAAGGTAGACCGATTGGACGATGGGCTGATGAATTGAGAAGAATGTGTCGAGATTGCTCAAGACAGACAGGATTGGAGAGGCCTCCATCCAGCAGTGGATGTTGAACGGCTGAAAATGATTATTTATTTTTCATTGACTAGTTTTTCTCTAAATAATCGATAAATGAAAATTTGTAGATTGATTCATTAAGTATAAAAATATCCATTCTAGCGGTCGTAAAGTGTAAATTAAACGGTTTGTAGTGCAATTTTTTTCGTCAGTTTTTACAGTCGGTTTTGAGGCATTTTTCTAAATAAATTTCATATGAAACTTGCTGCAAAAGTTTGCCAAAATTCTTAAAAAACCTCATTCGTTCATGTGAGTTGTAAATTCGAGGAAACATTGTACAAAATTTTCACATTTAAATTAAATTAAAATGACTTATCTTCTTCAAAATTATTGGTCGTTTGGTCGACTGTTCACACGATATTCAAAATCAACCTGTGTTAAAACAATTCCCAAATGAACCTATTGTACATATGTAGATTACTCAAATCAAAGCAGAAAATTGAATCAACATTCAAAGTATATATGTATGTACATAAATACTAGTATAAGCCCGTTGAATATCAACGGAGCGCTTTCTCATCACCCGTACTGAAAAATTAAATTAAATTTAATAGCTTTTATAGTTGTTGCATATATGGCGCGTTATAATAACAACCTAATAGTTTAGCAAAGTCGCGAGCCTATTTATTATATAAAATAGTCAATTTGAAGCTAGGCCATTATTATCTGGTTTGGCTCACCGCGTAAGCGCTCAGTGTTCCGAATCAGTGATACCGGGTTCAAATCCCACTCGCGCGACCTTCTTCTTTTTTTTAATTATTTACATCGGCGAGCGTTATCAGCAGACAGACAGACACGGAATATTGCTATTATGATGATGATGTTACTGGCAAAGTTTAAAAATCCCTGCATTGTATAAAATACCAGGTCATTTTATTCAATGCCTAACGTTTTAGATAAGATACGAAATAAATGAATTTTTCGGTCACAACCTAATTTTTTATCTCACCAATCAGATCAGATGCTATCGAAGAACATATTGAACCAGTCGTTCTCAAACTTTGCGTTCTATTTTAACTTATGAAGATTAGTACAGTTTGCACTTTGCTTTGTCGTTTTGGCCTGAAGCAATTTGAATGGTATTTTTCACGAACACAGAGGCGTTAGCTCTTTAAATACAATATACATATAATAGAACTTTGGTAATCTAATCTTCTATACTTTAATTTAATAGGCGTACATTTGAAATTTATCTCGGGAATAAAAATAAAATTTCATTTATAAAAATAGCTCACTTGACATTCCATTAGTGCGGCGAAAATATGAGATGTTCATCGGGTCAAAAAATATATAAAATTGCTTCTAGCGTGAAAGTGATACGGCAACGAGGCAATTTGTTGGAATATTACGAGCTTTTTACTTGTGAAAAATTCAAAAGGATATTTCAAACTATGTACAAATAAATGATTTCGCATACCTATGTATATATGTATATATATTTTATTTTTTTTTTTTTTGGCAAAGTATGAAATAAACGAATTTTGCTGGCAGGATCATTTTTCATCTCACCAATTTTTTCTAAAGGAAAATTTGAAACAATTTTTTCACGCAATCTTTCACAAACTTTACCTTTTTAGACATGCTATTTCTATTTCAATTTATGAACCAATTTACTTTAATTTAACAGGCGTATATTTGAAATTTACGTTCTGGTTTTTTAATTATTTACATCGGCGAGCGTTATCAGCAGACAGACACAGGGACGGAATAGGGAATAGGGCTATTATATATATTATTATTATAATAGCCCTATATATTATACTAGCTTTATTACCCGGCTTTGCCCGGGGTGTAATTAATATAATGTAATATAGTGTTTGTTTAGTAAATTATTTCGGAAGCCCAAGAAAGGGGCCGCCGGGGCAGGAGGGGGGTCTAAGGGGTGGTAAGGGGCCGGCATAAATTTTAGGGAGTATAGTAACGCTATGACGTCACTATAGGATTTTTCGAGTTTTTTTTTACCACCCCCAAACCCTCCTTCTTACCCCAGCGGCCTTTTTTTTTGGAATCTCGAAAAGCCATCCCGGCCCTCAAATCACCCCCCCCAGACGTCCCTCAAGCCCCGGCGGCCCCTTTTTGAACTCCCTCAAGCCATGCCGGCCCCCTACCACCCCCCCAGACCCCCCTCAAACCCCGGCGGTCCCTTTTTCGGACTCCCGAAAAGCAATGCCGGCCCCTTACTACCCCACAAACCCCCCTCCTATCCCGGCGACCCTTTTTTGGACTCCCGAAAAGCAATGCCGGCCCCTTACCAACCCCCAAACCCTCCTTCTTACCCCGGCGACCCCTTTTTTGGACTCCCGAAAAGTAATGCCGGCCCCTTACCAACCCCCCCCAAACCCTCCTTCTTACCCCGGCAGCCCCTTTTTTGGACTCCCGAAAGTGATGCCGGCCCCTACCCCCCCCCAGACCCCCCTCCTATCCTGGCGACCCTTTTTTGGACTCCCGAAAAGTAATGCCGGCCCCTTACCAACCCCCAAACCCTCCTTCTTACCCCGGCGGCCCCTTTTTTGGACTCTCGAAAAGCAATGCTGGCCCCTTACTACTCCCCGAACCCCTCCCTGCCCCGGCGGCCCCTTTTTGGGCTCCCGAAACACTATCTGCTTAAATCTACTTAAATCTGCCGAAAACATCTACTATCGTGTGTACTACGTCGTTTCTATTAATCGCGCCAGAGCAACGCCTGGTAATTGACGAATGACCCATACGTACATACATACATACAAACTTTAGTGTTTTATATATTATATTATTAGAATCAAAAGCAAAAAAAACGAGTTATAAAAAATACCACAATATTCAATGGCAGTTTGGTAACCTACTATTATTACACAAGTGCAGATATGTACATATATGTAAGTGCCCATTGAAAAATATATTCTTTGAGAATGTATTGTGATTTTTTCGGCCAGAGGGGCTGCGCCCCCTTATACTGAAAGGGGCGCCCCCATAATTCCATTATCAGTGATGCTCACGCTCGTACCTGTCGCACGGCCCTGTAATGGTTTCCGCAAACGGTCCACTTTTATTCCGGTACTGCTGTCCGTTTTACTCTTTCTCTTTTTCCGCATTTTTTTTTTTTAATAGCGATCATCATTAGAATTTTTATAGCGGATCCGCAATTATTGCGGACATCCTAAAATTACACTTTAAAGACGGAATAGTAGTGGTGGATTATGAGCGGCTGAGCAGAAATATTTTGCATTGTATTTTCAGTGAATCTTCTGAAAGTGGTGTACATGAATATCAAACGTTGCCTTCTTCACTATTTGACAAATACATATTTTACCATTTGTCATAGTGAAATAACTAGGGAAAGGTACTCTCCGGTGGTTTCCCATTAACTTCTGTATCTCCCGATGGGTGGTGGTGGGTGAGAGATACATTTTATATATATATGTATAATTGCCGAAATCCGTCTGTCTGTCTGCTGATAACGCTCGCTGAGGAAAAATAATTAAAAAACCACCAGAACGAGTGGGGATCGTACCCAGGACCCCAGACTCGGGAAGAACGTCCTTAGACTAATCTGCCAAAACCAGTTGTCGGTTTGGTCCTTTTTTTTTTAAACATTACCTATACAAGGGATAGTGACTCCGCTTTACCTATAACATAAAAACTCTTCTAATAATACATAGATGGCTGTATTTGTGTGTGGCTGCTTATTATTATGAATTTAATAAATTGTTTAAACACGCGTAAATTACACGCTGTCAACGCCGCTTATGTGATCAGCTATGTTTTAGTGATTCATTACAAGGTGATCAAATATTACCATTTGTGTGTGATCGCGTACGAAAATTCATTCGACCGTGATATTTTCAACCGTACAAACTAGCAAATGTGCGAATATATTATATATATATATATAATAGCTGAAATCCGTCTGTCTGTCTGTCTGTCTGCTGATAACGCTCGCTGAGGAAAATAATTAAATAACCAGAACGAGTGGGGGATCGAACCAGGGACCCCAAGCTCGAGAGGAATCGCACTTATGCTATCCGCTGTCGCCAGTTGTCAATTTAGTCCTTTTTTTTTAAACATTACCTATACAAGGGATCGTGACTCTGCTTTACCTATAAAAGGGATCGTGACTCTGCTAATAATACACAGATGGCACTATAAAAACAATTTTTTTTTTTTGATTTTTACAAAATCACTTACAAAATTATAATTATTATATATATATAATAATTAATAAAATAAATCGATACTACGGAATTGCTATTATACATAGATGGCGCTATAAAAACTATTATATATTTTTTTTGTCACTTACAACCTTGCGATCAATTAGTGGGGATCTCTATTAAAAAAGCGCTTTACGTAATTTAAAATTCAGCGGGCGTTGATATTCAACGGGCTTACACTTGTACACAGATTACCAGCGTTGAAGTCTACAACAGTTGTAGGTTGTTCCAGTGGTTATTTATTTTTATGGTATAGTTGTGGTACAAGTAGTGTGGATGATGACTGACCAACAATAACTGACCAGTTATTAATATTAAATTCTGTACGTATCGAATTCCTTGAATGAGGTGGTGCTTAACCTTTTATAGGACTTGCAATTAGGTGGAAAGGGAACAAAGCCACCTTCCCTATTGGTTAGTTTAAGAAGAAAAAAGCAGGTGTTGCTTACCTTTACAAAATAATGCGAGTGGTTACAAAAAATTGTGAGAACATTTCACGCGCGTACAATAAATTATAGTTTACAATGAGATATACATAGTTTACCATTGTAAACATGAACATAAAAAATGGGTGATTTTGTTAGTTTTATAACACTTGATTTATCAGTGTCAGTTTAACTTCTTAGAGCACGTGTTGCTACCTTTAAGATAATGCGAGTGGTTATATGCGTATGTAGTTACAATGAAACGTTACAAAAATTGGAAGGACATTTCAAGTCTTTGTTGATTGTATAAAAATTATATTTAAAGTCGCAATGAGATGGTTTTTATAGCCTGGTGCATTCGGAATCCTCAGATATGACAATATACGGATTGAACTACATACATATGTATGTATGATTTGGTAGGAATTATTTTGGATGGTGCCAATTTTGATGAATTGTCTCACAACTTAGTTAGATAAATTGGCAAATTCGAACTGAAGACGGCTGATCTGAATTTAGTAATCTTGCCAATGACGATATTTATGGTTGAAAATCGTTGAAAAAAACATTCAACATACGGGGATCGAACCCAGAACCTTTTACTCAAAAGACCAACGCTCTAACCACTAGGCGACTGGTTAATCCTTAGTAAATATACATATGTATGTAGTCTGTGAAATAGATGAAATTTGTGAACCAATTTCATCGAATGAAACGTATTTCATCAAATGAAAAAATTAAATAAATTTCATATGAAATTTCATATAATAATTGCTACAAATATTTTTCACCGGCCAGATTGTACTAATCGTTCCGCGCTTTTGTTTAAAATAATAATCACTTTATTTGGCGAGGGATTTTTAAAGACGAAAAAAATTCTCATAAAAAAGACGATAATAAATCCGATTCGGAATACAGAAGAAATAGGAAAATGATGAAGTAAAATCTTGCGGTAAAGAGCGACCTCGCCTGAAAAATTTCTTTTAAGATGGAAATGAGCCGCTCGTATATTATTCGCCGAGGTCGACGAGGAAAAGTCTCCGAAAAATCGCTAAGAAGTTAATCGTTCCCTTTTCAACTTTCAGACATGGTAAACGTGGATATAATGGATTTATTTTTTAATACATATCCATAAATTTTTCTTTGACAAATTAAATAATTGGCAGTCAAATTAAAACGTATTATAAAAACATATCGAAATCGCCTCTCCACTTGCGCTGCATTAATTCGACTTGAATTTCAGCTGAAAAATATTTGAAAGTCCAAGGGAGCGTACATTGTCAACGTTTTTTCGTAAACAATCAATCTTCCCCTGAAGCGGAGACTGCTTGATTTGCGTTTGAAAAATGAATCTTGTGTTCTTAGAGCGGATAAAAATCAATATAAATTATTATTAATTAATTTAATTTCAAAAATGCTCAAGCAAACTGGATATTCGAGGAAATTTTGAATATATTCAGTAATATGATTCATCGTATAATTTGATTGATTTTCTATTAATTTTATTTTGGGTATAGCTTTTATGGCTTTTACATACATATAATATACCCAATATAAAGCTTATTGTCTTATTGCTAACCGGTAATCGATCAAACATTTATATCTCCAAAACTAAAAAACCATCCACTGCTGGATGAAAGCCTCTCCAATCCTCCTGTCTGTTCCATTCCTGTCTGTCTTGAGCAATCTGCATCCACTTGACTACACACATTCTGCTCAATTCATCAGCCCATCGTCCACTCGGTCTACCTTGCTTTCTTTCACATCCTCTCGGATACCATTTCAGTATTTGTAGCGTCCATCTGCCATACATTCTTCTCGCTATGTGTCCACTTCAACTTTTTCACACGTTCCGCTACTTTATTACCCATGTACTCCTCTTACGATCTCTTCTTGTTATACTGAGCATACATATGTGTCTAACAGATGAATTTAACATTTCACATCCATACGTCATAACTGGCAGTACGCATTGGTCGTATGCCTTCTTTTTTAAACATAGCGGAATGTTGCATTTAAAAACTATGTTCATTATACCAAAAGCACCTTTACATCGCTTATTTTCAAGACGATTCAAAATTTGAAAGAAATGGATTTGTTTTAATGACCACTCTGTGTGTTTAAACAAATTTCTTGCACTATCATTCAGTATTCAATGAAATTTTTATACTTTTATTTCATTTTTTAATGGTAAGACGGTTATTTTAGCCCGTCATTTATGTTCGTTTTCATTTCGTTCAGCGACTTGTTAATGCGATAATTACATTGTTTAGCTTATGTACAATAATTAAGAAACAGGAAACATGTCGTTTATCTAATCTTTCGTGGCGTAAAACAAACACATTACTGAAAACGCAACCTCGCATGTCTAATACGTATAAGTCGCGAATGAAATATCGGACAGCGCACATTTTTCTCAGAGCTAAGTACAATTTGAGACAAAACACATAAATCTAATATGTAGAGTTCAACCTAAGTGTACGCAGTATAAACTGGCCCCGAGGAGATAGCAGCTTCCTTTTTTGGTTTTTGATAAATTCGCTTTATTCGTTCGTCTGACCCGATAATGCGACAGATCCCTTCAATGTAAGTACCCGAAGGTTCGGTGTTCAAATCCGCGTTTAGTTCGTCCGTTCGAATTGAGATTTATGGGTTATGTGTGTGCGAAGAAAAAAAAAAGCAGAAGAAAAAAAAAAAGCCATTTGATAGAAATCCGATCCGATCCGAAAAAAAATGAAAACGCACGAACTTCAATATCAGAAGAACTTTATACACTCGTGTAAACCCGTTGAATATCAACGGAGCGATTTCTCATTTCCCGCGCTGAAAAATAATATTAAATTTTTATAGTTGTTTTATAGTTATAATACAACAACGTAACAATTTAGCGCGAAGTCGCGAACCTTTTGAGTATTAATATTGTCAAATTGTAGCAGGCCCATCATTACCTAGTTTGGATTAATGCGTAAGCGCACTCTCTTCCGCACTGGTAATCTCGGGTTCAAATCCCACTCGCGCGACGTTCTGGTTTTTTAATCATTTACCTCGGCGAGCGTTATCAGCAGACAGACACACAGACGGAATACGCCTTTTATATTGTACTAGTGTAAGCTCGTTGAATACACTGAGCAACAAAAAATCACGTTTAAGTTTGACCCACTAAATTCGAATCCGATAATGATATTTACCTAATCGGATAAAGTATTGTGATCGTGCGAAAATTCGACCTAGAGATTTTGACTGATTTGTATCGAGTATCATCCCCTGATACTGATGTTTTCATGATTTCTAAAAAATGTCTGTATGTCTGTGTCTGTGTACTTATGCGTGTGTGTGTCTGTATGTGTGTTTTCTCCGAAACTATCAAGACTGTCAAGCTGAAATTTCATATCTATTATTTTCACGTAAGTTGTAAGAGCCATAAGAAATTTGGTCAACATCAGTCAACCGAAAGTAGGGTTTTTTCTTGTAGAAAATTCTAAAATTCTTTTACCACAGAATATTTCTGAAACTGCTCCGGCGATCTTGTCGAAAATTTATATGTACCTATGTATTTATAATTTTCATATAAAAATTAAGAGTTGATAAGGTTTTGATGAAAATCCGCCGACCGGAAGTGGTAGTTGAATATATGCCTCAACATAGTAATTTCATGATATTTATGTATGTATTTTGGTCGGTGTGGTGGTGTGCATGCGTTTTATTTACTTACGTACTTAAAAAAATAATTTCGTTACTCTTTGTATTCCTCAAATATATGGATAAAGTCATGGGTTGGCCACACCCGAATTTTTTTTGATATGCTCTCGTTTATGAGATATTCGCGATTTAGAAAATGTGAAAAATATCCATTTTTTTGGCTTTTGCGGTCTATAACTCAAAATGTACATAGTATCGCTGTGCTCAAAGTGAGTATTGAAATCAATAGTCAGATATTTTTCCTATTGATTATAATTTTTTATTGCTTTTAAATACTTATAATTAATTATCTAGCGAATTTTTAAAGTCAAAAAATTTTTTTTTTTTCACATATTTTTTTCCCGTGCTATGTGTTTTGTGTGTCTATGTGTCTATCTGCTGATAACGCTCGCCTCGGTAAATAATTTAAAAAAAATTGAACTCAGGTTGAGAGGAATCGTGCTTACACTATCTTCCAAACGGAGGCGATGACGAACGTGCTATAATTTGCCACTTTCGCGACTTTGCTAAATTTGTACGTTGTTGTTATTATAACGCGCCACAGATGGCGCATTATTGCATAACTACAAAAACTACTAAATTTAATATTATTTTTCAGTACGGGTGATGAGAAATCGCTCCCTTGATATTCAACGGGCTTACACTAGTAATATGATACTAGTACACTGTACGAGATGTTTGTATTACTCGGAATTAGCGAGTCTAGTGCCCGATTAATTATTCACATTCGTTGGAGGATTGGACTAAATTTCGTTGACGGATTCGGTCCTGGCAGGCTCGTCATATTATCCTTTACGTTTTGTCTGTACGCATTTTCGCTCTCGCGTTTCTACATTCGCCATTGAAGTGTTATTACACGGTGTGGTTCTTCTTCTGCTTGGAAAAGTGAGTGGTTTCGCCAACACTTAACGCACGAATCGGGTTTCATTTCTGTTCCCGGTACTTAAACAGGGTGTATAGAAAGTCTTCGTCCTATTTTTACATTAAGTATCCATGCGTGGATATTTTATTGCGTACTTTTGGTACTTGTTTATATATTATACGACAAACAAACAAACTACTTATTTGTTCAACTAAAGTATAGTTTATTGCGAACTAGCCGCATAAAGTCGAAAAAATTATGTAACTTTTTCCTTTGCAATATTGCACGTAAGCTATGGCTTATTTATTTTAGGATACAAAATGCCAACCCATGACTTTATCCATATATTTGAGGAATAGAAAGAGTAACGAACGAACGTATAATACATATGAAATCACGGTGTCCACGCAAACACACACTTTTCAACGCATACTGAAACACGATAAACCGTCACTTCTAGTATACCGATTTTGATGAGTGTTTTTTTCAAACTCACTATTGCTATAATAATTCTAATTTTATAATATTATAAAAAAAAACGACATCTCGTTCAAGAGTATACTGCCACTTCCGGTTAGCGAATGTTGACCGTGAAAATAATAGATATGAAATATGACTTGATAGTTTCGGAGAAAACAAACACACAGACACATAAGTCTTATGGATTGTAATGGTCGGTAAAAAATGAAGTTTCAGTGTAATGGGATAACGGTTTTTGAGTTATTAACGATTCTACACACAGGTACACAGTCCAACAGACATTTTCCAGAAATCGTGAAAACGTGATCGGCTGATGATAATTGATACAAATCGGTCAAAATCTCGAGCTCACATTTTTGCACGATCACAATACTTCATCCGATTAGGATAAAGTAATAAAAATAGTATACAATATGAAATTAGTTCACGGGTCCCGCAAAAATCCATAAAATCTTCTAATTCAAACTTCAACTGAAAGTTTTATTAGAAGATATAATAAGTTTGTTCTACAATTTATATGCTAGACCAGCGTTTCCCAAACTGTGGGTCGCGAGCCGATTTTTAGTGGGTCGCGAAAAATTCACAGTTCAAAATTCACATTCCAAAGAATGTGATTTTTTTTTAATTGTTTAAAAATAAAATATGAAAAAATGGGAAAGTAAAAATAATATGCAACTAAATTTAAAATAAACAAGACGAACAGAGAATAGAATGCGTCCGAGCAAATTGCGTTAGAATTTTGTGACGAAGCTTCTGGATTTTAAAAACAAGCCACTAGAATTTTTTGAAAGACAACTGGAACAGCTTTAGTCGTTGAAATCGAAGCTTTCGCATTACACCAGCATTAATGAAAAATCTCTCCACGCCACGTACCGGATTAGTTTACAAATCGCGCAAGCTAGTAAGCCGCACACAATTGGCAAGACTTTAGTGCTACCACCAATAAAAGACACGGTTGGAATTATGTTTGATGATATGAGCAAGAAAGGAGTATAGAAGTCGAAACGATTTCGCTTATAATACGATTGCACGCAGAATCCATGAATGTACAAGGTTTATCCCAGCTACTTGTTTTCGTTAATTATTAAGTTATTTAAAAATAAATAAAACTGGATATTTCTAAGTGTAAAAAGAGTATTAAAAATAATTTAAATAACCGCCCCTCCCCCCACATCATGTCCATTAAAACTAAGTGGGTCGCGGTACTAAAAAGTTTGGAAAGCACTGTGCTATATATACTATTTGAAAAAGTTTTATATTCAATACATAAATGTATAATGAAACTAGGGTGGAGTGCTTTTGGAAGAATGAACATAGTTTTTAAATCCAACATTCCGCTATGCTTAAAAAAGAAGGCGTACGACCAATGCGTACTGCCAATTATGACGTATGGATGTGAAACTTGGACGCTAAATTCAAGAATGCTACGAAAGATCCAGTGCACACAGAGAAGCATGGAATGATGTATGCTTGGCATAACAAGAAGAGATCGCAAAAGAAATACACGGGTAAGAAGTATGACCAAAGTGGCAGATATAGCAGTGGCAAGTGGCAATGGGCTGGACACATAGCGAAAAGAATGGATGGCAGATGGACGCGAGAAGTACTGCAATGGTATCCGAGAGGATGTGAAAGAAAGCAAGGTAGACCGAGTGGAAGATGGGCTGATGAATTGAGAAGAATGTGTGGAGTCAAGTGGATGCAGATTGCTCAAGACAGACAGGAATGGAAGAGGATTGGAGAGGCCTTCATCCAGCAGTGGATGGTGAACGGCTGAAAATGATGATGACATAAATGTAAAATAATTATTTTTTATTAGTTTTTTTCTAAACAATCAACTGTCAATTAGTTCAAATTGAGTTCTTGTTGTATATGAGTCGCCTAGTTCCAAATCCCGATAAGTCCACAATATATAAAAAACGAGGATAAAATATTTTCTGGTTCTAAGAATGTTTTCAAACGATGCCTTATACTTGAATTATTCCAAATACCGCCAAGTGCGCCGTAAAAAAATATTGAAAATCAGTGTTAGTTCCAAAAACTGACAATTGCACTATGATCAAAGCTGATAAAAGCCATATTTAGAAACAAACAACGATAGGTCCATATTTCTAATCTCAATATTTTGTTTAATATCAACAAAATTAAGTTTAAATGAGTTTAAACGCCATCAAGCAAATAAGTCTGTAGCAGAAAAACCGCGTTTGCGAACAAGTGAGTTTTATGGACTTATCGGGATTTGGAACTAGGCGACTCATATGTATACCAAATTTCACTTAAAAATATTTGACGTGGGAGCTCATTGGAAAACGTTGACTTCAATCATGGCATTGCCGGTCGGTCTTGGTATTTTGCCCATTGTGTATATATGGGGTTGTCAGGACCCCAACGTGTCAACCTACATACATTTTGGCGTCGGTGACAGTTTACACCGACCGATAATGACCGGTTTTTTCCTTTTTAACGCACGCTGCGAACAAAAACCATAAATCTCCAACGAGTGCACACTTCTCGACTCTGCCCCACTCTATGTATGTATGTATGTACATTCGCGTGTGGAAAACGCTCTCAAATCGGAAAACTTTACATATAATCTCTAAGTGGGGTGGAAAGGGGGGAGGGGCAGGTCGTACTGTCACACCTCGAAGATTATTATTTAAATATAAAAAGTGGAATTCAGAGTTACAGGAAAAAATAAAGAGGTGCTTATAATTTTATTACCTCTAGGTTGTGATGTGGCATTGTTGAAATTCAAAAGAAGCGACACGCGGCAATGTCGCATCTCTGAGGAAAAATGTAATTTTATCTTCTTCTTTTTTTTTTTTTTATTATTGTTACTTTGAAGAAAATTTCAAATGAGAAAAAGTATAATGTATGTATATATTGTATATTAGGCAGGGAAATAATGAAGTCCTATCACAAATTTTAATTATTTTAAATCCCTTTTCGTTTCCTTGCTTTTTATTGTATTTACTATTATAATATATGTACATACATACAACGTTTGGTAACATCTATCAGTACGGTTTTGTACTTTTTTTGAAAATTTTCCATATCAAATGAGTCAATCAATATAATGCTTTTATACCAATACTATTTTTCTTTCCCTTGCTTCATTTAAACTCAATTCAACCACACCTGTACATACATATATATGTATATAAGAATAGATTAACACAATTGAGCAACGAAAGTAAAGTCTAAAATTATGTTTAATGAATTTTGCACGCAAAACGTTGTCACTGTAGATAATCATATTTTAGATATAGTTAATAGTTATTTATACGTTATATTATAGAACAATTGGTGAATATGACTGGTTGTAAGAAATAATGAAACTAGGATGGAGCGCTTTTGGAAGAATGAACATTGTTTTTAAATCCAACATTCCGCTATTGCATACGACCAATGCGTACCGCCAGTTATGACCTATGGATGTGAAACGTCGAGGCTAAATTCAAGAATGTTACGCAGGATCCAGTGCACACAGCGAAGCATGGAACGATAACGTGAAGAGATCGTAAGAGGAATACATGGGTAAGAAGTATGACCAAAGTGGCAGATATAGCAGCACGTGTGAAAATGTTGTAGTGGCAAATGGGTTGAACACATAGCGAGAAGAATGAAGTGGTATCCGAGAGGATGTGAAAGAATACAAGGTAGAACGAGTGGACGATGGGCTGATGAATTGAGAACAAAGTGTGGAGTCAAGTGGATGGAGATTGCTCAAGACAGACAGGCATGCAAGAGGATTGGTGATCTGAAATGATAATGAATGAATGATGATGATATACGAATAAATTATTCAGCTATAAAAAGCTACAGTATAAGCAAATTTGATACTGTCGCATTGCAATGAATTGAAATTGAAAAAATCATGGAAATATTGAATTTTTACGTGCAACGAACTAAAAATTAAAATTTTTTTTATGTTATATCTTCTCTGGTTATCATAATAATATTCCTTTGTACGAAAAAATGCACATTCTCCAACGTCCAATAAGTAAACATCTACTGTGCTGTAAAACCAAAAGTTTTTGTTCCATACGTTTCTTACCATTGATACTTACGTGTTTTGAATATTAAAAACCGTAACACGCACATGTAGGTGTTTACTTTTCACGCACGAAATATATGTACATGTAATGTAATATATTATCGAAGAGACGTCGAATAGTACAAAAAAAGCACACAGAGATAAAAAAAAAGGGGGTTATTTTCAACGTGTGTGAATACACTCGGGGTTGATGTGCATCATATTTTATTCATTGCGAAGTTTGTGCACCTGCTGCGAACCCTGGTTTTGCCATTCAATGGAGAAAATTCAGGAAAATCCCCGGATATCGTCGAAATTTTCCCCACCGACCGACTCACCAAAGAAAATTCTATTTAACATATGTATGTATGCATGTACTGTAGATGTGTTTGCGCGCGAAAAATTCACAAGCGACAAATTGTCACTCGGATATATGCTGCCATTTCCGTGTTAGCGCTATCAACGCAATTTAATGTAACCGCAAACGTTCATTTCTGGAATGTATAAGAAACTGACAGACAGATGGACACATGGACATAGAGGTAGACATACAGATAGGCATACATGTTGAAAGATATAGGTATATTCATAGATTGATAGACATATGTACATAGTGCCAGTTATGACGTATGGATGTGAAACTTGGGTACTAAATTTAAGAATGCTACGCAAGAGGAATACATGGGTAAGGTGTATGACCAAAGTGGAACGTGTGAAAAAGTTGAAGTGGACACATAGCGTGAAGAATGGATGGCAGATGGACGCGAGACATACTGAAATGGTATCCGAGAGGATGTGAAAGAAAGCAAGGTAGACCGAGTGGACGATGGGCTGATGAATTGAGTTAACTGGATGCAGATTGCTCAAAACAGACAGGAACGAAATAGGATTGGAGAAGCTTTCATCCAGCAGTGGATGGTGAACGGTTGAAAATGATGATGATGATGATGAGACATACATATGTACATATTGATATATGTATACATGGATAGATAGATAAACAGCCGGTAGTAAATATAGATAGATATGTAGATAGACAGAAAGGCAGATAAAAAATAGATAGTTACACATATATGTACATATGTATGTAGATAAACAACTATGTAGACAGATAGTTAGACAGATGGATAGACTGACAGATAAACATACATATGTATATTAGATAGACAGACAGACATATGTACATATGTACATACGGGCACATATCTATCTGTCTATTTAGGCAGTTATGTTCTGGCAACTATGTATGTATGTACATATGTATTTCTAATATATTATGTGCATTCTAAAATATACATATTCTTACGAACAACATAATACATGTTATATCCACCAGATCAACAATTCCTAGCTTTATAAAGGTAATATGTATGTACATACGTATATATCTATCTGCCTGGTTAGTTTTTGTTCAATATGCATATTTGAATATTTCAAAACACTGACAAAACAATGACACACTATGTACTTCATCAAGTATCCAATGTGTGCAATTAATTTATCTGCACTCGAGATTAGCTATGTAGATTTCCCTCAATTTAGTCATAGAGATTCGCATATTTTCGAAATATGTACATACATATGTATACATAAACTCCGTTTTGAAAATCGATCGATACAAAGCAATTGCTTTTGTAATGCACTGTAAATATATTATATATATATATATAATAGCCCTATTCCGTATGTCTGTCTGTCTGTCTGCTGATAACGCTCGCCTCGGTAAAGACGAAAAAACACGAACGTCGCGAGTGGGATTTGAACCCGCGATCACCAGGTTGGGTGAGTTAGCGCTAACGCGTTCATCCAACACCGGTGATCGGAGGCCTCCTATAATTTGAAAATATTAATCCTTTGTAGGTTCGCGACATTGCTAAATTGTTACGTTATCAATCACGTCAAACACGTCCGTTGATATTCAACGGACTTACACTAGTATAAAATAAAAAGAACATAGAACATATTGAACCTATTATATATATAATAGCCGAAATCCATCTGTCTGTCTGCTGATAACGCTTGCTGGAGAAAAATAATCAAAAAACCGGAATGAGTGGGGATCGAACCCGGGACGCCAGGTCGGGAGTAATTGCGCTAACGCATACGCCACGGCCAATTGTTGATTTGGTCCTTTTTTTTTTAACATTACCTATACAAGGGATCGTGACTCTGCTTTACCTATAAAAGGGATCGTGACTCTGCTAATAATACATAGATGACGCTATAAAAACTTTTTTTTTTTTTTTTTTTTTTTTTTTACAAAATTACAAAAATTAAATAATTATAATATAAATAAATAAAAAATAAATAAAAAATTTGGGATTTGGGATTCGATACCGTGCTCGATATGTCGATAGGTGATCTCTATTAAAAAAAAGCTTTACGATATTTAAAATTCAGCGGGTGTTGATATTCAACGGGCTTACACTAGTATATACATATGTAGTTACATATGTATGTATGTATATAGATTCCATCTGTCATAAGACAGAATTATCGAAACACAACTTGTTACGATATATACATGTTAAATTGCCTCAATATAAGACTCGCAAAATCATAGTGAGTAACTCTTCTATGTAATTGAATTTTAAATTGTACATTTCAAAGCGAACGCCATTTACGCCCGGGTAACGCCTAGCACTGCCGCAATATAATGCTACGCTCGCGTCTCTTAATGGATAGCATCGTTTGCAGTGAGATGCGAGGGCTCAAAAATCAGGTATACAGTAGTCTCGTAAGTAACGGCCGGTAATTTATTTAACATGATTCGGCAATTCGGCGCAAATATCGCGCGTTTTATCACAGAGACGAAAGACGAGCCGAATGTCATACATGGCTGAACAACGCGAAGAGTACAATCTTGGCTCATCTTCTCCCCCATCTCTCTGTTGCTCCCTTCGGTAATCTGACCTCTGACTAAAAGCCTCGTTTAGACTTGTCTCTCTCTCTCTCACTGTGTCCTTTTGAAATTTTCCTTGGTTTGTTTGCGTACGCGGTCGGGAAAACCTCTTTGTTTTCCACTCGGGGTGATATCGCGATGATCTTACGCTGTGCAACTTACAACTACTTGATTTGTCAAAACAACAAAAAAATTGACTTGCCCTATCTGTGACTCGATCTATGTACGTGGTAAGCCTTTGAGGAACACTACACTATTATTTTTTTTCATATTAAGTCAAAAAATTAGGTATACGACCAATGCGTACTGCCAGTTATGACGTATGAATGTGAAACGTGGGTGGTAATTGAATTCAAGAATGTTACGTAAGATCCAATGCACACACAGAAGCATTATAAATGCTTCAGACAAATCAGAAATTGTTTCATAATAAAAAAAGTAGGTAGCGTATTTTTGTTTCACTACAACTAAAAAGCTTTATAATATTTATTATTAAATAAAAGCATAGCATTTCAAACAATCATATTATTACTTTAAAAAAATTTATTTTGATACTTTTAACGAGAATTTACTTTTTTTAATGGCTCAGGTTTGTGTTTTAAGAATTCATAAAACTGTATACAATTCATGTCAAAGTTGCGTTTGGTATAAATGCATGCTTCCAATGTTTCGATTTTCAATTGGGTTTTTTTTTCAGTGAGATTTTTTAAATGTATTTTAATAGATACATATGTACGTGTTTATCTGTGGAATATTTAAAAATTTCAAACCATCTACGTTGGCAAAACTCGTCATTCTTCGATCTTTACAGTGGTGACATAAATGTAATACACGAAATTTCATGAAATAGTTCGCCGTCATTTATATTAACTCCAGTGACTGGAAATTAACAAAACCCTTTCCTCGATTTTGTTGCATCTTTTAATATGTATTGGATTTTTTCAAAATCTAAAAACCCTTGATTTTTTCGTTCAATTAATTTTAATATACATACCTATACATATAGTGTTGAAATGTTGAAGCTGGCTGTGAATAAAAAATAATAATGCCTCAGCAAACACATCATTAAAAAAAGTTTTCAGAATCGTGGGACATTTTTCCAGTTTCAAAAAGTACAACTTTAGTGACTTCTGTAGTTTTAATATTCTCTCTAAAGCTGATACAAAAGTTACCAATCGCGTTTTGATGTAACCCAGTAGTTTTCTATATTGAACATCTACATCATCACAAAATTCTTTCAATTTCTTTCACTTTGATTGTGTAGATGTAAAAATGTGAATAAATTTGTAAAATGTGAAATTTGTAAAAATGTGAATAAATAAATTCACTTTAATATCTACCGGAAGACAATCGATACTAGTGCTTATGCAATTATTGCATTGCGTGATATGCGCCAATATTCAATTTACTATTTCAATTAACAAAATAAAGGAGAAAATGGTCGTTTTAGAAAAAACTAAATCTAAAGGACAGAGCAGTGAAATAAAGGACTGTCCTCTTAAATAAAGGACGTATGGTCACCGTAATTATAAGATGTATGCTCGGTATAACGAGAAGAGATCGTAAGAGGAATATATGGGTAAGAAGCATGACCAAAGTGGCAGATATAGTGGAACGTGTAAAAAAGTTGGAGTGGACCCATAGCGAGAAGAATGATGGCATATGTGTCTTTTTGCAGTTGAGTGTGTTTTTTATTATTATTAATTACAAAATTTTATAAATATAATATAAAACAACGACCTAGAACAGTTGGTGAATATGACCGAATGTAAACAAGTGCTTTTGGAAGAATAAACATAGCTTTTAAATGCAACATTCCGCTGTGTTTGAAAAAATAAGGTACCTATATCTACGTGCATACGACCAATGCGTACTGCCAGCTATGACGTATGAATGTGAAACTTGGATGCTACGTAAGCTCCATTGCACACAGATAAGCATTGTAAGATGTATGCTCGGTATAACGAGAAGAGATCGTAAGAGGAATACATGGATAAGAAGTGTGAACAATGTTACAATGAGGAATACATGTTAAAAAGTTGAAGTGGACACATACATAGAATGGACGAATCGAGGATGTGAGAAATACTGGAATAGTATCCGAGAGGATGTAAAAGAAAGCAAGGTAGACCAAGTGGATGATGAGCTGCTGAATTTAGAAGAATGTGTGGAGTCAAGTGGATGCAGATTGCTGAAAACAGACAGGAATCCAGCAGTGGATGGTGAACGGTTGAAAATGATGATGATGAGATACTCACCAGACAGAGAAGTGTGGAAATACGTATGCTTGGTATAACAAGAAGAGATCGTAAGAGGAATAGATGGGTAAGAAGTGTGAACAAAGTGGCAGATATAGCGGAACGTGTTAAAAAGTTGAAGTGGACACATAGAATGGACGAATCGAGGATGTGAGAAATACTGGAATGGTATCTGATAGGATGTGAAAGAAAGAAAGGTAGACCGAGTGGACAATTGGCTGTAGAATTTAGAAGAATGTGTGGAGTCAAGTGGATGCAGATTACTCAAGACAGACAGGAATCCAGCAGTGGATGGTGAACGGCTGAAAATGATGATGAGATACTCTCCAGACAGAGAAGTATGGAAAGATGTATGCTTGGCTATAACAAGAAGAGATCGTAAGAGGAATACATGAGTAAGAAGTGTGAACAAAGTGGCAGATATAGCGGAACGTGTGAAAAATAAGAAATAGACGCGAGAAATACTGGAATGGTATCCGAGAGGATGTGAAAGAAAGAAAGGTAGGCCAAGTGGACGATTGGCTGATGAATTTAGAAGAATGTGTGGAGTCAAGTGGATGCAGATTGCTCAAAACAGACAGGAATCCAGCAGTGGATGGTGAACGGCTGAAAATGATGATGATGAGATACTCACCAGACAGAGAAGTATGGAAATACGTATGCTTGGTATAACAAGAAGAGATCGTAAGAGGAATACATGAGTAAGAAGTGTGAACAAAGTGGCAGATATAGCGGAACGTGTTATAAAGTTGAAGTGGACACATAGAATGGACGAATCGAGGATGTGAGAAATACTGGAATGGTATCCGAGAGGATGTGAAAGACTGCAAGATAGACCGAGTGGATGATGGGCTGCTGAATTTAGAAGAATGTGTGGAGTCAAGTGGATGCAGATTGCTCAAGACAGACAGGAAAACGGCTGAAAATGATGCATCTTTACTTTTTCGATTACAATCTATTAATATTCAGTTAAAAAAATATTTCATATACCAAAGCAGTTTGTTATTACTTTTTTTGGATATCAACTGAGTAATAACAATAATGTGCGAGATATCATTTACAACAAGTGAACACACTTGTTTGAAACACGGCCAAACAGGATGCGCGCAATTGAATTACCCGATCTTTATTATACTCGGCCGCCATATTTTCATTCGACTTTTTCACAGGCTTCAGCCGCGTTTCAAATGTAATATCGTATATATAAATGTAAATATATACCTATATACAATATGCGGCGAAGGCCCTACCCTGCGGATAATATTTGCGAAAATGCTGCAGAAATGTGAGCCGTTAAAATAATGACACCCACACACTACATTAAGCACGCTGCCCACACCGTGCGAACGACCGAAAATATGTCCGCCGATATAAATTCACCTCGATTTTTTATCCCTTCCGATGATAATGACGCGTTCAACATTGACCTGAATAATGGCTCTGACGTTTTACGTGTCTGTTCGAAAATAAACCGACGACTATATTTATATTCATCGTGGGGTTGGGGATGGCGGCCTCGTTCAAGAATCTTAAGAATACCTACATTTACATAGGAAAAACACAACATTTCATACAGAGTTGAAGCGAACCACACACGCACAAATTGTATGTCTGTGAATAGGTGAATAATATTAATTTTCACTAAATGCAACGATAAAAACGCACTGTCTCTTTCGCGCGTCTACACGTTACGAGTGTAACAGAGACACTATTGTTTTGTGAAAAACAGCATGTTCCTTCAGTCCAATCATTCAGTCTTCGATTTTTATATCGTTTGTTTGGTTTAGTTAGGAGTAGTTAGTTTAATTTAAATTATACCGTATCCAGAGAAAAACACAAAAACCGTTTTATATGACATAATACTAAAGAATAAGCCAAATTACCAATAATTTGTAGGTACTTGACAAAATCCTGGAAGATCACGAACATAGTGTACTGCGCCTACCACCCTACCACCCAGAACTAAGCCCTATAGAGTTACTGTGGGGTAAGGGTTAATATTAAATATTTAAAAAAAAATTGCATCACCTGTATATTAAAAATGCATATGTATGTGCGTGTGGTTCGACTCAACTATGGCTGCGCGACCTATGTATAAGACATGCACAAAAAAAAAAAACAGTTGGTTTAAATTTGTCAAGATATCACACACAAGATATGTTTACATATTATATTTTCATCGTGTATTTTAAAAGTTATGAGGGTACCAAATAAGGTGATCAATTTGGTCCACCTAAAAAAATAGTAAATTTTCACTGAAAACAACAGGAATGGGTTATTGTTACAAAAGCGGTAACCATGGTTACCCTTACAACATACGTCGCTCAAATATTAAAAACAGATTGTAAACTTTTTACACATAGTATTCAATTTAAAGTGTATAATTTAATTCAATACTTTTTTACCTTGTAAGCCAATTAAATGAGGTGACTTATTATGGCCCACCTTTTATTATATTCAGCTAACTGTCAAGACTTTTCCTATAAAATATGTTGTTTAAATGGTTCCATGAATAAACAGAACATGATATATGTACATATAACAGAACATGAAGAATCGGAACAGTGACAAAACAGAACAGAACCATGACAATTCAGAACAAAGAATTTCCACGCACTAACTACGAAATACCTTTGATTTTTCCCCTGTTCTGAATTGTCGTGGTTATGTTCTTCGCTGTTCTGTTTCGTCCGGTTACCGTTTAAATATACCTTTACCTACACATAAATCAATTATTACAATACTTGTCCTATATTTGTCACTGTTCATTTTATTTTTATTTATTTATATAATACAGTAGCTAAAGCTAATTACATAATCCTTAACTAAGCACCTATACAGAGATGTTTTTTTTAAGACTGCCAGGAATTTATCAATTGTCTTGGAACTTCTAATTCCATCCGGCAGTCTATTATACTCCAAAACACCTCTGTACAAGATGCTTCTCCTATTTCTATTTAATGTAACATTTTTGTTATAAATTCCTTAAATTGTATTGACATACATTCATACCTCTCATGATGGTAACATATTATTATCTAACTTAAATATAAATACCAACATACAAATCCTCAAAATCCTTTTATAGTAGCATACCTATCCGCATTTAAAATACATCTCATACCTCTATTTTGTAATATTTGTAATGTATCTCTAGTTGACTTATCTAACATATTTAAAAATGAACCACAATACATAAGATGTGGCCTGACAATAATTACATTATAAATTATTATTTTAGTTTCTTTAGATAATAATTTTCTTAAATAATTTGAAAGTTATGTTTGATCAAACTAAGATGATTTAATTTGGTTGAGCGCACTTGCTGTATAGTAATATTGCGTAATATTTCATATACAGTGTTTGGCTCTGGTCTACCCTTCATATAACTCACTATCGTAAGCCTTATCGTATAGAAAGTGTTCATGTATTACATACATACATATATCGAGAAGTTTAGTCAAACGGTAGTTGATTAGTCAAACAACATGAAAGTTTACATTCGATTTTCGATACTGGAAACAGCGTCAACATTGTGCAAAGTGTCATAATTCGATGTGTCTTAACTGTAAATAGACCATAATAGATTCGAATTGCCGGATTCGCTTATGAATAAGTGGTGGCGATAATCGAATCACATTGCCGACTGAAACCGAGTGTAAACGTAGACGGATTAGTTGGAGTGGAAATCGGTAAGTGTCCAAGTTCTGGAACCCGCAAGGGTATATTTTACGGTCGTGTAAACCTTAAAAGTTATGCTTTCAATCTGAGGGAACGAACCGAAGCAACCTCACTGAGGACATTCCTCGGTTTGGGATTTTAGATAGCGTAATGCCTTTCTTATCTGAACGAAACGACGCAACTGGTGATAAGACTTACGAAAAAAGGTGGTTTAAACACTGCGATAAACGCTCAGACTTTAAATGGAAAAATCTAACGTGAAAAACAATATAGTGTTGGATCTAAAACAAAAAAAAAAAATCAAGCGTTCGTAGAAAATATGAACTTTTATCGAACTTTCAGCGCAAACGTGTTAATATGTACATATGTACTAACAATAGATATAAGAATAAACAAAATGTATTAGTTAAATATATGTATACTAACCGTAGTACATAGATAAGTAAATTTATATGTCCACTCGGTCTACCTTGCTTTCTTTTACATCCTCTCGGATACCATTCCAGTATTTCTCGCGTCTATTTCTTCTTTTTCACACGTTCTGCTATATCTGCCACTTTGGTCACACTTCTTATCCGTGTATTACTCTTACGATCTCTTCTTGTTATACCAAGCATACGTCTTTCCATACTTCTCTGTCTGGAGAGTATCTAATCATCATTTTCAGCCGTTCACCATCCACTGCTGGATTCCTGTCTGTCTTGAGTAATCTGCATTCACTTGACTCCACACATTCTTATAAATTCAGCAGCTCATCGTCCACTCGGTCTACTTTGCTTTCTTTCACATCCTCTCGGATACCATTCCAGTATTTCTCGCGTCTATTTCTTCTTTTTTCACACGTTCTGCTATATCTGCCACTTTGGTCACGCTTCTTATCCATGTATTCCTCTTACGATCTCCAATCAATGTTGGATTAAAAAACCATGTTCATTCGTGCAAAAGCTCTCCATCCTAGTTTAATTCTTAGTTTTATTTATTCTTCTTTACATCCGGTCATATTCACCAATTGTCCTAGGTCGTTGTTTTATATTACATATATGTATAAAATGTTTTAATTAATAATAATAAATAAAGATACACTCAACTTAAAAAAGACGCACTATAAAAGTATGATATATTTTTAAGTTCAATTTTAATTAATTAATTTCGTTCAATATCATTTTAATTCAGATTATATTTGCTATAAATACCTTTTATTTAACAATTAAAATAATATCGAGCTTATAATTTTTACTCATTTTTGTGCGAGTAAAAAAAAATTTTAAAATAAAAATTTAATATTGAGAAGCGCCTATAAAACGTTTTTTTATTTATTATTATAAAACCAAATACATTTCTATAATTGGATTCCAAAAATATGTGATTGTATAAACTCCATTTGCATACAAAACTTTGTATACAAAATTTCATCGATTAAATAACATAAATAAATATTTTCATCTGCTTAATTGTGGTATCGGTCCCACTGTACGACCGTGTCAATTGTTGCGGGTAAATTACATTTGAATTTAATTAATTAATACGCGCGAATGAATGGGCGTCTCGTTTTCAATAGCGCAAATTGTGCGCAACACAATCGAAATCCGAGTGTTAATTGAATCATATCAATCACCCAAGACTTGGGACGTACATACTATATATAATAATTAGTTATTTCTCGTATTGTCGACTATGTTTGAGTGTCGGTGGATTGCGTGTAACAGTTCCGAAACTGGGGCACGCGAAGCTTTAAGCTTTAACGAACGTAAATTAGACTTTTTCATCGGATTACACCCGTTGAATAATATATCGAACTGAAGACGTACTATCTTCGGATTGACGCATCACACGAGACGCTTTTCTTTACACGGTTTTCCTCGGGAAATTTATTCATTATACTTATTTTTAGTTCATCAAACTATTATTGATATCAGATTTTAACTTTTCGCTCTTGAACACACTGTAGTTTTCTGACAGTTTAAATGCATGAGAGGCTAATATTACACCTACAGTAAAATCCAGTTTATCCGTGTGCGGCTGATCGGTGCATTTCTTTAGCTAAAAATTAAAATAAAATGTAATTAAAGATACATTTTTCATAAAAATAGCACACAACTCGAAACCAGGTGACGCTTTATTGTAAAAAAAAGGCTATGTACCGGTGAAAGGTTCATAAAAATACATATGTACATACGCACTGTCAGCAAAATGAAACTACAATTGTATTAGAAAATGATCAATTGACTCAATTTCATAAACAGATATGTTCGATATATAAATATTTGAACACAATTCCTTTTGAAAGTAAACTAAAAGAATAAATTTTGTTATTCAATAAGTTAAAACGCGTTGATCTTTTGGTGAAAGTATGAATAACTGAATACTTTGACGCGCTATGGGCAACTGTGAATATTTTATATTATTATTTATAAAATAAATAGAATATAGTTTTATCATTCATCATTTTCAGCCGTTAATCATAGCGAGACCTCTCCAATCCTCTTCCATTCCTGTATGTCTTGAGCAATCTGCATCCACTTGACTCCACACATTCTTCTCAATTCATCAGTCCATCTTCCACTCGGTCTACCTTGCTTTCTTTCACATCCATCTATTATTCTCGCTACGAGTATGTGTCCACTTTAACTTTTTCACACGTTCTGCTATATCTGCCATTTTGTTCACACTTCTTACCCATGTATTCCTCTTACGATCTCATCTTGTTATACCAAGCGTACATCTTTCCATGCTTCTCTGTGTGCACTGGATCTTGAGTAACATTATTGAATTTAGCATCCACGTTTCACATCCATACGTCATAACTGGCAGTACGCATTACTCGTATGCCTTCTTTTTTAAGCATAGCGGGATGTTGGATAGAAAAACTACGTTCATTCTTCCAAAAGGGCTCCCATCCTCCAAGGTTGCTTTCTTTCACATCCTCTAAGATACCATTCTAGTATTTCTCGCGTCCATCCATTATTCTCGCCATGTGTCCAGTGAATTGCCACTTCAACTTTTTCACACGTTCCACTATATCTGTTCATACTTCTTACCCATGTATTCCTTTTACGATATCTTCTCGTTATACCGAGCATACATCTAACCGTGCTTGGATCTCGCGTAACATCCACGTTTCACATCCACACGTCATAACTAACAGTACGCATTGGTACTATGCCTTATTTTTTAAACAATGTTCATTCTTCCAAAAGCACTCCATCCTAGTTTTATGTTGTATTTAAGAGTACAAAAATAAATTGTCATTGAAAGAAACTCGGCGAGTAATTAATAACGCAGACAGTCTCACTCTCCTAAGGGGGGAGATCGGCGAAGATTAATCGAATGAATCGACTGTGTTAAATTTTTAATACTTGTACTACTGAGTGGACATTCTACAGAAGCCTTGTCGATTTAATTTCGCGGATACTGCTGAGGGATACGTTTCTTTATACGTCAGATTTTATTAGTCGGACGCGTCAAAGGTCCCCGATTTTCGGGACTACGCCTCCTTAATTGGTTTCCAGGGAAAGAAAAAGCGTTAAGCGAACCAACCGACACGTACAACATCCAGGATTCAATAACCGGCTAAAAATAAAACGAAAGGATTAAATCCCCGCTTGGGTATTAGTACATAGTGAAGGCGCGGCACGGTTTCACGGTAATGAAAAGACAATATAGGTTGTCCGATTGTGCTCGCCGAAACATTCATTTGGCGGTTTTCGCAATCTCTCCCTTTGCCCGTTGTTTCGGAATGAAAATCAAAAGAGAACAAGGCGAAATTTGGGGGAGGTGAAGAATCGGGGTATTTTAGGGGGAAGTGGACATTTTGAAAACCGTCAAATAACCATTGAGAGCGTTCGCATTCGCAAATTGAAATTCGCTCCATAAATATTCATACAGCGGGAAATTTTCCGTGTAAATGTATTATGTACATACATACATACGTATTATAGGTGTATGGATGTGTTTGGTTTTAGATTTGAAAACGATACGCGTGTAATTGTTTTTTTTTTCGAGTGTGTGTGTGTGTAATTCGGAATGATTATTGGAAATGTCTAAACGAAAATGCACACAGACGCGGTGCGAGGGAGACCGCATATACGTAAGACCATCGGAGAAGGGGGAGAAGCGCTATCTGGCCATGTACATACATATGTATGCGTGCGGTCGCGTGTAGCGATCAACGGAATCCTGGGGCTAGACCATTATTACAAGTGTTTACATTATCAAGTTGTTTAATGAATTTTGCATAGTAAATGAAGAAATAAATCAATGGATGGATCGCGGGCAGTACTTGGTCTCCTCGTATACGGCACAGCATACAATAAAAACAGTTGCTTATGTCATCATCATCATCATCATCATTTTCAGCAGTTCACCATCCACTGCTGGATGAAGGCCTCTCCAATCCTTTTCCATTCCTGTCTGCCTTGAGCAATCTGCATCCACTTGACTCCACACATTCTTCTCAATTCATCAGCCCATCTTCCACTCGGTCTACCTTGCTTTCTTTCACATCCTCTCGGATACCATTCCAGTATTTCCCGCGTCCATCTGCCATCCATTCTTCTCGCTATGTGTCCAGCCCATTGCCACTTCAACTCTTTCACCCGTACTGCTATATCTGCCACTTTGGTAATACTTCGTACCCATGTATTTCCTTTGCGATCTCTTCTCGTTATGCCAAGCATACATATTTCCATGCTTCTCTGTGCGCACTGGATCTTTCGTAGCATTCTTGAATTTAGCGTCCAAGTTTCACATCCATACGTCATAACTGGCAGTACGCATTGGTCGTACGCCTTCTTTTTTAAGCATAGCGGAATGTTGGATTAAAAAACTATGTTCATTCTTCCAAAAGCACTCCATCCTAGTTTCATTCTTCGTTTTATTTATTCTTCTTTACATCCAGTCATATTCACGAATTGTATATTATTGATAGGTATAAATAACTATCAACTATCTCTACAATGTGATTATCTACTGTGACTACGTTTTGCGTACAAAATTCATTAAACAACTTGATAATGTAAACACTTGTAATAATGGCCTAGCCCCAGGATTCCGTTGATCGCTACACGCGACCGCACGCATACATGGCCAGATAGCGCTTCTCCCCCTTCTCCGATAGTCTTACGTATATGCGGTCTCCCTCGCACCGCGGCTGTGTGCATTTTCGTTTAGATATTTCCAATAAGCATTCGGAATATTCCCCGCAATAATAATAACAAATCGTCGTGTCACTTTTCAACGGTGAAAATGATGTGTTAAATTATTCCGCGTTTTGTCTATTGTGGGTTCGTTCATTAAAGTGTACTTTGAAGTTTCTGTCAAATGGTAAATTGATTGAGCTAGTGATGTCTGCTGTTATATTTGCCCGTCGATGATTAACGGATGTTTATTATCGACATTTTGAATATAAAACAATGGCGGTGGTTATGCGTCACAAGATATAATTAAACATAAAAAAATGACAGTTCAAATTTTCAATGAAAGCAAACGATGTGTGTCGAGCGGTTGTGATGGACAGTCATAAGGACTTTATGTACATATAGTGCATCATTAAGGCTCACACACACTTGAAGTACATATATTATGTATCTGTGTATGCTGTACAAAATGTATTCGTTTAGGATTTCGTCAGAAAACGTGTGGTAAGTGTTTGTGAGCCCTTATTCTATAGTTTCTGGTTAGAAGTAACATGTAAGGTTAAGCGTGTTGTTTTTATTACTTTATCCAAATCGGATAAAGTATTGTGATCGTGCAAAAATTCGACATCGAGATTTTGACGGATTTGGATCAAGTATCATCCCCTGATCACGTTTTCACGATTTCTGGAAAATGTCTGTATGTCTGTGTACTATGTGTGTGTGTGAATGTCTGTGTGTTTTCACCAAAACTATCAAGTCTGTCAATCTGAAATTTCATATCTATTATTTTCACGCAAGGTGTAAGAGCCACAAAGAATTTGGTCAACATCAGTCAACCGGAAGTAGGGTTTTTTTCGTGCAGAAAATTCAAAAATTCTGTAAAAAATCATATTTCCGAAACGGCACCGGCGATTTTGTCGAAATTTCATATCTATAGTTTTCACGTTAGCTGTAAGAGATATTGTGATTTTAGTCAACATCTGACTACCGAAAGTGGTAGTTTTTCCTATTTGAATATATGCCGAAGATCGCCTTTTTTTAGCATAATTTTAAGCCGTTCACCATCCACTGCTGGATGAAGGCCTCTCCGATCCTCTTCCATTTCTGTATGTCTTGAGCAATCTGCATCCAGTTGACTCCACACATTCCTGTCAATTCATCAGCCCATTGTCCATTCGGCCTACATTGCTTTCTTTCACATCCTCTCGGATAACATTCCAGTGTTTGTCGCGTCAATCTGCCATTCATTCTTCTCGCTCTTCATGTCCACTACAACTTTTTCATACGTTTTGATATATCTGCCACTTTGGTCACACTTCTTACCTATGCATGTATTCCTCTTGAGATCTCTTTTTGTTATACCGAACATACATCTTTCCATGCTTCACTGTGTCCACTGGATCTTGCGTAACATTCTTGAATTTAGCATCCACGTCATAACTGGCAGTACGCATTGGTTGTGTGCCTTATTTTTTAAGCATTGCGGAATGTTGGATTTAAAAACTATGTTCATACTTCCAAAAGCACACCATCCTAGTTTCATTCTTCTATACATACATATATATTTATATATAATAACCTCAAGTCTGTCTGTTTGTCTGACCGTCGGGAGAGCACTACAAACTTCTATAGTTTTCATTCTTCCGTAACCCAGAGTTACCGCCTTTCTTAGCCCACTCATATGTCAATAATATATTCTCGCTGATTGTCAACGGTCAATGCTTTAGTTCCATAAAAAGTGTCACAAATTATAAATAGAAAATCCAAAGAAGACTCAATGTATGTATACAAACGATAACTTTTACATTAAATTATTAAAAACACCATGTATTCCTCTAACGATCTCTTCTCGTTATTCCGAGCATATGTACATCTTTTCATGCCTTTCTGTGTGCTCTGGATCTTGCGTAACATTCTTAAATTTAGCATCCACGTTTCATATCCATACGTCATAACTGGCAGTACGCACTGGTTGTATGCCTTCTTTTTATTTTACAACCAGTCATATTCACCAATTGTCCTAGGTATAAATAACTATCAACCATCTCTACAATACGATTATCTAGAGTGACTACCTTTTTTCTGTTCATTATTCAAACCTACTACTTACTTCAAAAGAATTAATACATAAACAGTATTAAACATTAGTAAAAATCTTATTGAAAGGTGTTGTATTTTAAATCGTAAAGTTTATACAAAATTATTACAATTAACCACTGAAATTAACACGTCAAAATTGCGCATGTGAAAATTTCAAACACACACAAAGAACCAATGTAAAAATCAAATATATGTAGTCATAAGGGAATAAAAATACATTCCTTACAGTTTCAAACTTGTACGTATTTTTTTTTTCGTACTACAGCGCTTTAAACGCAAACACATCTATCAACCGACACACATTTATGTACGGTCACCATTTTCCCCGAACACAAAAATAGACTTTTCTCCGGTCAAATCGACGAAAAATTACATTTGACCCAGCACAATAGTAAACGATGAAAACGTTGACATAACTACAAGTTATTTTTACCGTTTACGATTCAAACTTGTACTAAAAGTTGAAACTCAGTGACGTCACGCTGTGACGTAACACTGCGTCATGACCCATGGATGCGACACGACACAAACGGTACACGCACAATGGCATCGAAAAACCCACTATAGTTACCAAACTCGATTTAGATAGCCTAAGACCATTACGACGCTAATGTACCCCCTTCAACTCTGCCTAAGTCCAAGCCCTAATTCCAAACTAGGTAGGATTCTGTATTTGCGTGTTATCCTTTGCCGGCGCACGTATTTACTCTAGCACATTCCACATTTGTCATGAGATAATGCGCAATCTAGTATAGTGCATTCATACTTCTGTTAAAATTTATATTGTGTCTATGGAAAATATTCCCGGTGGATATGTGTGAAATATCGCATCGTATAAAGTTCGTACATAACAAATTATCATAAATTTTTAGTTAATCCATATGCGTAGTATGCATAGATAATGTATTGTTTTTTTTTAAGTTTTGGAGTTATAGCGGTATAAAATTTCGCCTGCGGTGCATTTTTTCCTTTTTATATCTAAAAGAGTTTAAAAGTGTAAGGTTTTACATTAAATTAAATTTCATCTGCGTCATTTTCCGCCATTTTTACTTTCTTTCACATCCTCTCGGATACCATTCCATTCTTCTCGCTATGTGTCCACTTCAACTTTTTCACACGTTCTGCTATATCTGCCACTTTGGTCACACTTCTTACCCATGTATTCCTCTTACGGTCTCTTCTTGTTATACTAAGCATAACATCTTTTAATGCGTCTCTGTGTGCACTGAATTTTACGTAGCATTCTTGTATTTAGCATCCAAGTTTCACATCTATACGTCATAACTGGCAGTACGCATTGGTCGTATCATTTTGCCGTTCGAATCAGCACGTTTAGATAAAATAAAAAAATATCGAAATAGAAAACCAATCTTTATAAATGTGGTGAAATAAAAAACTGTCTAAATAAACGCACGGGGATAAAATGTGTAATAAAAAATATATTTTTGACTATAAGTATTTCAAAGCAATAAAAATCGCAATTAATAGGAAAAATATTTGATTATTGATTTCAATACTCACTTTGAGCACAGCAATACTATATTTTGAGTTGTAGACCACAAAAGCCAAAGAAAATGGATATTTTTTACATTTTTAAATCGCAAAAATCTCATAAACAAGAGCCAATCAAAAAAAAATCAAATTCGAATTTAGTGGGTCAAACTTAGTAAAAATTGACCAATCTCCGCTCTGGGTTTTAAAAAACGTGATTTTTTGTCGCTCAGTCTAATTGAAAGATATCAGTGATTCCTTACGACTCAAATTCGAAAACAGGTTTATTTTTTGCAAAATATGAACTAAATGAATTCTTTATCTCTACAATCTGAACAACTGATCTCGAATTACAATTTCATGCAATGTTTCCCAAACTTATTTGGCGTATTGTATTTTGCACGATACGGTGTTTCTTACTTTGCCTGCAACAGCCGCAACATTATTTAGTTTTGTGAAATTCAAAACCGAAGGTTGTGTATCGCTATCGCAATAGATCGAGTGAAACCGCGACAATAGCGTTGTTAATACGTAGTAAAGCCTAGGCAAATTACAAATTTCGTTAATTAAATTTGACCTTTTCGTAAAATATCGGAAGTCAAATTTGAACTTCGTAATATATGTACGTATGCGTGTGTAATAATTATAGTCTTTGGTTCATTTACAAATACGAATTTGGTATATTATGGTAATAAAACGGCAAATGATCTAGCGTCAGGTAGATATATTCATGTGTGCCATTTTGGATTTTGTTTCTGATACTCAAAATAGACATGTATTGAAAAGTTTCCAATCAAGCTTTCTGGAATTCCGTGACATACATATTTACAAATTTAAGATTTGATTATTTTTTAAATATATTTGAAGGAAAGGTTTTTAAATCCAACATTCCGCTACGCTTAAAAAATAAGGCATACGATCAATGCGTACTGCCAGTTATGACGTATGGATGTGAAACGTGGATGGTAAATTCAAGAAAGTTACGCAAGATCCAGTGCACACAGATGTATGCTCGGTACACAAGAAGAGATCGTAAGATGAATACATGGGTAATAAGTGTGAACAAAGTAGCGGAACGTGTGAAAAAGTTGAAGTGGACACATAGCGAGAAGAATGGATGGCAGATGGACGCGAGAAATACTGGAATGGTATCCGAGAGGATGTGAAAGAAAGCAAGGTAGACCGAGTGGACGATGGGCTGATGAATTGAGAAGAATGTGTGGAATGGGAGAGGATTGGAGAGACTTTCATCCAGCAGTAGATGGTTAACGGCTGAAAATGATGATTTTGGAAAGTTCATCTTTAGTGAATTTTTATGAAAACTGCAATTGCAACGAAAATATTCAACATTTGCTTTGAACATTTTAGCAAGTTCATTTCCAAAATAAATAATAAAAAAGTCACCATATGAAAATAGAACACTAGCAATATTTTAATAAAATAATACTCCACGATAATACAATTCTAATGAAAAACCAAATTGTCTTACCCTATATTGCTCGCTATACATTATTATATATATAATAGCCGAAATCCGTCTGTCTGTCTGTCTGCTGATAACGCTCGCTGAGGAAAAATGATTAAAAAACCACCAGAACGAGTGGGGGATCGAACCCACGACCGCAAGCTCAAGAGACATCACGCTAACGCTTACTCTATCACTCTCGGTCGATTTTGTCCTTTTTTTTAAACATTACCTATAGTTAAAATAAATAGGAAATGAGGAAAAATAATTAAAAAACCAGAATGAGTGGGGTTCAAACCCGGGACGACAGGTCGGTAGTTATGACGCTAACGCATCAGCCACGGCCTATTGCTAAAATGCTCCTTTTTTTTAACATTACCTATACAAGCGATCTTCACTGCTTTACCTACATACCTACTTACCTACCTAGATTACCTACATATAGATGGTGCTATAAAAACTATAATTTTTTTTTTTTTTTTTACTTACAAAATTATAATTATTATATATATTATAATTAATAATTATATTAATAAAGATTATAATACAAATATTAAAGTAAAAATTCGATTCGATTATACATATATTGGGATTCGTTGTATTATAACGCGCCATAGATGGCGCATTGTTGCATAAATGCAACAACTATAAAAACTATTAAATTTAATATATAATTTTCCAGTACGGGTGATGAGAGCGCTCCGTTGATATTCAACGGGCTTACACTAGTACATACATAAATGTCAAAAACGATTTTTTTTTTGTTTCGTGATGGTTTTGTTAAGTTACCAAAAATTACGGTGACTTAAATTTACCATTGCGGCTTTATAAATATGACATATTTATATGTTTATGTATATAATGTGTATGATTATATATGTGCTGCTTAATTCAAAGCGATGGGGTTCATGCGCACATCTCGTTACCCTAAACATATTATGCAAATGCGGGGTCTCAAGTCTCAAGACTCGCGTATGCATGACGTTTATGTTGTACCATCAAAATAAGGACTAAATCCCTTCGAAAATACTACGTGACGTCTTACACACATACATACACACATCCAGTATATTCAAAAGAATAATTTCCCTCCTTATGTATGTAAATTCCCCCGCGTGGGTTTTATGTACATATGTACTTACACAGTACCGCAGTGCATAAACTACATAGATTTTATACGTGCGATTTATTTAAAGTTGCGCGGATGCGATTAAAAGTTTTAGAGTTGACCACCCCTGGTGCTGTTCTAGACGACAGGAAGTGGACGGGAAGTTGGGCAGGAAGTTGGCGGGATGTGGAGCCATTCCCGGCACATTTAACTTTTTCGCGTATTCAAACTTAACGCATTGTTTAACTCGCCCAGTTTAAAACTCATTACCGCCGGCGACGAGCGACCGGCGCTTCTCAAACTGTGGCTATTCTGTGATGTCAAATTTCGAATGAATCGAGCTGTGTACATAGTTTGAGTGACGTGAGGTTAACTTTCGTCAGGTAAGGTTAGGTTAGATTGTTTTAAAAATAAAATTGTGTAGTTAAAAATAAATAAAAAATGGTTAAAAAAATAAGGCATACGACCGATGCGTACTGCCAGTTATGACGTATGGGTGTGAAACTTGGACGCCAAATTCAAGAATGCTACTAATGGACAGTGTTTGTGGTTGATATATTTATTTTATAGGTACATATAGGCATACTGGGTCGCAATAAAAAATTTAATGGTTCGTAGTAAAAAAAATACGATCTTCGGCATATATTCAAATAGAAAAAACTGCCACTTTCGGTCGTCAGATGTTGACCAAAATCACAGTATCTCTTACAGCTAACATGAAAACTATAGATATGAAATTTGGACAAAATTGCCGGTGCAGTTTCAGAAATATTCTGTCGTAAACTTTTCAACAAAAAAAAAACCTACTTCTGGTTGACTGATTTTAATGATTTATTTTTTTGTAACTAGCAATTTCACTCAGGAGTACAACATTACAATATGATTGTGACGATACTACATATTTAAAAGGCCGAAAAATATTATTAAACAAAAAATCGTTCAAGAGTAAACTGCCACTTCTGCAATAGGGATTCTGACCAAAATCACAGTATCTCTTACGGCTAACGTGAAAACTATAGATATGAAATTTCAACTTGATCAATGGTGTAGGTGTGGATGTTAAATTCAAGAATGTTACGCAAGATCCAGTGCACACAGAGAAGCATGGAAAGATGTATGCTCGGTATAACGTAAAAAAGATCGTAAGAGGAATACATGGGTAAGAAGTGTGAACAAAGTGTCAGATATATCAAAACGTATGAAAAAGTTGTAGTGGACATGTAGAGCGAAAAGAGTGGATGGCAGATGGACGCGACAAATACTGGAATGGTATCCGAGAGGATGTGAAAGAAAGCAAAGTAGACCGAGTGGACGATGGGCTGATGAATTGACAGGAATGTGTGGAGTCAACTGGATGCAGATTGCTCAAGACATACAGAAATGGAAGAGGTTCGGAGAGGCCTTCATCCAGCAGTGGATGGTGAACGGCTGAAAATGATGAATAATAAAACTACATTCTATTTATTTTATAAATAATAATATCAAATATTCAAAGTTGCCCATAGCGCGTCAAAGTATATGCATAACAAAATTTATGCTTTTAGTTTACTTTAAGGAATTGTGTTTAAATATTTATTTATCGAACATATCTGTTTATGAAATTGAGTCAATTGATCATTTTCTAATACAATTGTAGTTTCATTTCGCTGACAGTGCGTATGTACATATGTACATATGTATTTTTATGAACCTTTCACCGGTACATAGCCTTTTTTTTACAATAAAGCGTCATCTGGTTTCGAGTCGTGTGCTATTTTTATGAAAAGTGTACATTTTATTTTAATTTTTAGCTAAAGAAATGCACCGATCAGCCGCACACGGATAAACGGGAGTTTACTGTATGTGTAATATGTATTAGCCTCAGTACTCAAAATGATGTACTCATGTACTCAAAATGATGATATAAAAGCGAAAAATGTACCCAATAACCATATATGTACACACATATGTAGTTAGGATGAAACGTAAGCGAGAATGCGGGCAAGAGCACGAACATCATCAAATTTTCTAACCGTGATATTTCAACATTGAACCTTTCATAACCAAGTCACACACATATGTACGTATTTTATTCAATTTTTCCAAATCCATGTAATCGAATCGTTGAATCCCCAATATGCAAGCGAGTCGCACAAGTGAAGTATTTGTTTGGACAAGATTGTGGCATCTGGTACCGTAACGATTTCAATAGCGAAACCTACCCTTTTTGTCCCCCCTTAACTTTTATAAAACTACGAAACTTGCGGCTTTCTCGTAGATCTTCGCTTGGGGTCAGAATTCAAATCCAGCGAAAGCAAACCGGCAATAATTTATATACGCTTAGACATATTTTTACAATAAAAAAAGTACACACAAAAAGTTTTTCGCATTCGTTATTTATTACATTATGTATATTATTATATGGTAAGGGAAGGGTTGCCAATAACTCTTGTAAAACTCCTGGCATATTTATCGATACTGTTGCACCGCATAGTAGGTGCGGATGCTCCTTCGGCACAGGTTAAATCCCGTTATCAATCATCGGCCGGGATTAGATCCACCTCATCCCAATCCCCCCCATCATCCACCCTATCGTGTACAATTGATGGCCGATGCGAGCGTGCAACCGATATTCCATAATCTCGTGCCGGATAAAGTGAACATCGGCGGATTCTGCACCGCTTCGTATTTTACAGTTTATATGATTTTCCTCGGCTGTGGAAAAACTGGAAATTTTTCACCAGCATTTTACCGATCCTTTCCGGTTATTGGGCGTGTCGGCGACGCGTACTTTCGTTTAAAATAAATATTTTAAAAGCTGATATTGCGGTTTGATTTCGACAACATCGACTATAGAGAAGAGTGGGGCAAAATGGCATACCTTACATTGTTTGCTTATATATTTTAAAATGTTAAATAAACATACAACTAGTGTTGTAAAATTCTCGGGAATAATCTTTTGGAGAATATTCTCGAGAATTTTCGACAATTCATTGTTTTTTTCGAGAATTTTCTCTTTAAAATTGTAGTACATAATGCAATGTAATTATGATTAATAATTAATGGGGCGTGAATATGACAAATTTTTTACGATATTTTGTGCTAATGAATGATTATATCATAAGTTGGAACAATTTCACTGGAATATCATAACCAAAGCAATAAAAATATGTATACATAATGTATTGCTTTCAGAAATAATAAGCATTGCATTCCTGTGAGAATTTCGCGGAAAACGTTCATGCTAGTAGTGCGTATCTTAAAATGACGAAATGACACATTCAGTGTCGTCAGAATGAAAAAATGTCATTCAAAATGCTCTCAGACACTCTAGAAAGTCCTATTACTCTTATTAGGTTCTGAAAATATCCTAGAATCCTCTAAAAAGCTATTAAACTGTCTAGAGATGTTTTAAAACCAAGAAAAAAGAAAAAATTCTCGAATATTCTCGGATAATAATCTTTGGAGAATATTCTCGACTTACAACACTTCATAGAACACAATTAAGCAACGCAATTAATGTACATACATAGATATGCATATTGTAGGGATAGTCGATAGTTATTTATACCTAAGACAATTGGTGAATATAACTGGTTGTAAACAAGAAGCAATATTACCAGGATGAAGTGCTTTTGGAAGAATGAACATTGTTTTTAAATCCAACATTCCACTGTGCTGAAAAATAAAGACGTACGACCAATGCGTACTGCTTACTTGGATGCTACGTAAGATCCAGTGCACACATAGAAGCATGGAAAGATGTATGCTCGATATAACGAGAAGAGATCGCAAGAGGAATACATGGGTAAGAAGTGTGAACAAAGTGGCAGTTATAGCGGAGTTGAAGTGGACACATAAAATGGACGAATGAAGGATGTGAGAAATACTGGAATGGTATCCGTGAGGATGTGAAAGAAAGCAAGGTAGACCGAGTGGACGATTTGCTGATGAATTGACAAGAATGGATGCAGATTGCTCAAGACAGCCAGGAATGGAAGAGGATACAAAATTTAGCTTATTACGTTAAATTTTATATATAGAACAATTCATTTTAAATTGAATCGTTTTTGGTTAGTTCTGTAGATGATTGAAATTGTTTTTTTTTTTACTTTCAATGGAATCAATCAATCAATTTTTGATTGAATTTAATTTATTTGAAAGCCGTCGATTTGCGTTATGTGACTATAGTTGACGATTTGCGAAAAAAAATCCGAAATTGCTTTCGATTGCAATCTAAAAGCGCTTTATTGTCGATTGACAGAGGATTACTGTATTTTTATTCGGTCCACGATCAATCAATTTTTAAACCTCTTTTTAACACAATTCAAAATATGTACTACTAAAAATCAATTTGTAATTATCATAACTTATCTTTCGAGCTTTTATTAATTGAAAGCACTACCTTAATGATTCAATACGGTGTAATTTTAATTAAAATAACATTTTACTGTTGTTTCAGATGGTCTCAAGGGTTGCTGTTTCACCAAGCGCTTGTTGATTGTGCTCGCGCGGCCATCCTGCTGCCACTAGGAATATCAATATTCAAATGTCAACCAGTCAACAAATGTTCACTTGTCGAGACTGCTTTTCTTCTTTTGGTAAGTAAAATTCTATATAAAATGTCTTATATATTCAACATCTATAAAAAGACAGAGTGTTAATGTAATAAACCTCGCCTAAATGTACACCATTTTAAATTTTTTGCACATTTCTATTACATAGAAATAAATTAAATCACATTTGAATACTTTAACAGTCCTATTATAGAAATATTGAATAGAAAAATCATATTTATGTATATTGAATTGCGGTTTTTACTTTATCTATATCGGATAAAGTATTGTGATTGTGCGAAAATTCAACCTCGAAATTTTGACTGATTTGTATCGGGTACTGATCACGTTTTAACGATTTTTGGAAAATGTCTGTATGACGGATGTGTGTAGAATCGCTACAACTCAAAAACTGTTCATCCAATCACACTGAAACTTCCTTTATAGTTTTTTCACATTCATAAGATTCAATACAATCCATAAGGCTTTTAAAATTTTCCGTCAACTGGAAGTGGTACTTCCCTTGGAAAGTCACCTAATCTTTTTGAGGTTTTTCAATCAATATTATCATATACAATATGAAGCTGAAATTTTGCAAATGTAGTATGTGTAACAACCTTCTAAATAATATAATTTTTTAATATTTGTTTTTTCAACCGGAAGTACATAGTACTTTTACTCTTGATTTTCGGTGTATTTCAGCTCTTTTTTTGATGACGTAATAAACATTTGAAAATGCAACGTATGGTCGCTTAGCTTAAAATGTCATATACTGTGTAATAAATTTGGTTTAAAGTTGTAATTCTGTTTAACTACAATTCTTCTGAAGGTGGAATAGTTGATATCAAACTTTGCCTATTCACTATTTGACAAACATTTTACCATATGTTATAGTAAAGTAACTTGCAAAATATACTCTCCAGTTGTGAAACCATTGCCTCCTACAGGAAACGAAAGGAGAGAAGGAAAAAACTATAATTTGATAGGTAGGAAGGAATTTTTTTTGGATGGTGCCAATTTTATGGAAACGTCTCACAACTAAGTTTTGATAAATTGGCAAATTCTAACACGAGATGACCGATCTGAATTATTCATACATACATACATGTATCCAGATCTTGCAAAAACGACATTTAAGGTCGAACACCTTTCAACATACGTGGCTCAAACCACTGATCTATCGCCTGCCTATGCATATTTGTAACTATTGATTTCATCATCATTTTTAGCTGTTTTTGCTTACCTTGCTTTCTTTCACATCCTCTCGGATACCATTTCAGCATTTCATCTGCTATTCATTCTTCTCGCTATGTGTCCACTTTAACTTTTTCACACGTTCCGCTATATCTGCCACTTTGGTCACACTTCTTATCCACATCTCTTACAATCTCTTCTTGTTATACCGAGCATACATCTTTCAATGCTTCTCTGTGTGCACTGGATCTTACGAAGCATTCTTGAATTAAGCATCCAAGTTTCACATCCATACGTCATAACTGACATTGGTCGTATGCCTTCTTTTTTAATCATAGCATATGTTCATTCTTCCAAATGAACATATTGAACATATTCTTGATGTAGGTAATTCATGCACCAATTATTATATGCAATCTCCTATTCCTAGGTTGATTAGGACTGGCAATGAGTATGGGAATTGTTTGGATTAATTCTGCATTTTGGTAAAGCTCAAGCTGTTGCATTTTTTAAGAAGTTCCTCTTCTTAGTTCAATTAAATTTTACTGTTTTTATTGTCATTTTTTTATATTTTGTTTCTATTTATACATATGTATATTACTCTTGTATTGTTATCTTTTCTGTTTATATTATTTCTTGTAAAAGCCTTTTTAGGCGTCTAATAAATAAATAAATATATAAATAAAAAGCACTCCACCCTAATTTCATTTGTTCTTCTTTACATTCGGTCATATTCACCAATTGCCCTAAGTATAAATAATTATCAACTATATCTACAATATGATTATCTACTGTGACTACGCTCTGCGTGCAAAATTCATTAAACATAATTTTAATTTTAATAAAATTAATTTTAAAGCCTACTTTAAGTATTAATCAACCATTGATTTAATACTTTTAAATTTTTTCAAGTTATATTTTCACACTATTCATATACGCAGTGTAGATTTTGTATTGTTTTAAAGAAACATTGCTGTTTCATAATCGCCCGTTTATGCGCCGCACTCTATAGATTACTCAGCCTTCGCAAAAGCAACGCAAAACGCGTTCTCTTCGCACTAAATCCGTACCGTTTAAAACTTTCAGTTAAAATATATCCGTCTATTTATGAGATAAATCTCTCTGTTCCGGTTCATTGTGTAAGCGATATATCACCGGGCATATCGAACCGGGGAGCCCGATAATCAATTATCTTCAAACCCTAGTCGTTTTCGCCTTACGAAACATAGAGAATGGGGAGAGATAGAGAGCTGCCTTCGGGTACAATTTAAAATTGAAATACGCGCTTTCGACAAACGACACATTTTAGCAATGCACCTATATATGTATATGCATATATATAGTGTCATAAAAGTGCGAATAAAACCGCGTTTGACGATGTCTTGGTGTGGGGGTTACGACGCGTTTTTACCGCGTAAAATGAAATAGTGTCGCGTCCGAACCCTTCGTTCGTTCGCGTAAAATATTCATGTTGCAATTTGTAACACTTTCGTAATGGCCGCACACTCGACACTCTGTGAAGACGCCAGTGAGCAAGTGTTACAACGTATAGATTTTATTGATTAAACATATCGCTATCGATGTGCATTTTGTGGGTTATGTACCGTTTATGTTATCGATACGGTGCGGTGGCCAGTTTAAACGGAATGGGGTTCCGGTTCCGGTTTCGCTCCGATCGAATTTCAGTACGGGGAATTTAATATGAATACTATTGGTGTTGTGAATTTCACTTTTAGTGCGGTTCCATTTGCACTTTGATCTTTACAGTGTGTGTTGTTGTAATTTAAAATGTTGTACATATGTACATGTGAAGTATAAAGGCGCTCGCACACCTCTACGGATTTCGCCAGTGCTGAGATTTGTACTGCGCACGGCTGCAGCGCAATTTGACACGGTAAACTTCACTTAACATTCAACGGACGAATGGCGAAATACTGTGGTGCCAACACTTGGCACGACTGCAGCGCCATTCGACACTCAACGGACGAATAGTGAAATACTGTGGTGCCAACACTTGGCATGATTGCAGCGCCATTCGACACTCAACGGGCGAATAGCGAAATATTGTGGTGCGCATGTTTGGCACGACTGCAGCACCATTCGACACAGAAACTTTACTCAACTCTCACCGGGCGAATAGTGATATACTGTGGTGCGCACACTTGGCACGACTGCAGCGCCATTTGACACAGTGAACTTCAATTAACACTCAACGGGCGAATAGCGAAATACTGTGGTGCGCACACTTGACACGACTGCAGCGCCTGAAATACTTATAATTAATTATCTAGCGAATTTTTTTTTTTTTTTTTTTTGACCCACTGAATTCGAATCCGATAATGATTTTTGTTGATATGCTCTCGTTTATGAGATATTAGCGATTTAAAAAATGTAAAAAAATATATCCATTTTTTTTGGCTTTTGTGGTCTATAACTCAAAATATACATAGTATCGCTGTGCTCAAAGTGAGTATTGAAATCAATAGTCAGTTATTTATCCTGTTGATTATGATTTTTTTATTGCTTTGAAATACTTATTATTATTAAAATTATCTAGCGAATTTTTTTTAATTCAAAAATATTATTTTTTCACACATTTTTTCGAATTTTTCACAAAGTTCATCGAAGAAAAAAAATTTTCACAATAAAATTGTTTGTGGAACCGAAAAGCGTCCCGACGCCAAATGCAAGCTTACTGACGTTCGAATAACACTGAGCAACAAAAAATCACGTTTTTTTAAAACCCAGAGCGGAGATAGGTCAATCTTTACTAAGTTTGACCTACTAAATTCGAATCCGATAATAATTTTTGTTGATATGCTCTGGTTTATGAGATATTCACGATTTAAAAAATGTTCATTTTTTTGACTTTTGCGGTCTATAACTCAAAATATAGTATCGCTGTGCTCAAAGTGAGTATTGAAATCAATAGTCAGTTATTTTTCCTGTTGATTAAGATTATTTATTGCTTTTAAATACTTATAATTAATTATCTAGCGAATTTCTTAAGTCAAAAATATTTTTTTTTTTTCATACATTTTTTTTCCCGTGCTATTGGCGTTTATAAGGATTTTAATGTTATTTTTAAAAAGCTAATGCGACTTTTGAACTGGTACATTTTCGGACAATTTACATAAATTCGGAACGTATTTAGTGTTTTTTTCAATTGCATCGGTGCATTAAATCTTTCGTCACTTAATTGATTGCGGTACGAATTTTTCACAAATTTCATCGAAGAAAAAAATTTTTCACAATAAAATTGTATGTGGAACCGAAAAGCGTCGCGACGCCAAATGCAAGCTTCCTGACGTTCGATTAATTCACTGAGCGACAAAAAATCACGTTCCGAACACTAAATACGTTCCGAATTTATGTAAATTGTCCGAAAATGTACCAGTTCAAAAGTCGCATTAGCTTTTAAAAATAATATTAAAATCCGTATATGTATATATATTTTTTTTTTTAAATAATATTTTTCCGAAAATTTGCCATTTTTTTGATTTTTCACTGATTTGGCTCCGGGCTCCAAAAAGGTTGCCGACCACTGATCTAGTTGCTAGATTTTTTATGCCCGAAAAGAGTTGTTCATGTATAGATGTACATATTTTTTGTCTATGGAGCTGTTCTTTCGACGTGTTGATACACGTTGACTGTAGGATTTACAATAAAATTATGTAAAGAATATTTTCCATCACAACATTTACACTAAAGCAACTATTTTCAACTTAACTGAAACAATGGAACATAAATATCTATACTCTATACAGAGATTTGCGAAATCAATCTTCATTACTGGCAAGAGCATATAAAAAATAAGATTTTCCTTAGACATATCGAAATGTATTTCCTCGCATTTTTTTCTACCATAGACCCAAATTTCAAGGCCTTTTGAAAATACGATCGTAAAAAATGGGCTCGTAGCTTATCGTGGATTTACGACAAATCTCGACATAGATTTTGAAATCGGTTCGATATGAATTCCGATCACAATTTTATACATTTATATGTATGTATGTACATATGTACATAAGTCACAGGCAATGTGTGAAATTCCGCATTGTCTTATGTTTTGTAGAATTTTCAAAATTGCCAGGCAAAGTGCGTAATTTACTAATCTTCATTGTACATATGTACATATGTATGTACAAGCACGTATGATAAACTAAAGTTTGACAAAGACAGCATATAAAAAATTGTTCTTGAAGTTCAACGGGTCAAATTTGTGAAATGGTTTATAATTAACCTACCACAACGATTTGGTTAATCTATTGTGTAATGGCGGGTGTTTCTGTAAATAAATAAATCATCATCATTTTCAGGCGTTCACCATCCACTGCTGGATGAAGGCCTCTCCAATCCTCTTCCATTGCTATCTGTCTTGAGCAATTTGCATCCACTTGACTGACTCCACACATTCTTCTCAATTCATCAGCCCATCATCCACTCGGTCTACCTTGCTTTCTTTCACATCCTCTCGGATACCATTCCAGTATTTATTGTGTCCATCTGCCATCTATTCTTATCGCTGTGTGCCAATTCAACTTTTTCACACGCTCCGTTATATCTGCCACTTTGCTCACGCTTCTCACCCATGTATTCCTCTTACGATCTCTTCTCGTTGTACCGAGCATACATCGTTCCATGCTTCTCTGTGTGCACTGGATCTTGCGTAACATTCTTGAATTTAGCATCCACGTTTCACATCCATACATCATAACTGGCAGTACGCATTGCTCGTATGCCTTCTTTTTTAAGCATAGCGGAATGTCGAATTTAAAAACAATGTTCTGTATCATGTCTTTATTAATAATAGTCACCACCCGTTGACAGTGTCATCAAGTGGTTATCATATATGTACATACATACTAGTGTAAGCCCGTTGAATATCAACGGACGTAATTGATTACGTAACAATTTAGCAATGTCGCGAACCTACTGAGGATTAATATTTTCAAATTATAGGAGGCCTCCCATCATCGGTGATCGCGGGTTCAAATCCCGCTCGCGACCTTCGTGTCTTTTCAATTAAATTAGAATTTCAACCTTTACCGAGGCGAGCGTTATCAGCAGACGGACATACATACAGACAGATATTATATATACATATATAATGTATACCTATACATAAATCTAAGAATATGTACATACATATGTGCCGTGAGTGAATGTGTAAGTGAGTGAGTGTATGCGGCTACCCAGCCAGGCAGAACCTTAGGCTGATATTACATTCAGCAACAAAACGGGACACCAGGTTTTTTTTGAACCTCGGCGACCAGATAGATATACAGGTTTCAATGGTAAGTATTACGATGTATTACACGATGCGATTCTGGGTTGCTTGAAAATTTCTTGGAAGTCAATGTTCGCCGAAAAAAATCTTCACCAAAAACCCTTTTCTGACCTTTTTTTGCATCGTCGTACTCAATTGTCAACACAACGCAACGTCAACGCAATTGTTTCGAAAACAATGAAATTCAGAAAGAAATACGAGAGGTTGAATTTTATATATTTTCTACGTCTACATAGAGTACCTAGTTTCGTATAGTATTTTTTTTTGTATGAAGATTATGAGATGAGCAGGTAGCTTGGTAGCTTGAAAAGTGGCGCAATGTAATAAAATGCTCACCACCGCCAAAAAAAATCTGGTGTTGGTTTTGTTGCTCAATGTAATATCGCTCTTACGCTACTACATATACCTACATATATAGTAATAGCTTTGTATTCAAACTGTTAACACAAATCGAGGATTCATTGCCCAATTTCCAATTAAAAAATATAAAATGCCCGTTTCTTTTGGTTATTCGTGTTTATTTTTTATTGCGTTCCGAGCCGACGATCTGCGCGCGACTTGGTCCATTTTTGAACGAACGAAAACCACGCTAGTGAATAAAAATTTGACGAGTCGTCCGTGTGAAGTCGTGCATACACATTTTCCATTGTCGTTTATCGCTCGGCGTCCGCGACATTAAGCTTTAACATTGGAAAATTGTAATGTTACTTTTGACATTGATGCAGGGTCATAATATACTATGTAGAGCGTGTTAACCCTTTCCATGCCCGTCGGATTAATAACGGCTCGAGATAAACGCTCGTCCTTGTCACATTATGCGGCACTCGGCACTGCAATTTTCTCGACTTGGACGTTTTATATATCACATATTATGTATAGGTATATCATACTAGTGTAAGCCCGTTGAATGTCAACGGAGCGGTTTCTCATCACCCGTACTGAAAAATAATATTAAATAGTTTTTATTGCTGTTGCATAGATGGCGCGTTATAATACAACAACGTAATAATTTAGCAAAGTCGCAAACCTTTTGAGAATAATATTTTAAAATTGTAGCAGGCCCGCATTACCTAGTTTGGTTGAATGCGTAAGCGCACCCTCTATCGAACTGGTGATCTCGGGTTCAAATCCCACTCGGTTCGTGTCTTTTAATCATTTACCTTAGCGAGCGTTATCAGCAGAGACACACACAGACAGACAGACGGAATAGGGCTATTATATGTATGATCATATTTTGTTCGGACGTGAAAGTAATACAAAGAATCATTGTATGTAATAACCAAAGGCTTAGTACCTTTAGTTTTTATCGTACGAATACAATTACATTGTATTGTATTTATGTACATTCATCATATCGTACTGTGTATTGTATTTTTGCACAGTTTGCGAATCGAAGACGTTTGTTCAATTTCATTGTCGGATTTCGTTCACTCTCGCCGTTTGAAATGAAATTGGAAATACAAATCTCGCAACATTTTCCCGAATGAAATTCCCGTTATATTACGCCATAACTTACGTTCCATTTTTGCGCAACGCATAAACAGACACAATGCTGAAAAAAAATCTAATTCCTACATATGAATATACCCTCTCGAATGCCAAACGAATTTTATGCATATTCAAAAAAAATAAAGTATAAAAAAGAGGGAAGCTTTCATATAAATTGAAAAATGGAATGTGCCATAATAAATCAACCCCTATCAAATTATTTTATTTATTTTTTTGGTTTTGTATCATTTTTTTGACACATTTTATTTACACTTAAATAAAATGCTTTGAAATTTTATATAAAATCAAAACATAATGAAATAATGCGCTGAAACTACATATGTACATATAACAATTTTCATTAAAAAACATCACCCAACAAAAGTGGGCCAAAATATATCACACTATTTTAAATGACTATATCTTTTTCATTTTTTTTTTTTATTTTTTATTTTTTATTCTTTTATATTAAACTTAAAATAAATCAATTATAGTTATTTATTTTTAATGTACAATATCGTTTAATTGATTATATTGATCCTCCGTTAATATGTAATAATTTAATATTGTATATATAGCCTTTAAATTTATATTTAAATATTTTTATTTGAATTTAGGTGACAGTATCGACTGTGAACATGTTGACGACAGTGCTGAATGACAGTCCCATTTTTCCTGAAGGCGAAGAGGACCAAGCCGAACTCACAGGACCATTACTGATGGACAGTCCACAGGTAAACATCATCAATATTATTAAAAATATATATAAAAAAGTTTAAACGTCATATCGTCTGAATTTCATTCAAATCTGACACTTTTAGGCAGATAAAATACAATTTCAACGCTTGTAAAACTTTCAAAAGTATTCTGATAAACTTACTTACCTACTTAGGATTTTCTACGTCACCGTTTGAATAATTTATTTGCTAATCTTTATTACTTAGGTACTAAAAGGAAACTAAATTCAATGACTAGCTTAACGTGCGTAACACTTTTCATACACTTATACATAAATAAATGATTTCATCAAACTTTTACCTTTAACTATGTATGTATATTAAGTTGGGAGGTTTTTCATTTTGCTTTCGTCAAACTTGGATAATTATTTATGTCGTGTATATATGTACACAATTAACAGTTTTAGCGTATCGGCCAGTCGTTTAAATTATGCATCGCTGTCGTGGGACGAATTTATTAAACGTGGGAAGTTAAATTACATGTGTTTGAACAAGACCGCAATTGATTACACGCTTACAACCCCATCCCCTTATCACCCCTTCTATCTCTCGTACAGTGAGGCCAAACCGGCTAACAACCCCCATTGCGCCGAACAATACCTGCTTTATTTATACTCGATGTTTAATTAAACATTCACGGTAATAAATTCAAAACAAATTTTGTTTCTTTGTATACCTTTATGTGGCTATTTGCGTATTCGGTATTAAAAAGTTGAAATTTATTCGAATTTTATTGATTATGCAACATTCAATTACAAAACGCTCTTATGTCTGAAAGATAGGGATTAAGGGATGTATTTGGATAACAACCAAAAAAGGATACGGTCCAGTTTTAATTGGATTGATCATTTCTTTTCAATCACAATGGAAAGATGGAAGCAAAGTTCAAGCGAAATACACAAATTTTGCGTGTGCTTTGTACGAATTTAAACTGCACTGTGTCCAATTTTGATTGTCGTATAATTAAAATTATTCCCTTACACGTCAGATGGCTAAATTCAAGAATGTTACGCAACATCCAGTGCATGGCACAGAAAGGCATGAAAAGACGTAGGTACATACATATGCTCGGTATAACGAGAAGAGATCGCTAGAGGAATACGTGGAGTTTTTAATAATTTAATGTAAAAGTTATCGTTTGTATACATACATACATATGTAGGCACATTGAGTCTTCTTTGGATTTTCTATTTATAATTTGTGACACTTTCTATGGAACTAAAGCATTGACCGTTGACAATCAGCGAGAATATATTATTGACATATGAGTGGGCTTAAGAAAGGCGGTAACTCTGGGTTACGGAAGAAAGAAAACTATAGAAGTTTGTAGAGCTCTCCCGACGGTCAGACAAACAGACAGACTTGAGGTTATTATATATAAATATACCTACATATATGTATGTATAGAAGAATGAAACTAGGATGGTGTGCTTTTGGAAGAATGAACATAGTTTTTAAATCCAACATTCTGCAATGCTTAAAAAATAAGGCACACAACCAATGCGTACTGCCAGTTATGACGTATGGATGTAAAACTTGGATGCATTGCACACAGAGAAGCTTGGAAAGATATATGCTCGCTATAATGAGAATACATGGGGAATATATGGGTATAATGAGAATACATGGGGAAGTGGACACAGCGAGAACGGATGGCAGATGGACGCTAGAAATACTGGAATGGTATCTGAAAGGATGTGAAAGGAAGCAAGGTAGACCGAGTGGAAGATGGGCTGATGAATTAAGAAGAATGTGTGGAGTTAACTGGATGCAGATTGCTCAAGACAGACAAGAATGGAAGAGGATCGGAGAGGTCTTCATCCAGCAGTGGATGGTGAACTGCTGCAAATGATGATGAAGCTGTGTTGTTTAAAATTTTAATCACAACAAAAGTGTCACAAATGAAACTTTCTTCGACTTTTATTCATACGATGTTGTTATATTTAACAATACAATTTAATTAACGATATTCACGCATAACTTTAGCAACGGGGATTCGTTACAGATTAAATTATTCGACAACATCAAAATTTACGTGAGCTTTCGACCTAAACTTGGCGAAGAGTTGTGCACCTCATGCGGATGCCTGCTAATGATTAATGAACGTAAACAATAGCTTCGAGAGCGAACAACTCGAAAGCTCGAAGCTTTTTACGCGTACTCACACCCATCGAAAATTTCACACTCTCAAAATACCAAAAGCCGACCCTGTTCATATTCAAACCCATTTGCTCGTTTTATAATCCACAATTAATAATATTGTCTGGTATATATAGTTGACGCTTCAACGAAAGGTGTGGAGTGAGCGAATTGACTCTCAGTTTCTTGTTGAGAGCTTTTGAGTTAATAGAGTCAAGCTAGTCGAGTGACCTCGTCCACACGTGACTCAAGAGTTTGTGGTTATAATGGTGTGATATGTTCCTCGTCACACCCTCTCTATTCATATATTTTAATTTATTTAGATCGTTCATTCAAATACAAAATATAAAACGGGAAATTTTAAACTTACATATTTCATAGAAAAATTACCCAAAAGTTCAATATGTATGTATGTACTTTGGATCAAAATTGGTACCATTATTATTTTTAATGTACATAAATGATATTGTCAAGGTTGGAAATACATAAATGAGTCGCCTAGTTCCAAATCCCGATAAGTCCACGATATATAAAAAACGAGGATAAAATATTTTCTGGTTCTAAGAATGTTTTCAAACGATGCCTTATACTTGAATTATTCCAAATACCGCCAAGTGCGCCGTAAAAAAATATTGAAAAACAGTGTTAGTACCAAAAACTGACAATTGCACTATGATAAAAGCTGATAAAAGCCATATTTAGAAATAAACAACGATAAGTCCATGTTTCTAATCTCAATATTTTGTTTAATATCAACAAAATTATGTTTGAATGAGTTTAAACGCCATCAAGCAAATAAGTCCGTGGCAGAAAAACCGCGTTTGCGAACAAGTGAGTTTTATGGACTTATCGGGATTTGGAACTAGGCGACTCAAATGTAAGTTACATTTATTTATATGTATAGTAGATAATAATATTAATTTTATAATGGAAACGTTACAATAATTTGAATTAGGTAATTTCATAAGTTGGTTGAATAACAACAAATTAAATGTAGAAAAGACTAAAGCAATGGTGATTAATTATAATAATATTAATAAAGCTGATTTTAGGTTAAAAGTTTGTGAAGTTAATATTGAACTAGTTAATAATTTCAAACATTTGGGTATAATACTGGATGATAAGTTTTAATAAAATAAAGTAGCAATACTATGTCGGCTAAGAAGATCATTATCAAAAGAGACTAAAATAATAATATATAATGTAAATGTCGCACCACATCTTATTTCAATATGTAACTATATTACAGAATAGAGGTATGAGATGTATTTTAAATGTTGATATGTATGCTATTATGAAAAAAGATGATGATAGAATTAGATTGGTTTAATGTGAATGATACTTTGAGGATTTGTATGTGGGTAACATATAATTATGTGTTACCATCATATTTCGGTAGATTTATTGTGAGAGGAATGAAGGTGTTTTGGAGTCATTCCTGGCAGTCTTAAAAAACCATCTCTGTATAAGTACTTAGTTAAGGTGATTATGTAATTAGCTTTAGCTATTATATTATCTAAATAAATAAATAAATACTGTATTGTACAAAGGGAATTTTAAATTTGAGCAAATATTAAATGGAATACTAACAATTTATTGAAAACGTTCCCTGTAAACTTACATACAATATGTGTGTATTCAAATTAGCAAAATTTCCTTTGACTATGACTATAATTGAAATGCTTTTTACTGTGAATACAATGCATTTAAGATATAACAACAAAAGTTTTCCTGTACGGAAATACTTATAGATATTGAATTTTACGATTCAAGTTTTATTTCCTCACATATTTTAGTTGAAACTTTCAAAAAGTTAAATCAATTGAATTTTTCAAAGTTTTCCATTGCATTGAAAGGTGCAATTTGTTTTGTATTTTTCTTAGTGGAAAGAGTGTGGCATACAACAGATGTTCGTGAATGATAGTATTGAATTTCAACTGTACACTTACATGTACATACATAGTATGTATATATACGATACGTATCTATGTATATTGTGCGGTTATTCGAAAAAGTATCAGTTTTTCTTTATTGTCGAATTCAAAGGCTTCGGTTTCATTTCGCAGACAGAGGCATTAAAAAAAAAAAAAAAAGTTGAACAGGTTGCCGTAATAAGTTCTCGACGTCTCAACCCGACTTGAATTTTGCACGGAAAAAGTACGATATTTACGCAATATATATTTTAATAACGATTCGTTTCATTTCGAGAACAGATTGCACGAGGAAAATATCTGTATTAATGCGGTAGAATGTATGAAAAGTATTTCACGAGTGGAAAAAATTTCATTCGAGACATTTTTTAAATCGTTTCTCATTCAAACACGAACGAAAGAGGACTAGGAATGAAATGAACATTTTTTAACTGTCATATAAATGACCTTGTTAATTGATTTATATGCTTGGGTTGACACAGACCATTTGTCTTTTTAATTCTTACGTCAAATGTAAAACTGATAAATTGGACAATTACCGAGGACCGAGAGAGAAAGAAGAAAAAGGAAAGCGAGATATCGTAACGCTTCGCGATTCGTAAGTGGTACGTTGGAAAAGTTTTCATGTAAAAATTACTTTTATAAAAAATGCTGTATACTATATTTATACACACGAATTGTAAACTTTTAAATATGATAATTTATTTTGACTCGTTTGCGATTGTACACGATGGAGCCGCCTCAATAATTCAGTTTAAAAATATCTGAGGTGTCATCATCATTTTCAGCCGTTCAAATTTCACTGCTGTATGAAGGCCTCTCCAATCCTCTTCCATTACTGTCTGTCTTGAGCAATCTGCATCCAGTTAACTCCACACATTCTTCTTAATTCATCAGCCCATCGTCCACTCGGTCTACCTTGCTTTCTTTCACATCCTCTCAGATACCATTCCAGTATTTCTAGCGTCCATCTGCCATCCGTTCTCGCTGTGTCCACTTCAACCTTTTCACACATCATACTTCTTATCCATGTATTCCTCTTACGATCTCTTCTCGTTATACCGAACATATGTATGTACATACATCATTCGATGCTTCTCCGTGTGCACTGGATTCTTAAATTTAGCATCCAAGTTTCACATCCATACTTCATACGATAATAAGCTTTCTTTTTGACGTGAATACGTCTTATACGTGGACCAGTATTGGGTACCAGTACGGAAAAGGCGGTGTTACGTTTGGATCAGCATACATTCCCACACTTTTATTTAAAAAAGCTTTTATTGTTCATATACTGTGTTCACAATGAATCTTAAATCTATTTTAATAGCTGCTGGTCCAGTGACCATTATCTATTTTACACATTGTTCATTTTGTTAGTGTTTATAAAGATTCTTTTATTTGAATGTCAGTGTTTAAAGCATAATAGGAGAAAGAGCTCAAAAACCTATTTACAATTCTTATCAAATGTTTATAATACATAATTAAATACTTTTTAGAGTCAGCGATCTAAAGAAAATTATGTTTAGGTACCTTTGTGTTTATACCTAAAGGGTAAAGACAACTTGCTATAATCACCGAGACCTTTCACTAAGTTGTTAGTGTGGTTATTGGTAATTCTATAATATAATCTACTGGTTAATCTGTTAGTGACATCTACGACTAATGGGATGTTATACTGGGAATGTAGTCTTTTTGGGTTAGTATAGTAGATGGGCGAGTTATAAATGATTTTTAATGATTTATTTTGGACTACTTGAAGCTTTGATTGGTTAGTATTGGAGGCATTATTAAGTTAGTAAGGGTAGTATGAGTGTGCGATATATTTTAATTTTATTATGTAGTGATAAAGCACTATGTCGATTGAATAGGATATATTATTGATGATATGGTTCGTTACTAATAACACGATTGACATGAATGTTGTTTTATTCGCTCGGGTATACTGCCGTCCTAAGCCCACTTAACGTAACTGACAAAAATTACGAAAATGCGATTTTTCATATCAAAATTAATGTATCTTCATACAAAAGTGACTTTTTTAAGCTATTAAATCTAACATATCTGCATGCGCAGAGAAATAGTATCACCAATACTCACTACCTTATCATGAAAGATTGAAAAGACTGAATCTGAAAAAGAGGAGAAAGAGGAGATTAAGAGGTGATTTAATTGAAGTATTCAAAATAATAAATAATCATTATTCATGTGAAATGACCAACCTCATTAAGTTCAATGAGAACCCTCATCTAAGAGGTCATACTCTTAGACTCCGAAAAGAAAAATCAAATAAGATTGTTAGAGATTCATTCTTTTCAAATAGAGTGGTTGAAGTTTGGAATAGTCATATGTTTACATTAATAATGAATAATAAAGTGACGTAACTACTAAATTATTCATTTTTCCTTAAAATTATCAAAACACAATAGAACATAACCTAATGCACTAAAAAAAAGTTTAAATAAATCAGTAATATATGAAGAAAAACACAAATTTAGAACAAAACTTTCAAGTCCATTTATCTCGATATTGTTTTTTTGTCAGTTACGTCAAGTTAAGGCTTAGGACGGCAGTATACGTCTACGATACATTTATGATTTTGAGTTGGCAAGGGGGCGTATCTTCCAACGGTTATTTTGGACGTTTTTTAAGCATAACGGAACCCTCACCATTCTCAAGGCAAGTTTGTGCTTTGTTTTAACCATTACGGGTTTCGTGTTAAAATGTTTAATTTTTTACAGTCAATTTAAGAGTCACTAGCTTTTCGAATCTACCCGGGCTTTAATAGTCAACATATTGGCTCTATTAAGCTGGAATGTGGCAATCTCGTGGTATCAATCATTGTCGCCGCTGAGACTGAGAGACGACCTCAGTCGAGGTCCTCAACAGAGGTTACTCTGAATAAAGGGGGAATGGGGTTGTATGGGGTAGGAATTTAAGGGTAAGGGTGGGTGACTGTCTCCCCCACAAAGCCGCTCATCCGTCTTGGAATTTTTCGATGTCTCGCAGCCATTTTCGCCTTTATCACACACACACAACCCCATTAGATAGGGGATGAAAGTTAGTAGGAAAGGGAAGGGTACCGAACTCGTAACTAGCGCTAAATTGTATCGACACCGCAAACCTAATCGACTGCAAATAAATTGCGTCCGCTCTTTTTAGTCCGAATTAGAGAGTGCCGTTTTGTCAACATCGAAATGTTAATTAAATCGATGAGAACAAAGGACAAACGCATCTGTATATGTATGTACATATGTAATATTGATTGGATTAGCCATACAATAATATAATATATACATTAATACCGAGTCACATGCGACTGTGTAACTCGGTATTGACAATTTATTGTGACTAGGACAATTAGTGAATATGATTGGATGTAAACAAGAAGGAATGATATTCCGCTATGCTTAAAAAAGAAGGCGTACGACCAATGCGCACTGCCAGTTACGACGTATGGATGTTGAATTCAAGAATGTTACGTAAGATCCAGTGCACATCGAAAAGCATGGAAAAGTGTATGCTTGGTTTAACGAGAAAAGATCGTAAGAGGAATACATGGGTAAGAAGTATGACAAAAAGTTGAATTGGACACATAGCGAGATGGATGAATGGTCGCGAGAAATACTGTAATGTTATCCGAGAGGATGTGAAAGAAAGCAAGGTAGACCGAAGGTAGAATGAACATAGTTTTTAAACCCAACATTCCGCTGTGCTTAAAAAGTTGTGACGTATGGATGCGAAACGTGGATGGTAAATTCAAGAAAGTTACGCAAGATCCAGTGCACACAGATGTATGCTCGGTATAACGAGAAGAGATCGTAAGAGGAATACATGGGTAAGAAGTATGACAAAAAGTTGAAGTGGACACATAGCGAGATGAATGGATGGTCGCGAGAAATACTGGAATGGTATCCGAGAGGATGTGAAAGAAAACAAGGTAGACCGATTGGACGATGGGCTGTTGAATTGAGAAGAGTGTATGGAGTCAAGTGGATGCGGATTGCTCAAGACAGACAGGAATGGAAGAGGATTTTAGAGGTCTTGATCCATCAGTGATGGTGATAATGAATAATAGGATTCGTTTCGTATACAAATACATACATAGACAATATGGAAAAAGAGAAATTTTCCTGATAAGCTAAATGTATCGCATTCATTAATTCGATTTATTTTTCATTGTATACACTAAGCGAACTTTGAATGTTTGTGAAATAATAAAAAAAAAACAGCTTATGATACGTAGTCCTTGTATTATTTTTATCAAACGAGATTTTATTTATTTTTATGCAAAAATTTCAACTTCAAAAGTCGCATAAGAAAAATGTATGTAATACAATTTCAATTTTTATTTCGTTTGAGGTTGTTAGTTTTGGCTATAGCTTATATGCAAAATTGTTACAAAAACCATTCTTCTTCGGCGTATTCAGAATTATAAATCATATTTTTTCGATTGCTTAATATTATTTCTGCCTTTTTCTTTAGAGGGCAATGTGACGTGTGTGTGAAAAAGTTACTAGTTCAAAAATAAACATATGTAGAATCATAAATTTAACTACAAAAATACATCTCCGAGAGTTTTAAAACATATTATTATTATTAGTGTACATAAATGATATACATACATATGTAGTTAAGGTTGTAAATAAATGTAAGATACATTTATTTGCCGATGACACATTGATTTATATAATAGATAATAATATTAATTTTATAATGGAAACACTAAATTTTGAATTAGGTAAATAAATAAGTTGGCTGAATAACAACAAATTAAAATTAAATGTAGAAAAAACAAAAGCAATGGTGATTAATTATAATAATATTAATAAAGCTAAAAGTTAAAAGTTGGTGAAAGTAATATTGAACTAATTAATAATTTCAAATATTTGGGTATAATACTGGATGATAAGTTAGATTTTAAGTTACACGGTTAATTTTTAATAAAAAAAAGTAGGAATACTATGTATGTCAGCTAAGAATTTTATTATCAAAAGAAACTAAAATAATAATATATAATGTAATTGTCAGACCACATCTTAGAATAGACCACACAGAATAGAGGCATGAGAATAGAATAGATTGGTTGAATGTGAATGATACTTTGAGGATTTGTATGTTGGTATTTATATTTAAGTTAGATAATAATATGTTACCATCATATTTTAGTAAATTTATTGTCAGAGGAATGAATGTATGTCAATATAATTTAAGGAATTTATAAAAAAAAATGTTAGATTAAATAGAAATAGGAGAAGCATCTTGTACAGAGGTGTTTTGGAGTATAATAGACTGCCGGATGGAATAAGAAGTTCCAAAACTATTGATAAATTCCTGGCAGTCTTACAAAAAAACATCTCTGTATAGGTGCTTAGTTAAGGATTATGTAATTAGCTTTAGCTACTGTATTATATAAAATAAATATGTTTAAGTAGTGTATAGCTGTGTAAAGCAGACACAACTGTGAATTTACATATGTACATTGAGATACATATATAGCTGTTATCGTATTGAATGTAAATTCGAATATGGTTCCGAAAATCAATTACGCTAATCGTAATTGTCGCCTTTGTAGATACCTAATCAGATAAAACAGGATTCGCGTCGTGCAATAATAATGTATTTTAATCGAATAAACGAATCGCTTGATTTTATCAACGAAATCACGTAGCTTTATAGGGCAAACGGTCGACGACTACATAGTGTTGGCAAAATCGAGATCAAAAGGAGAGATGAAATTAGCATTGCTAACGCGGCTGCGAAGGCGTCAGACAAATTTGCATATTGTGCTTGGCAAAGGGACAGCCAAGGGACGTCTGAGACAATTCCAGGTTATGGTTCCAGTTCTGGTTTCTCTGGGACGGTGGTAACATGCCTCGGTTTCCCCAAATTCTAATTCCACGAGCTCTGGCTTTGACATTTAACCGCTCGTAAATCAACTCGCTATGCCTACATTCGCCAGACGGATCTGATAAAATTTCACACATTTACCCACTGAGCCTTGATAAGGAACCTCGCATGTCACTTTAAAGGACTATTTTGCTTAAATTTTTAAATTTTGCTTAAAGGACGATTTTGCTTAAATTTTAAAAAAAAAAATAAGTATTTCAAAACAACAAAAATTACAATCAATAGGAAAAATATCTGTCTATTGATTTCAATACTCACTTTGAGCACAGCAATACTATATTTTGAGCTATAGGCCAAAGGCCAAAAAAATGGATATTTTTTACATTTTTTAAATCGCAAATATCTCATAAACGAGAGCATTTCAACAAAAATCATTATCGGATTCAAATTCAGTGGGTCAAATTTAGTAAAGATTTAATAATCTCCGCTCTGGGTTTTAAAAAACGTGATTTTTTGTTGCGTAGGTTGCGTTTCTTTTAAACAGACTGCTTGCGATGGATGGTTAATAATACATAAATTGCAATTTGCAACCACTTGACTCGTCCACTCGGTCTACCTTGCTTTCTTTCACATCCTCTCGGATATCATTTCAGTATTTATCGCGTCCATCTGCCATCCATTCGCTACGTGTCAACTTTAACTTTTTCACACGTTCTGCCATATCTGCCACTTTGGTCATGCTTCTCATACATGTATTCCTCTTACGATATCTTATCGCTATACCGAGCATACATCTGTGTGCACTGGATCTTGCGTAACATTCTTGAATTTAGCATCCAAGTTTGACATCCATACGTCATAACTAGCAGTGCGCATGCCTTCTTTTTTAAGCATAGCGGAATGTTGGATTTAAAAACAATGTTTATTCATCCTAAAGCGCTCCATCCTAGTTTCATTCCTTCTTGTTTACAACCAGCCATATTCACCAATTGTCCTAGGCATAAATAACTAACTCTACAATATGATTATCTACAGTGACTACGTTTGCCACTTTAACTTTTTCACACGTTCGATATACATACCTACATATATCAGTGTTGCATACCAGTAAATTGAAAGTAAAAAAATTTGGACTAACAGGAATAGTGATATGTTTAAATTTTATGTCATTTGTATTCTCAGAATACTGTAACTATTTGAAATTGATATAAAAATTTTTCTTAGTGAGTGTTTATTTTGATATGAATTACAGACATCGCATAATGAAATATATTTAAAAAAAAATTCTCAATTTTGTTGTAATAACTTTCTACGGATTAAAATAAAAACAATACATCTTCACGCCCCATTCCCGTATAAATTCAAAGCTTTGACAAATTTACCGATGAAAGCAAGACGAACGAACGGCTCCGTCTACGATTTATATAATCCTTTTGAAGGGGAGACTAAAGTGAATATATTTATATAGTGTGACATTCGTAGGCGGTATAGTTTTCAAACGGCGTTGGTTTGTAACCGAATTTCCGGCATAAAATACATCCATCGACATTGGAGAGAATCATTTGTTTGACTATTTTCCTTGAACGCTTTCGTCGAGAACAATACTGCTCCGATCGACGTATTTTACGACCGTAAACCGACACATTTGTCAATCAAGTGAAAACGGTGTTGAAAACCGACCGATTGAACCCGATTTGAAATCGAGAAGACAAGTATAATACCTGTCTACTTACTACATATAAGTTTTTTCCATTGAACGATCGTCGCACATAAAATGACGATAATAATATGTCGAAATTTGAAACCGTATATAATCACCGCGTAAATTCAGCGATCGTAATAAGTTACGGTATCGTGAATTTAGTCAACGACCAATTTCAGTTTTATGATACGCATTTGTAGCCCTCGAATCGCGACATTTGCTTAATGTACTTGTGTATATAGTATATAGATAAGTTATATATAATATAGAACGTTGTCGTTTGAAAAATCTATGTATATACAGAATGTTCATTAAAAAACTGATGTTTGTAGCGTTATTAGTTTCGAAGATATAAATTTTTGAATACAACATCAGTTTTTGAATCACCACACCCTGTATTATCTGTCGTGTCAATATTGTTTTCGATATAAACAATGTTTCGATTTAACTTGATAGGCAACAGCGGTCGGCCGTTTAATTGGATAAGTTTGCGCAGATTTCAGAGTTATATTTATAGATTTTCCACTGAAACTAATCATATAACTGTAATTGGAGAAGTTTCCGACTTTGAAGATTGAGGAGGAGCTGACGATTTTGCGAGATGAAAGAGAGCAGTCATTTTAAATTTCATCGACTTGTTTACGCTATCGATTTACTATCGAAGCCTATGTAGTATTTTCTTTAAAAAAAATTATAAGGAAAAGCATTCTTTTCCGTGGGGGAAATTTATTCCATATCGAACACTTAAATATTCATTAAAAAGACGAGAAAAATGCTTTTAATTTCCATCGACACTAAGCATACTTTTCGTTTTCTTAAAAAGAAAAAAGTATTAACTTTTCATCGTCTTAAGGTTGTAAAAAATATTAAAATCATATTAGGTCAGTTTTGGTACTTTTAATATTATTTATTTATCAAGTAACCATACAGCTCATAAAGTACAATATAAAATAAAATTAATTACACATAATACAATACAGCCAAAATAGTTACAAACAAAGAACAAATCATAGCAAGAAAGGAACTTTAGGAGTTGGGTCTGGAAAGGAACTTGAGTAAAGAAAATCTGAAGGAGGTCAAGGAATTTGTGTAGGAATTTCGTTGAATGACAAGCAAGATCTATGAAGTTTTGCAAATAATTAAAACTATGGAGGATTTCTAACAGATCTAGGCGAATAATTCAGAAGGATCCTACTTAGCAAGTAAGGGCTATCTGATAAATTATTTAATAGCTTAAATACAAAGCAGAGATCCGAGACTGTCCTCCTAGACCGCAGAGGGACATAATCATGGGAATTTGAAGTAGAAGAGGAAAGACAAAACCTGGAAATGGAGTAGGCGTGGAACTTCTTATTAATTTTTTCCAGTTTAGTAATGGAATCTTGGTAAAACGGGTTCCATATAGTACTAACAAAACTCCAGGTGACTTCTCACAAATGCATTGTATAGCAGAGGCACTGTCATTATGAATCCTAAGCTCTTATAAGCGTTTTTGACAACCGCATCAAGGTGGGAACTAAAAGATAATCTAATAAAACACCTAGGTCTATTACACAATCAATTGAAGTCAAACAATACAGGAGAAGCAAGTCTTGGTGAAAGTGATATGAAAACATTTATCAATATTAACGAACAACTGGTTGGTATCACAGTAGTTTGAAAACGAGGCAAGATCATTTTGAAAATTAAGGCAGTCAAGGGAAGAGATTTTATTAAAAATTTTAATGTCGTCTGAAAGATGAGTTCGTGATGCAGTAACCAATATCATTAATATTATGGTCGGTCATTAATTTCCTCATAAGCTTATAATTTCAAGGATGTATGCATATTTTACATACTATAAATACCTGATCACTTTTGTATTCAAAATTCGAAATCATGATTTGTTTGACGCGAAGTTTTTCACGGAAGTTGAAAATGGAAATTGATCGCGGCCGCTTTTGGGAAAAAAATCGTCGTCGGATGCAAGGATTTTACAATCCTTGCAAAAGCCCAAAATATTCGAGGATGATTGATGATGTTGCACGCTCGAGATTGATTGCCTGCCAATCCTGCGCTCTCGAGATCGGGAAAAAGGTTTTTCTCGAGAAACTCCAGTCAACGATTTTTTATTTCATTTTCAAACATCAACTAAAATTCTTAAAACTATCTAAAAATTAAAGCGTCGACAAAAAATTCGTCACCTATTCTGGTTTGCATAAAATAAAAATAGTTTATATTCGGGTAGTGTTTTAGAACAAAAGTTTAAACATTCGACAAGTGCACTTTAATGACAGCACATATGTACATAGTAAATGCAGGCAAAAGGCATTGTGCAACGTGAACAATGCACGTTAAAACAAACAAAGAAGTTCAAGCGTGGATGAATAGAAAAGATGGTCTTCACATTTGTAACATTTCACTGCACAGTATTGAACAAAGCGAAAAAAAAAATTAACTATTACCTTATAGGCCATTTACAAGGGCTTTCATAATATCAAAGTATGAAATCCCCGCATTTTTTTAAGGAAAAGTATGAGATAAATGAATTTCGCTGTACGAATATTTTTTTATCGCGCAAAAGAAAAACAATTTAAACTATGTAGTTTTTTTCATGCGATCTTTCAAACCGTGGCTTTTCATACGAACTGTTTTTTGTTTTTTTTTTTTTTTTCATAAAGCGGAATTTTACAAATGTATAGAAAAGTGATTACTCATCTAACTGACATTATGTTTGTTTATTGCACATTACCACACTGACTATTCAAGATCACACTTTGCAAAGGCACTTCATTCGATACTATGAATCTTATAGAATAGTTGCATACCAAAAAATTCGGGTGTGGCCAATCCATGACTTTATCCATACATTTGAGTAATACAAAGAGTAACGAAATTATTTTTTTAAGTACGTAAGTAAATAAAACGCATGCACACCACCACACCAACTAACATATGTACATACATATCATGAAATTACTGTGTTGAGTGCGCGCACGTATGTAAAATACGATCTTCGACATATATTCAAATAAGAAAATGTACCACTTCCGGTCGGCGGATTTTGATAAAAAAAAAAACTACTTCCGGTTGACTGATTTTAATGATTTATTTTTTCGTAAGTAGTTGTTGTATTATAACGCGCCATCTATGCAACAACTATAAAAACTATTAAATACACATATACTCACCCGGACAAATATCCGTTGATATTCAACGGGCTTACACTAGTATTGTGTATGTTATTTACAGTAAAATAAATCGATATTCTGAAGTTGCCTCCGTAAAACACCGGGTACTTATTATATATAACAGGTATAGATTATCGTCCATTTAATTTACGATTTAATGACAAGCCTTTCAAGTGATCTAATAGATACGATCAATTATAATATTCCCTCATTGAAAATGTAATTTTCACAGTATTATACATATATAGCCACGCTCTCGAGTGGTATCCATTAAATGTGAAAGCACCCTGGCGATGCTGTGGGACGTAAAGCTGCCAATTCTTCCCCCTATACAAAAGCTAAAGCCCTTTTACCTGCCATATTAACCTCCACCACAGCTATCGGATATCGCCTTTTCAAATATTTCATTCAATGAAAAAAAAATTCACCGTTGAAGAAAATTCCGCGACCAAATCGAAATATTCAAATTCAATATCGGTCGGGTATCATTACTTCAACGCCCGTCACTCGAAATCTATTTCACTAGTGTATAGTTTTAACGTATGCAAATCCTAGTTTAGTTTAGTATATAATATATAGGTATACCATATGTAAGTATAGTAATCATATTTGTTGTTAATAAAAATTAAACTTCACAGCTAAGTGAATGAATTTCATTATACAATTATAAACTCTTACGATAGCTCTTAAGCAACGAAAGTGTGAAAGTAAGCTTAAAAATGAATTTTAATAAAACTAAAAATGAATTTTGCACTCAAAGCGTAGTCACAGTAGATAATCATATTGTAGAGATAGTTGGTAGTTATTTATACCTAGAGCAATTGGTGAATATGAGATGAAATTAGGATGGAGCGCTTTTGAACATTCCGATGTGTTAAAAAAGTGAGGCCTATAACCAATGCGTACTGCCAGTTATGACGTATGAACTTGGATGCTACGTAAGATCCATTGCACACAGAGAAGCATGGAAAGATGTATGCTCGGTATAACAAGAAGCGACTGTTAGAGGAATACATGGATAAGAAGTATAACCAAAGTGGCAGATATAGCAGAACGTGTGAAAAAGTTGAAGTGGGCACATAGCGAAAATAATGGTTGGCAGATGGACGCGAGAAATACCGGAATGGTATCCAAGAGGATGTGAAAGAAAGAAAGGTAGACCGAGTGGAAGATGGGCTGATGAATTGAGAAGAATGTGTGGAGTTAAATGGATGCAGATTGCTCAAAACCGACGGGATTGGAAGAGGCTGAAAATGATGATGATAGTATAGTAATCATATTTGTTGTTAATAAAAATTAAACTTCAAAGCTAAGTGGATAAATTTCATTATTTATTATCACGTAGAATGAACCAATATCTTTAAACTAGTGTAAGCCAGTTGAATGTCAACGGTATCTCATCACCCGTACTGTGAGTATTTGCATAGATGACACGTTATAATACAACAAGGTAACCATTTGGCAAAGTCGCGAACCTTTTATGGATTAATATTGTCAAATTGTAGCAGGCCCGTCATTACCTAGTTTGGATAAATGCGTTAGCGCACTCTCTTACCGGACTGGTGGTCTCGGGTTCAAATCCCACTCGCACGCGACGGTTCGTGTCTTTTAATCATTTACCGAGGCGAGCGTTATCAGCAGACAGACAGACGGATTTGGGCTATTATATATATATAACTAGGTGTAAGCCCGTTGAATATCAACGGAGCGTTCTCATCACCCGTACTGAAAAATAATATTAAATTTAATAGATTTTATAGTTGTTGCATCTATGCAACAATGCGCCATCTATGACGCGTTATAATACAACAACGTTACAATTTAGCAAAGTCGCGAGCCTATTTTTTATATTAAACTAGCTGACCCGGCATGCGTTGCAATGCCCGATTCCGTTCCCGTTCCCGTTCCTAGTACGTTTTCTGACGCGTGCCCGTTCCCGATCCGTTCCCGTTCCCGTTCCAGATCCCGATCCCGTCCCCGTTCCCGTTCCTAGTACGTTATCTGACGCGTGAGCAGGCCTATTCCCGATCCCATTCCCGTTTCCATTCCAGATCCGTTCCGTTCCCGATTCCGTTCCCGATCCGTTCCGTTTCCGTTCCTAGTACGTTATCTGACGCGTGAGCAGGCCCGTTCCCGTTCCCGTTTTTTCCCGATTTTTTTTCACAGGAACCATCCCCGGCATGATCACAATAAGTCCTGAAAGTTTCATCGCGATCGTTTGAGTGGTTTAGGAGCCTATAAGAGACAAACAGACAAACAAACAGACAGACATTGATTTTTGTATATATATGTAGATAGTCACATTGAAGCCTGCCTATTATCATCTGGTTTGGCTCACCGCGTAAGCGCTCCGTTCCGAGTCAGTGGTACTGGGTTCAAATCCCACTCGTGCGACGTTTTGGTTTTTTAATTATTTACCGAGACGAGCGTTATCAGCAGATAGACACACAGACACACACATAGACAGACATACGGAATAGGGCTATTATGTATGTATGTATATACATATATAATATAATGTGTGGATAGTTTTCAGTGTATGTATTAATTGATTGGCCTTTGAAAAAAATGCTTTTAAAAATGTGCGTATTTGTAGCGAGTGGTTTAGTTGTAAATAATTTGTGCATTACAAGGAAGTTTCCTCGAGAGTTTGGCTAATTCACCTGTTTCCTGGTTCATTACATATTCATGCTTCGCGAGGTGGATTCAAGACTCTCTCACGTATAAATTTTACGCTCCAGCCTCTTTTCTTTGCAGCTGAAAACTTCAGCCGGTTTATAATTAAAATTATTCGCTAATGCACCATAGTAAAACTGGCCGAAACAAAGAAATATTCGACACAAAATGTATCCGTAGTACTACATAGTAGATATAAAAAAAATATCGAGTATATAAAATTGTCTCGGGGAAATTATGTATTCTTAACGTGGCTAAGGAAGTTGTGACCCTTCGTTGTCGTTTTTTGAATTCCCCATTTCCCTGAACGAATTGGCGCATTTGAATTTTAAAATTGTACACGCTATTCGGTTTAAGATACAACCTTAAATTTCGGTCCTTAGTAATTTTACTGTGCCGCTGAGAGATCGGACTTTATTCGTATATAAGATAAAATAACTGAATGGATGAAGGCCTTTCCATTCCTGGCTGTCTTGAGCAGTCTGCATCCACTTGACTCCATACATTCTTCTCAATTCATCAGCCCATCGTCCACTCGGTCTACCATGCTTTCTTGCACATCCTCTCGGATACCATTCCAGTATTTCTCGCGTCCATGTACCATCCATTCTTCTCGCCATGTGTCCACTTCAACTTTTTCACACGTTCTGCTATATCTGCCACTTTGGTCATGCTTCTTACCCATGTATTCCTCTTACGATCTCTTCTCGTTATACCGAGCATACATACATCTTTCTATGCTTCTGTGTGTGCACTGGATCTTACGTAATATTCTTGAATTTAGCATCCAAGTTTCACATCCATACGTCATAACTGGCAGTACGCCTTAGTCGTATGCCTTATTTTTTAATGTTGGATTTAAAATCTATATTTATTATTCCAAAAGCACTGCATCCTTCGTTTTATTTCTTCTTCTTTACATCTGGTCATACCTATTCACCAATTGTCCTAGATAAAAACCATATATGTACATATATTAAAATGTAATTTTATGCAAATTTATGTATAACTTGATAACTTGATATTATTAGATTTCTTTCAACAAACGGTAATACGATTATAGTAATGTAACCAAATACAGTGAAATAGGAACTATATTGTTAGCCATTCTTTTGCTAAAGATATCGATTATATTATAATGTTTTTTATAGGCAGTGTAAAATATCCGCATTGTATACAATACGCAAAAGTTTTAGGCAAAGTATTAAAGGTTAATTTTACCGACCGAATCATTTTTCATTTCACCAACAATTTGAACCTGCATTTTTCAAGTATTAGTTTTTCATACGTTCTATTACAATGTTTATTTATTTATTTATTTAAGGTAGCTGAAAAAGCCAATTACAAACAAATATTACTTAAAGCTAAAATTACAATATAAACTTATTATCTACTAGCACTTGTACAGAGGTGCTGTTTTAAGGCTGCCAGGAATCTATCAATTTTATTTATATTTCTAAGAACTTCTGGCAGGCCATTATATTCCACAACACCCCTGTACAAGATACTTCTTCTGGTTGTACTGAATTTTAAATTCTTACCCCTAGTATTATGACTATGTACATATATTATACCCTCTTATTAAATATTTTGGTAATAATTTATTTTCTAATTTAAAAATATATACTAACATGCACGCTTTCAAGGTTACATTTACATTCATTCAACATATATCTTACTATTATTTAATCTATTGACATTTAAAATACTCCGCATACATAATACATTTTGCACTTTGCCTGGCTAATTATAGCGTTAAAGCGGGTATTACACAGGGATAGTTTACTCGCTACGATCTCGCTAGTTTACTGACCGGCACGTAGAGCCGGTAGCGAGTAGCTAGTAAACCTATTACACGTGTTAAGTTTACTCGCTAATGTCGCCACTCGCTGCCGCTAGAGGCGCTGTCATCAACTTGTGAGTTGACATGTGTTTTGCGCCCACCGTCAAAATGCCCGCTGAATTTTCAATATCGTAAATGTATCATGTCCATTGAAGTGTACTGTGTTGTGTTGGGAGCTGAAAATTAAACGCTTAACCTCAAACTGTCAATGAAGTGACGTCACACGAGCCAGCTAGTGCGAGTAAAGTTCAAACATTCGAACTTCACTCGCGCGGCCGAAAAAACAAGCTAGTTTACTAACTTCGCCTATTGCACGAGCTATTTTACCAGCCACCAGCAAACCAGCGAGATTTTAGCTAGTAAACTATCCCTGTGTAATACCCTCATAAGATATTTAATATAATACCGGATTTCACGCATTATCTGTAACATATACAATGTGTATATATTACATATACAAAGTAATGTATACAAAACCATATGTACATATGTACATATGTCCGTCAGAAACACTCGACACACTTATTTTGTTTTCGAACGTTTAAAGGCGCCCGCAAACCGCTGCGAATTTGTATTCGCATTACGGAATACATGGAAAACAATTGATTATTAATAGAATTGAAACAAATTCGCAATAAACAATGTGAGATGCGCGTGTGTGGCGTTAATGCATGAATAGCGAAAACGCTAGTATAGAGAGCTATCGCGCGTTCTGTTTAGCTCAGTGGTCGGGAACAGGCGGCTCCGGAGCCGCATGCGGCTCTTCGTATGAAAACCTGCAACTCTCGCTGTCATCTAACGTTTTGCGTGAAATACAAAATGTTGACACACAATTTACACAAGATCAAAATGAATCCCATTTTCACAACGTCACGGCTATAAAATGCTTTAAGATCGTTTTGCAGATTAAACTCTATAATACTTTTTAGTAATAAACGTTAAGAAATATCACGAGGGTAACTTATTTCTTACATTTCATTAATAATTAATGAGTTACGTTTAATTTAATTTTAAATATATAATTAGAAAATAATATGTTGCGGCTCCCAAACTTACTAATTTTGCAAGCTTTTTCCTAATTTGGCTCTTAGATCGAAAAAGGTTCCCGACCACTGGTTTAGCTTGACTGTATTCTACCTACACCACGATGTTTTTCCGGCCGCGATTCGCTCGATTTCGATGACGTTTGTGGAAAAGTTGTATGTAAATAAATACATAGCTCTGACTTGAGTCCATGTCAGAATCGCGAGTGAAATACAAACGTTCCGAAAGCGAGGTGACAGATATAGTTATGTCAGAGTGACAGAAGCCGGCGCATGCGCAGACCGATAGAGTGCGGATTATCGGGCCAGTGTGTGCGATACAATTGACAGACTTGCGAAATTCGCTAGGTTTTCCCACACGAAAACCGCACGGATTTCGTACACGAATTCGCAGCGGTTTGCGGGCGCCTTTGGTTAGTATTTTTCCCCGTGAATATTTACCGGGCAATACTTATAATATGCAACGAAATTTTGTTGTGACATTTTCCTTTAGCAATATACGTCTTGTTTGTAACGTTTTCAGCGTGACACTAGAGAGCGCGTTTTTGGTCGCGGCACTCCTTTCAGATTTACAGATACACAAAAGCACACTTAGGGGGCAAGCTTCAGATTCACGACATTACCCTGGGGGTCTGCTAAGCTTTCACTATACTACCTACCACACCCCTTTTTCCTTCTTCCTGTCTTCCTGCTGCTGAATGTGTCCGGGCCTTCACGCTCCGTCACAGATATTTCATATCAAACGTCTTTATCCTTTCCCTTTTTACACGTCTGACGAGATACTCAACGAGACTAGACCACTTTTAGACCCTTTTCAAACGACTACCTACATATTTTAGGTATCATTTTTGCAGTAATCGAAGAACTGGTTAGAACGTTGTTGTAATGGGAAAAAAAGACAACGTCAAATGATCTATGTAATTCGGAAAAATAAGCAATTTACGAAACTGGATAGATTTTTCTACCAAACGACTTTATTTGGAGTATTATCTGTTGGAAATCAACGGGTTTTTATTATTAATGTACCTGTAACCGGTGGCTCCGGAGCCTCATGCGGCTCTTTGTATGAGAACCTGCGCGTTTTGCGCGAAACACAAAACGTTCACGCACAATTCACACGAAATCAAAATGAATCCCATTGCTACATATTAACTTCATGGCTATAAAAAGCATTAAATCGTTTTTCAATAATACTTTTTAGTAATAAATTGTCGAACATATCACGAAGATAGATTATTTATTAATTTCTTACATTTCATAAGTGAATAAAATTTAATTTAATTTTGAATATGTATGTACATATGTAGGAATAATCCGAAGATAATATGTTGCGGCTCCCAAACTTATCAATTTTGCAAGGTTTTTCCTCGAAAGGTTTAGCTCGAAAAAGGTTCCCGACCGCTGATATAAACAGTTAAAATTTATTAGAATATAATATTAATATTAATTATGGATAGATGAAGGAGGTAATTTTACATAAAACAGATTTTTTTTCATTATAAATAGATGTTTGAATGTACAATTGTACATATTATCGTGAAGTATCGTTAGTTATTTTTATAGTTAGTTACATTTAACTATTAATATTTTCATTTTAGTTTTTTAACAGGTAGGTGTGTGTATTTTTGGCGTGATACAGATACTCAAAATCAAACTGCATAAACTCTTGTTCATAAACAGACTATCATACACATATATATATATATATATATATATATATATATATATATAATAGCCCTATTCCGTCTGTCTGTCTGTCTGTCTGCTGATAACGATCGCTTCGGTAAATAATTAAAAAAAACCAGAACGTCGCACGAGTGGGATTTGAACCCAGAACCACTGATTTGGAACAGAGCGCGCTTACGCGATGAGCCAAACCAGATGATAATAGGCAGGCTTCAACGTGACTATTTAATGTGAAAAATAGGCTCGCGACTTTGCTAAATTGTAACGTTGTTGTATTATAACGCGCCATAGATGGCGCCGTGTTGCATAGATGCAACAACTATAAAAACTATTAAATTTAATATTATTTTTTAGTACGGGTGATGTGAGCGCTCCGTTGATATTCAACGGGCTTACACTAGTGTATACATAGAAGCGTTCAATCGTTTGTAAAATTACAACAAAATGTAATGATCTTGTCCCATTTAAACCTTTCTGGATTTGGCAACAAATATGTCATTGATATATTTTACAATAAACAAAACACAATTTATTCCAAAGGTCTTTCGCGATAACTTTTCGCGTGCTTTGCATTAATTCTAAAATATTTTCCTTTGTGTCGGTAATCAAATTAAAGCAACGGTCGTCCAACGATTCCAAATATTTACAAACGAAATTAAAATATGTACATAATATGTATGTATAATACACACCTAAGAAATAATATGAATATTTATGTACATGTATAATATATAATTTATAAACTTGTTCTTATTTAGAGTGACGTCATCATTGAGATGACACATTTTTGATTATTATTATTATCGTAATGGCTCTCATCTCGTAAATTTTCTTTTATACTGTCGGGACGGGCGAACCTAAGGGACAAAATTAATGCTTATGTTTATGCCGTGTCCTAAAATAATGTCCTGATAAATAGCCGAATTGGATACGAGCTTAATGTCTGACGTCCCGAAGGGAAATATGACCGTAAAACAAACGTTTGCAATTAAAATTTCCATATTTTCAGTGAATAAAAATTCAACGTTACCCTTAAAGTCGAGCAATGGAGATATACATATATATTTTATACGATTCGGTTCATAAAAGGCATTCCGAGGACTAAAATTTTAAATTTTTCCTCTCATAAATTTACCTTCGAATAGCCACGCTAATTACACAGCTACCGAATATCAAATTACGAATAATTTTTCCCGCTACTCGTCCTGTTTGCGAAAATATATACCATAATTTTCCAAATGAGATATTGAATTAGGATTATTTCAACAATAACTAATGCAATACGTACAGGATAAACAAAAACGATGATATTTAGTTTTATCTCCGAAATTAAAAATGGTATGGTAATGAAAAAAAATAATTCGCTAAATCAAAAATGTTAATTTAATCCTACATATTTCAATGATATGTACATATAGTGATTGTCGACAAACAAAATATAAATAGCAAAATAAGCGCATGAAAATAAAATTACGTACGAAATGAACTCACTTAAAAATGCGTATTTTGTATCTATGTCATCATCATCATCATTTTCAGCCGTTCACTATCCACTCCTGGATGAAATCCTCTCCAATCCTCTTCCATTCCTGTGTGTCATAAGTAATCTGCTCCCACTTGACTCCACACATTCTTCTCAATTCATCAGCCCATCGTACACTCGGGCTACCTTGCTTTCTTTCACATCCTCTCGGATACTATTCCAGTATTTCACGCGTCCGCCTGTCATCTATTCTTCCTCCACTTCAACTTTTGCACATGTATTCCTCTTATGATCTCTTCTAGTTATACCGAGCATACATCTTTATATGCTTCTCTGTGTGCACTGCATCTTACGTAGCATTCTTGATTTTAGTATGCAAGTTTCACATCCATGCGTCATAACTGGCAGTACGCATTGGTCGTATGCCTTCTTTTTTAAGCACAGCGGAATGTTGCATTTAAAAACAATGTTCATTCTTCCAAAAGCACTCCATCCTATGTGGTTTCATTCTAGAAAGAAAATTAAATTTACTTTCAAATGATTTATTCTTTATCACCGTAGTATTATTAGTTTCGCAGATATAATTTTATGAAAACACTGTAGGTATCGTTTTATTCGCCCTGTACATTTTTTAAGCACGCCAATATTAATTTAACCTTAATTTAATTGCTGCAATTCAAAAAGTCCATTCGGTCGCAGTGTATTTTTTTTTTTTTATGTGCGAAAACTCGCCGGGTCGGAAAAAATGTATTCAAATGAGAAAAAAAAGAATTATCTTAATTTATTATTTCCTCAATGAAATTTATGACCGCTCTGCGGAAATATGATTTGATGGTTGCCACTTATGAATATTCGCGTCTTTTCATTCCGCAAAAAAAAAAAAAAACAGGGGCGTATTTACATTTTTATTTATTCAAAGAGATTTTTGCTTCAAATTTTCGTTGCTGTATTTTTTCCGAGCTGTAATATATACAATAAGCGAATTTCACTGACCGATTAGTGGCCATTAGGATAAGGTATAAAAATTCACACAAAACTCAAATAATATAATTCAGGAATATACATACATACATATGATAATATATATAATTTTTCGGTAGGAAAAGTCTCAACATAATTGGTAGTATACAGTGACTTACCCAAGTGTAATTTGAGCAATGCTTTTATCCTTCATTTCCTTTTGTATAAATATTGTGACAAAGTGCTTTCAATTCTCGGGATTACTAGGATTTGCCATCCTTCGTAGCTTACGTTAAGAATATACGTATAAAAGTAATTAATTACTAGAACAGAAGAAAGTTAAGGGCAGTTCCATGCAGAGAAGGTGAATTTATGTTTTCGTGTATTAATCATGGAATATTATTTTATTCAAATATTGCTACATATATGTACAATGTTCTGTTTTCATAACTGAGAGTTGAGAAGCGGTTTTTTCGATAAATTTTTGTGAATGTTGCGTGAATGGCGTTGATATTCTTCATTTCCTCTGAACATAACGAAACATTTTTATATTTTGATTTATTTTCATTATTTCAAAAGGATTCTGCATTTGACTGATTTTATTATAATTTTATGTAATTTTAAAGATATTTGTGTTTGAAATTGGTACTGAAATGCACACGACTTCTTCAGTTGCGTTTTTCTACAGTTACGTTTTTATTTTCTAACTTTCAAAATAACCTTTCGTAACAGTTTTTCTACAGTTAATATAGAGCTATTATAAGTGTTTATAATTAATTACAAAAAGAGTTATCCACTAAGCTGTGTAGTTAAATTTTCATTCACAGCAAAAGTTGCATGTTTCACGTGGATTTCTTCTTATCCACTTTGACTCAATACGACGAACCAAATATTACTATAATGTAGCGAAATACACTCAAGAAACTTTACTATACACACTGACACACACACATACACGTAATTGTATAATAAAAAACCTATAGAAAATCGTGAGCTTGGTCTCAGTAATTTAATTAAACTTGCAGCGTCTCGATTTAGACTTTTAGAGCGTTCTCTCACAGCCACATCTTGCAACATTGTCAAAGTTTATATACCAATAAACGTTGTTCGCTTCATTAGCATCACTCGTCGCTGACTTGGAAAACTCGAAAGTTTTCAATTGTTGCGTGGAAAAGTCCCTCGACACGTTGGTTTTCAATGTGCGAATCGAGCGAAAGTGAAACGGAAAGTTTCATATATGATCAAATGTGAAATTTAAATGCAAAGCGTTAATATTACACGTGCGTGTGTTTCGAATTTCAAGACGAAAGTTGGTTTAATTAAAATAATAAGGATGTGTCTTCGGATTTTCGTTCCGTCTTAGTCGGAATTATGAGGCAAAGGTTCTTTTAATGCGTTGTTTTTGTTTGCGTTTCGCAACAAAAGAAGATAAACGCTCTCTTTAATGTAATCCTCGAAAAATATGAGTTGGGTTTTTTTTTTCTTATACGGTCTCGAGATTTGTTTGTGTCTTAACGGGGAGAAATATTGAACCATTCGTGAACATTTCACAAGTATGCATTTAATTGCATATAAATCTTCATAGTTTAATTATTTATTGACTGTCTGTTTACTCCTTATGCATTACCACACCGTTTGACTAATCGGGAACAAACATTGCAGATATACTTTATATGACCCTACGGGTCATTTATGATACTTTGAGTAGGTCACTGTTTATTTGGTTAGTATTTTTATAAGAAAATGATTAAAGGTCAGATGAAATACTGACCAATAGTAAACAAGCCCTTAAATAACTACATACATTATATATACATACATATAATAGCCGAAATCCGTCTGTCTGTCTGTCTGCTGATAACGCTCGCTGACGTAAATTATTAAAAAAAAAAACAGAACGTCGCACGAGTGGGATTTGAACTCGGTATCACTGATTCGGAACAGAGCGCTTACGCGGTGAGCCAAACCAGATGATAATGGGCAGGCTTCAAATTATTGACTATTTATATAATAAAGAATAGGCTCGCAACTTTGCTAAATTGTTACGTTGTTGTATTATAACGCGCCATAAATGGCGCATTGTTGCATAAATGCAACAACTATTAAAAAACTATTAAATTTAATATTATTTTACAGTACGGGTGATGAGAACGCTCCGTTGATATTCAATGGGCTTACACTAGTCATACATTGTATATGTAATAGCCGTATTCCGTCTGTATGTGTATCTGTGTGTCTGTCTGCTGATAACGCTCGCCTAGGTAAATAATTAAAATAACCATCTGATAAAATATCATCTGGTTTGGCTCACCGCGTAAGCGCTCTGTTCCGAATCAGTGATACCGGTTTCAAATCTCACTCGTGCGACGTTCTGGTTTCTTTTTAATTATTTACCGAGGCGAGCGTTATCAGCAGACAGACAGACAGACAGAAGGAATAGAGCTATCATATCTCATACTATATACTTGATAGTATATATGTACATATATACACTGTTATTAATAAACATTATACCACACATAAGACATGTTTTTATGACTGGCGCATACTTGATAAACTGAAAGCGCTCGTTTAAACGGATTTTCTTTTGAAGGTGCAGATGAGAGTACATCGTATTAAAGCCAACACGTACATTTCATTAAGGCGCTTCGCTGAAACCTCTGAAAGTCTGAAAATCCGACGACTTGCACGTTCTTTTGTGCACGAGCTATATACATACATATGTAGGTAGGTACGTAGTAAAGGCCAACTGCGCTAATGTTTTAAATTCAGACACTTACACATATGTATAGGTGCATATATATAAGAATGCATTCTTTATATTCATCGCAGACTAAAACAACACACACCTACTACTTTGTATAATTTTTATTTTAATTTTTTTGATCCAATATAAAATCAACGAGACGTAATCCCACTTAACACGTGCGACCGTTAATTAGTCATGCAAATGGGATACTCTTGTTTTTATTTTTTTATTTTTGCACACGAGAGAAGACCTCACGTGTTTTTTTTTAATAAAATAAGCATTTTTAGCGTACAGCATCCGACGAATTTTTTGTTTTTGTTTTTTTTTTTTTTTTTTTTTTGAGCTTCGTGTAAAGAAATTTGAATAAATTTTCACACTCTGCATCGCTGCAGGGTTTGCTGCGGCTCTGCTAATTTTATTTGGGTTATGAATTTGTTAAGGGAAAGCTACTTTTAGCTAAACGTATACGGATATGCTGTAAAAGTACGTTTTAAGCAAAGTATGAAATTATTATTAAAGTATGAGACACAGCTATTTTCGTGCTGTCTTTCTCAAACCATAGTTTTTCATACGTGCTATTTAAATTTATGAAGCGCAGTACATTTTACACTTTGCCTATCCATTTTGGTATTGGCAATGCGAAAATTCACACTGCCTGTAGTATTTATGTATGTACTACATTTGCAAGGTTCACCAATATGAATGTATTATGTCCATTAAATCGATACTAAAATATTTAGACAAAGTAAATACTCTAGTATCTATTAGTAGAACACAACAGGAAACTGTATAAGTACTACTTAGACTTCTGTTATTGACACACAATGTACCTATAGATACATATTTTTATTACCCATTGGGATATTTCAAAATTGTGACTTGATCCATTAATATAGCGAACCATCCATTTGATGTTATAGTATGAAAATCAATCTCTACTATGTAGTAATATCATTGATGTGCAAAAAAGCGGAATTTTCCAGCGAAATAGAGATATAAAATTTAATATTGCACAGATGGTAGTTGAAAGGAAGTTCGTTAGATTTTTATTTCCGATAGAAATTCACGTTCGGTAAATACGGTCGCGTTCAAGTTGAACTACATATGTACATAAATATGTATAGGCACATACACATATATAATAAAAATACGATTTTTACTCTTCACGTAGATGTATAACTGTATAGTGTATAGGTATGTATTTTGGAACATGCTAGTCCACTTCGATTTACTCGGCCAAGAGAAATATTTTCTCTGCGGCTTTGTTATTAAAAGGACTAATGTCACATTTCATATGTTTTATGCTTTATTTGAAAATTTGTGCAACAGTGGCTTTACAGTTTCCCAATACGCCAATATGGCCACAATCACAATCACAAGTACATAAATACCTATTGCATAGACTATAATTAAACAAATGGCCAATGATAATATTAATTGTACGAATACGAGACGTTAAGAAAAATGGTTGGATATTAGACCCATTTTTGACAAAAAAAAATGATAAAATACATATCTCATGTGAAACTTAAATTTTGGACAAATTTTTGGCACAATTTTTTTGACCCTTTCTGGACTAAATCATAAAATGAGTTCATTCCATTCCATGCTTATTATTGACTTACTTAAACATAAATTCTACTTTATCCTTCTCCATTGATTTTTCCCCTAGATCTGTTAGAAATCCTCCGTTGTTTAATTTGAATCTTTGTTCTACTAATTATTGGCAAAACTCCTTCATTCATAGATCCTGCACGTCATTCAACGAAATTCCTGCACATATTGATCCTTTTCGATATTTTTTGCCATCCTTCAGATTTTCTTTACTCAAGTTCCTTTCTTGCTATGATTGTATTATATGGAATTAATTTTATTTTATATTGTACTTTATGAGCTGTATGTTACTTTATAAATAAATACCTTATAAAGTGACCATCATATAGGCATACATACATACATATCATCATCATCATCATTTTCAGTCGTTCACCATCCACTGCTGGATGAAGGCCTCTCCAATCCTCTTCCATTCCTGTCTGTCTTGAGCAATCTGCATCCACTTGACTCCACACATTCTTCTCAATTCATCAGCCCATCTTCCACTCGGTCTACCTTGCTTTCTTTCACATCCTCTCGGATACCATTCCAGTACTTCTCGCGTCCATCTGCCATCCATTCTTCTCGCTTGTGTCCAGCCCATTACCACTTCAACTTTTTTTCCCGCACTGCTATATCTGCCACTTTGGTCATACTTCTTACCCATGTATTTCTTTTTCAATCTCTTCTTGTTACGCCAAGCGTACATATTTCCATGCTTCTCTGTGTACACTGGATCTTTCATAGCATTCTTGAATTTAGCGTCCAAGTTTCACATCCATACGTCATAACTGGCAGTACGCATTGGTCGTACGCCTTCTTTTTTAAGCATAGCGGAATGTTGGATTTAAAAACTATACATATGTACATACATATGTATATGCGAGCTTATATTTCATTTAAATAATTCACTTATAATTATTATTTTTACCACAACGTGACGTCATATCGTATATCGGGTGTTGACTTCACAGCAAAATACAAAAGATATAATTTCCTTTTTATATTAAGTTAGTAATGTAATATTTTATTCCGCACGTAGCACCGTAGCTATTGTTTGAAAAGCCGCACACGTAGCGCGAACACGCCAATTTTATTTATTATATTTTAATATTTACAAGATTCCTTTTAAGCGTAACGAGAATATTTAAGCCCAGCACAAAAACATGAAAAACAAAAAACGCAACAAAACAAGCGAGGGCCTCGTAGCGGATTGGAAATATTATAGTCGTCGAAAGCAATAAATATCGCGCGGGTATTATAATGTGAGTGTAGGCTTAAGGGTCTAGACCATTGTAAAAACAGGATATTTTGATTTATTTGAGCACGTCGTGTTTCTCACGAAAACGATGTTTACACATTAAACCGAATGAGGTGAGGAATTCGCGGTACCGTCGAGACAAATGGAATAATAAATGAACGCGGTCCTGTGCGCAAAATCAGATCAATATTTGATTGGGCGAATGTCAGATGGGATTCACCGAAGAATATTGCCATCGGGGTAAAATATAACCGATTATTATTATTCGATAGAGCGCACGCAAGAAAGCCGATTTACAGGGTGGTCATTAAATAAATGATGCTGTTGTCAAAAAAATTGTAGCTCCGAAACTAATAACCCCGTGGTTACGAAAATAAAATAATATAAAAGTTCATATCGTCTTCTTTCTAACGATATGGTGGATTTTGCCAAATGGATAATGATTTTCTGGCCATGTCAAACTTGCTTTGTATTTGGCCTTATATATAATTTTATAAGTGTTTGATTTCACATGACTGTTATTCATAAAACTTTTAAGATTTTAGTATTTAGTCGGATTGTATGGTTTTTTGTGAATCTTTTTTCACTTTGAGACACAAGATCATACCCTTTGAAGGATTATCCCAAATACGTGTATGTCTCTTTTTATTTTGTCTTTTAAATTGACAATTTCACTTACCGAAAGACGTAGTGAACTACTGTGCAACTTTTTATACTTCTGCATTCAATTGAACAGTAACATATTATGTCTCGTTTGTCAAAAACCAGTGTTTTCAAATAATACAATATTAAATGACACTATAAAACAACGCATAGCATATTTAACATATTAAAGTTGTGAAAAAGATTTTGCAATGTTTACTTCACCATTTAATTTCAACGCTGATAATGCAGATGAAGATATACAAATGGAATTAATTGAATTTGTTATGTATTGGAGGTTGAGGAACAGAGAAAAATGAGAAAACAACACTTGATGGTATGAAGATCGTTCGTTTATTCATTGATTTCACAATGGTTCATTTGATGGCACAATTACAGTAAAATATAAAAATTTGTGTGTTGGTGTAATTCGGAAAAAGTTGCGTGTTGGCAACTGTTGTTATAGTTTGGGAGAGTATATGTACGTCCGTGTGGGTTAATTGTTTGACTGAAGAGTGAACTGTGTGTTTCTGTTGTAACTTGAGGAGTGAGCTTTACATCTATTTATAAACTTGAGGGGGCTGAGGAAGTTTGGGGGAATGGGAAGGAAATTGACTGATCCTGGGTCGATAGCAATTGGTCAGCAGTGTCGCCTGATCTGACTGTCGAATCTGATTGGTCAACGTCAACTCAGACTGAGGGGAAGAGGGGCAAGGGGTTATGTGTTGCAATGTCTGACTCATATCCGGGCTGCACCGATTCTTTAGCGAAATGTGCAGAAAATAATGTATGACTCAACATTCGTCCATACCATTGCGCCATACTTATTGAATCTGACGTAATAGTTCGTGGAGACGTAACAAATTGCAGTGTGATTCTGTATTACAAGAAAAATTCATAAATTTTGAATTGGCCAATTTCTACATATATGTACGTATACACATTTGTCAGCTGATCGTTTCCCGAAGAAATGTATACAACTGTTTTCAATGATGAAAATAAACAAGTGTCCCAAACGCTCGCGATTAACAGAACAGCCACTTATTAACATCGCTAATGAAGGTGACAAACGCACAAAGTATAATACCAAATATAAGTAAATTAAGCTGTCAAGCTTCTGGAAAATTGGACTGAATAAATTTTATATTTTGTGTTTTTTTTACATATAATAAATTATCAAAATATATTTATTTTATTTCAAATACTTTTTTGTGCAACCTTATATGCATATTTTGCCCTAGGTCAATTTTTTTTTTGCAATGTGACCCCAACGAGTTTGACATGTCTGGGATAATCATTAATGAGTAATAGAGAATAACTTGTAACCATTTGTCGATAATTCATTAATTACGGTGCTATTTTAATAATCATCCTGTATGTTGTGTACTTGTGTACATACATAGGTATATCTAGAATGTCTAGTGTTGGAGCAGTTATCGCCAGCTCGTAAGAGAGACAGACTCAATAAGGTGAACAATGGCTCGGGGATCAAGTTCTGATTGGGGTGTGCTTCTATGGCTGATACGTCATTAGTTTTTACACGGCGATACGGCGATTTATGCTGTCGTAAAGTGCGGTCTTGTCGAGATTGTCGACTCGTCTCGACAATGCTCGATTTGAGAACCACTGGGCATTTTCGCTCGTCGCAATGGAACGACGAGAGTTTAAATGCGCCTTTTATGCGCTTTCGGTCGTCCTTAGAGTCGGTGTATGTACCTAAATACATATATGTATGACGTTCACTTTGCCTCACAGTAGTAGTTATTTGACGTACATATACAGGACATTTGTAGGTATTGATGATTTTGATAAATTTGAAATATTTGTTTGTAAACGAAATTTTGATCGATTTTTTAATTCAAATTGCTTAAAAAGCTAATTACAAACAAAACTTAAAGCTAACATTACAAAATAAACTTAATTATATATTAGCACTTGTACCGAGGTGTTGTTTTAAGGACTTGGAAAACATGTAGCACAACAATTTATTTCTATATACATAATATGTCGGGTTATATGTATCATTACGCAAAGCGTATTCACAGTAGATAATCATATTGTAGAGATAGTTGACGGTTTTTTATACCTAGGACAATTTTATTGGTGAATATGACTGGATGTAAACAAGAAGGAATGAAACTAGGATGTAGCGCTTTAAGAAGAATGAACATTGTTTTTAATCCAACATTCCGCTATGCTTAAAAAAGAAGGCATACTGCCAGTTATGACGTATGGATGTGAAACTTGGAAGCTAAATTCAAGAATGATACGTAAGATCCAGTGCACACAGAGAAGCATGGGAAGATGTACATATGCTCGGTATAACGAGAAGCGATCGTAAGAGGAATACATGGTCACATGGTGTGACCAAAGTGGCAGATATAACAGAACGTGTGAAAAAGTGGACACATGGCGAGAAGAATGGATGGTAGATGGACGCGAAAAATATTAGAATGGTATCCGTAAGGGTGTGAAAGAAAGCAAGGTAGAACGAGTGGAAGATGGGCTGATGAATTGAGAAGAATGTGTGCAGATTATTCAAGACAGACAGGAATGGAAGTGGATTTGAGAGGCCTTCATGCAGCAGTGTATGGTGAACGGCAGAAAATGATGACATGTATTAATTAAATAAGATATTATCTGATGAAACAATATACATGCATACATACATATACAGCACTTACATATAATTCATTCGTTATTAATATAAATGTGTAAAATTATTATGTACATACACATTATACTATGTCTACCTGTATAGGAGATATTATTGTATATAAAAAATAATTGACCAATCAGAATCGATTTCAAGTTCAAATCAATAATTAATTAAGAAATCAAATACTTTAATTGGCTGCGCGTGCGCTAGTGGGCGGGCCAATAGAAAATTTCGACCAATCACAGCTCAGCATTCGATTGCGCTTGAGTCTATTGATCGTAATACTACTTACTACGATTTAATTAATATATTTAAACAATATCGAATCGTTTTGTATTGAATATAATAATCAGTAGATATTTTAATCATTTTGTACATACATACATATGTGTTTTCTATCTATTGCACAATAAAATATTAATGCGTATAGAGTAGAAGCTTTTATACAATACAAAGAGGTATTAACGACTCGGTTTCCGGTGTTGTTTGTTAAACGATTATTTCCGACAGTAAACAATTCAGTAATGAGCAAAGCGCTATGGTTTGCATTTTAATTATTCACTACATTAAACAACCCCTTTGAATCAATACACACCTACCTACTACGATGCAAACTCATGTCGTTATTATTCATAACCCAATCATAATAATTTCACGCTTTTACGTTCTATACGTAGACGAGATAAGTAAAAAAAAATTGATTAAACACTTAGAAGTGGTTGGGGTTTCTAGTGGCGCTCAAAAGTTTACGACCCACGCTCTGTCGTTAAGAACCTAACCCCTATTATGCTAACCGACGGAAATTTTGCAGCTTTTTTTTCCATTGTTTCGTAACAGCTCTCGAGAAAATCGCCCCTTCGTAATTACACCTACTCGAAGGCCTCGCGAAAAGTAGGTGGCTTAAAACTTTGCAGAATACCGACGTCTGATTGGATAACTCTCTGAAAATATGGCCGCACGTGTTGGGAATTTTCACCTTTCGGGAGAGATCGGCAAGATTAAGTTCATCACAATATTAGCCGCAGGCTAAGCTTTCAAAAGCATTCAGTATTCTGCCTCTCCCTTGTCTACTAACAATATTATTATACTATGGATATTTTCGAACAATCCAATAATAAAATAAATTATACGAGAACCGAAACTTTTACAAGGTGATCATCGAAAAGCCAGCGTTGTCTTTTAAAAAATTTATATATCCAAAACCAATAACGCAATGACAACGAAAAACGTAAGCATTTTAAAGTTCATAGTGTGCTCTTTTTAATTATATTATGGTTTTTGCAAAACGGATAATGACCACTACCAAAATTAGCGCTTTAAAAATGCAGAATAAACGCATTTTATAAGCGTGTTCTTTTCAAGCGAGTTACCGGAAAAGAGACCCAAAAATTATTGCTAATTCTGATTTGCTGAATCCAAATATCATAATGAAATTTGTTGGTTAGCTTTCGTTTATGAGATATGTGTTTGTTTTAAAAAATAGACAATTTTTACATTTTTTCGACCTTTGCGATCTATAACTCAAAATTTAGTACTTTTGTGTTCAAAATAAGTCTTGGAAGCAATAGTCAGATGTTTTTTTCTCTTAATTGTAATATTTTAAAGCTTTTAAATGTTTATACGTAATTGTCTAGCAAATTTTAAACGTCAAAAATATTTTATTTCTTTCGGATTTTTTCCGAGTGTTTATTTGCGTTAAGTTGGCCAGTTTTTTTTTATTTGAACGCAAAATGCACCACATCATTAGAAAAAAAAACAATATGAACTTCAAAATGTATTAATTTTCATCGCAGTAGCGGTATTAGTTTCGGAAATATAAATTTTTGTAAACAACACCGGTGTTTTTCATTTACATTTACATAGGTACAAGACCGATATGAGATAATATCACTCGTATATATTGATTTTCGAGGCGTCAAAATCCTGTCAATTACAAATAGACGTAAAATTCCTTTGAACTCCTTTATATTGGTGTATTTATATTGGTAATTCTGATGACGAAAGCTCTCTCTTGTTTGCGAATTATGTATATACAATTGAACGGCAGGATTCGTTAATTTACGGTTTAAAAGTAGAATTCAATTAAGAATTATTTTAGCAAACGTGGATAATTTAGTTGCAACTTAACTAGCAAAGTTGTTGCCTGCCTTCTCTTGAAACCCCGGTCGAATCGATTGAAGTTTTTAATTAGAGTTTATTTAGGTCACGTAGTGCTGTCGATTTTTTCAATTGATATTTTATTTTAATTGGTTGCTATTATTTATATAAATAATATATTATTTGCTTTGTATTTAAAAAACGTGGTGAAATATTCCACATTTAACCCCTGCAAGTCTATGTATAAATAGCACCGAAAACCAAAATCAAAATACAATGACGATAAAACTTCATAAATTTGTTTTAAACCCCTTGAGGGTGTACTTTTATAAATTGTGGCTTGAACCTTTTTTACTTTATCCATATACGTAGTGTAGATAAAGTATTGTTGTTTACTTATGTTTCACAGTTTATTTTTTTTGATCAAAAGTTTTCCTCTACCTTTTTTCTAAAACCTCAAAAATGACAATATTTTAGAAAACACTAATTTATTTTGATATTTAAATACATTTATTGAAGTAGCAGTTTTGCAAGAACTTTTAACAATTTATAGTATACATACATTGATAAAACATATCACATTTTCATGTCTTGTCTGTTTGTCTATGAAATTTAATAAGACGTGTTTGATTTCAATGAATTATTACTATTTTATATCCACGGTTGTTTATTGTTTAAATATATTGGCTAACAATAGCTGTAACTATAGGTTAGGGGAAAAAATAATAATTAAAATTTAAAACCATAAGAAGTATCTCGAGGATTCCCGATGGACTGACATACACTTATGGCTTTTATATATTTCGTACTATAGATATTTCGTATGATGAAACAATATACATACATACATATACAGCACTTACATTTAATTCGTTCGTAATTAATATAAATGTGTAAAATTATTATGTACATACACATTATACTATGTCTACCTGCATTATAGGAGATATTATTGTATATAAAAAATAATTGACCAATCAGAATCGATTTCAGTTTCAAATCAATAATTAATTAAGAAATCAAATATTTTAATTGGCTGCGCGTGCGCTAGTGGGCAGGCCAATAGAAAATTTCGACCAATCACAGCTCAGCATTCGATTGCGCTTGTGCCTATTGATTGTAATAGGTACTACTTACTACGATTTAATTAATATATTTAAACAATATGAAGCTTTGCTTACGAAGACAAAGTTTATTGTTTTTACGTACAACATGTACAGCATGTACAGCCAAAAATTATTATTTTTTTATATAAAAAAATACACAAAAACATTGAAACAATGTAATGAGACGAAGACTTTCAACATATCCAAACATACGAGTTGAAATTTTGTTCACATTTTAACTTTAACGACTTTAGTTTGTCATACACACATGTGAATGACAGCACGTAACCATAAACATACATATGCACATGTAGGTAATATTGCACACAAGTAAACTTTAAAAGTTATTCTACGTTGTCTCGAATTTCCACACACACATACAAAACTTACACTGTGTTGATCTATACGCAAACTTACAAAGGTACTTTTTGGACACACCCCCCTACTATAGTGTCACTAACGTAGTTAGCTTACAAAACTAATATGGGGGAAGTTCCACCGTCACACGCGCAACATTTAAAGACATTTTTAACTACACAATTAACTTTTATTGCAATATTATAAATACACAGAATGGCTCTGAAAAAGTCGGTACATTTCAGTACTAATTTCAATCACAAATTACAAAACTGTAAATATTGTAATAAAAACAGTCAAATACAGAATCCATTTGAGATGATTAAAATAAATCGAAATATAACAAATGTTTCGTTGTGTTCAAAGGAAATACAGAATATCTTCGTCACAAACGCAAAAATTCACTCAAAGTCAACTTTTCAAAAAGACTGACTCTCAGTGCTACTACTCTAAATAAAAATTAGCAACCATATGAAAATAAATATTCCAATAAAATAATACTCCATGATAATGGTTATCGACTTACATTTCCAATCGATCCCAAGCTGTTCTGGTAAATGGACAAGTGTCTTGTTATAAAGAGCTACCTTCGGGAGATCCCCAGGGCTCTCACCTAGGTCCTCTCTTATTGCTTTTATATATTAATGATATTGGTTCCAGCTTCACGAACTCGTCTTTTCACCTGTTTGCAGACATTAAAATTTTTAATAAAATTTCTTCCCTTGAAGACTGCCTTAATCTTCAAAATGAACTTAACTCGTTTTCAAACTACTGTGACACCAACCAGTTCGTAACTATTGATAAATGTTTTCATATCACTTTCTCCAGACTTGCTTCTCCTGTATTGTTTGACTTCAATTGAGAGTTGATTGTGTAAGAGACTTTTTTTATTAGATAGTAAATTATCTTTTAATTCGCACATTGATGCAGTTGTCAATAAGGCTTATTAGGAGCTTAGGATTCATAATGAGAGTATCCAGACTCATTAAGTCCTTTGATACTGTATCCTGCTATACAAAGTATTTGTGAGAAGTCACCTGGAATTTGCTAGTACTATATGGAACCCGTTTTACCAAGATTTCATTACTTAACTGGAAAAAATTAATAAGAAGTTCCATGCGTACTCCATTTCCAGATTTCGTCCGACCTCTTCTTCTTCTAATTCCTATTATTGTGTCCTTCTGTGGCCTAAGAGGACAGTCTCGAACCTCTGATTTGTATTTAAGCTATTAAATAATTTATCAGATAGCCATTACTTGCTAAGTAGGATCCTTCTCCATTGTTCCACTAGATCTGTTAGAAATCCTCCATTGTTTCATTTGAATATTTGTTCTACTAATTATTATTCGCAAAACTCCTTCATTCATAGATCCTGCTCGTCATTCAACAAAATTACTGCACATATTGATCTTTTTCGCTATTCCTTGCCCTCCTTCAAATTTTCTTTACTCAAGTTCCTTACTTGCTATGATTTGTTCATTGTTTGCAACCATTTTGGCTGTATTGTATTATGTGGAATTAATTTTATTTTATATTGTACTTTATGAGCTGTTTGTTACTTAATAAATAAAAAAATAATAAATACAGTAGCGATCACTAAAAGGTGTTCACCCCCCTTAAATGCAGACAATAGCAGGAATAATTATTTTCGAACGCTTCGAACAAAAGATTTTTATCATGACTATTTTGACAGTTGTTCACTGTTTTTTTTTTAATGTAAACCTCTATTTAAGCGATTTTGCTTTCACCATACCAAAATTACCACAGTTGACCACGTTGAAAAAATCAAAAATATTGACCCTAGCTTCGCAAAATTTGAGCACTCGTACTAACGCGATGTAGTCAAACAGCTGTGCTTAATTGCATAAAGAAATATCGAAGTTCCACATCTTTAGATGAGAAATAAGGTTCAGGACGAAAATAAAAGACAACTTCCAAAGAAGATCGAGCGTACTTTATGAGCTGTATGTTATTTCATCATTTTCAGCCGTTCACCATCCACTGCTGGATGAAGGCCCCTCCAATCCTCTTCCATTCCTGTCTGTCTTGAGCAATCTGCATCCACTTGACTCCACACATTCTTCTCAATTCATCAGCCCATCTTCCACTCGGTCTACATTGCTTTCTTTCACATCCTCTCGGATACCATTCCAGTACTTCTCGCGTCCATATGCCATCCATTCTTCTCGCTATGTGGCCACTTCAACTTTTTCACACGTTCTACTTTGGTCACACTTCTTACCCATGTATTCCTCTTACGAACTCTTCTTGTTATACCGAGCATACATCGTTCCATACTTCTGTGTGCACTGGATCTTACGTAGCATTCTTGAATTTAGCGTCCAAGTTTCACTTCCATACGTCATAACTGGCAGTACGCATTGGTCATATGTCTTCTTTTTTAAGCATCGCGGAATGTAGGATTTAAAAACTCATTTCATTCTTCCAAAAGCACTCCATCCTAGTTTCATTTTTCGTTTTATTTCTTATTCTTTACAACCATTCATATTCACCAATTGTCCTAGGTATAAATAACTATCAACTATCTCTAGAATATGATTATCTACTGTGACCTACGCTTTGCGTGCAAAATTCATTAAACATAATTTTAGTTTTATTAAAAATAATTTTTAAGCCTACTCTCCCACTTTCGTTACTTAATTATATAAATAAAAAATAACACATGGGTACATTAAAACAGAAATGTCAGTATTACATAAAATCAGCTCCTTCGCATGGAACTACCCTATACCGACTGGGTATAACTTACTTACACCGACGGATATGATCGAATCAACGCAACACTAACAAAGTTAGGCAGTAGTTTCGACAAACCAATCAACCCGAACATGTGCGTGTACATACATACATTTACACCTACTCTTTTTTTTTTTTTTATCGTTTCAGTGTGTGGTGTTCGGCACTTTTATGATATGGTTTGCCTCCATCACCATCAACTTGGGACCCACTTTCCTGTCTGGTGCTTTGGCTGCTAGTGCTGATAGTGGACCACGTTCGCCCTCGTGCCCACTGGTCCATGGCCCCTACAGACACTACGTTCTGAACGTGCTGTGGATCGCAATCAACCTAATATGCGTGCTGCTCACCTTATTCCATCTGCGAAAACTGCACAGGGATCTCACCAAGGTTAGACATTATGCAAAGGATCGCGTGCCGATGGTTTGCGATCGCTTAATGCAATGTGTTTCCCAATTCGAACCGATCAAGTCGTACATAGCATCACAGTGTATACTGACCGTTAAAATTACACTTGTATCGATTGGGAAACGCTGGATTAGATTGTGGAGCTTCAACAGTAATAAAAATGATTTAAACATTCTAAAATATGTATAATAATCTAGTGCGCTAAAATTTGCAAATCACCATCAGTCATAATTACAGTGCACTTGTATTGTGAGTACCCAATCAATAACATTTTATGAATTTAATCAGAATGTAGCTTACCTTGCAAGTGCACTAATCATAAGTAAATTTATGTGCATGCATATGTATATTATTATAATATAAACTTAATTGAAATGATTAAAATCTATACACATTGTATGTATAATTAAATATAGCTTTAAATATGAATTCATTCAATCATAAACTATACATTAGTAGTAGGTACACAAACAAGAAAGTACAAATTTTCGCTTTTAAAGTCAAATTAAATATTAAATTGGTCGATTTTCCACGTTGATACATTTTAATAACACTGAGCGACAAAAAAACACGTTTATGAAATATGAGTGTTTAAAAAAATGGTTATTTTTTTTTACTTTTACGGTCTTTAACTCAAAATCTAGCATCGTTGTGTTCAAATTAAGTATTTGAATCAATATTCAGATTTTTTTCTATTGATTGTGATATTTCATTACTGCAAAATATTCATAAATAATTTTAAAAGTCAAAAATATTTTGAATTAAAGACCGCAAAAGTCAAAAAAATGTAAAAATTGACCATTTTATTAAACGCGTATATCTCATAAACAAGAGCTAACCAAAAAATTTTATTATCATATTCGGATTCAGTGGGCTAAACTTAGTAAAGATAGACTAGTTTCCGCTCCGGTCGTTTTTTTTTTTGTTGCTCAGTGTAATTAAATCTTTCCGAGCTTACGAAATTACACAAACGTTCGACTTTTCAAAAATGCAATTTTCATATTTAAAACTTCCACGTGCCTACAGTATCCGTAGCTTTCATCTGGAAAATTTAAGCTCCTTGAGCGTATTTTCCGAGGGTTTTACTTATCTCCGTCGCTTTAATAGCAAAGCTCCGGAGACGTCCGGAGCTTTTAAAACTCCAAATGAGAGATTTGACACGCACAGGATGCAAAGTTGGAAGGGTTTTCGCCACACGTATTCAATGTCGAGATTAACTTTTGGACGTTACGTCAAATTCTCACGCTAAAATCACACATACCTACATACATATATACAGGATGATTACAAAAACAATGATGCTGTTTTCGACCACGATCAAATAAACTAATAAAACAACACGTACGGCTTAAAACGGCGTTTATTGCATTTTAATTTTCCTTTTAGACATTTTACTGCAATAGAACACTTTTGCGCAATCACATAAAGGTTCATACACTTTATAGGCAATATAAATCATTAAACACATCACAATTACGATCCCCGCTATGAAGTCCAACATGAAATATAAATACCAAGATATTTGCGGTGCTCTTAAATGATAGGCACCTTTGTGTCTGAGTACGTATTCGATCCACCATACGACTCTGTCTAAAGATTTCATCGGTTGATCTTCTATTAATGTCGCTAGATGGTTCATATTCGTCCTGTAGCTGAAAGTATACATAGGCATACATATGAATATTATTTATCAACGTTGTACAGACTATTTCAGACCTTTCCTGAGAGAGGGATTAATCAATGTTGGCGCGAACGCTCCGATTGAATTTTCCGTGTGGAGTATTACGGCAAAAGGTAATTGAAAAGTCTCGCGATGAAATTTTCTTTCAAGGATCGCCTTTATTGAAAGGAAAAAATTAAATCACGATGGATGAGCACAGTGAGGGGTGAATAGTACGAGTATAATACGATTGGCACAAAAAAAACTCGATGGAAATTAATCAATCCGTTATTGATATGAAAAAAATTCTGTAATTGTATTAAACTTTTATATAAACTTTAATTCATATACTTTTTCCCGCAATACTTCTCAGAACATAATTGTATGATAAATCTGATTACACTGTGCAACAACAAAAAACTACCGAAGCGGAGACTAGTCAATCTTTACTAAGTTTGACCTATTAAATCCGAATATGATAATGAAATTTGTTGGTTAGCTCTTGTTTATGAGATATGAGCGTTTAACAAAAAATGAACAATTTTACCATTTTTTTGACTTTTTCAGTCTATAACTCAAAATTTAGTACGTTTGTGTTCAAAGTGAGTATTGGAAGCAATAGTCATATATTTTTTCTATTAATTGTGATATTTAAAAGCGTTAAAATACTTATAAGTAATCGTATATCAAATTATAAACGTCAAAAATATTTCTTTTCTTTCGGATTTTTTTCCGATATTATTATTTATTAGATTGGCCAGTTTTTTTACTTTACCACATTTATTAAGATTGGCTCTCTATGTCAGTATTTTTTATTTTTGTCTAAACGTACAAATTTGAACTGTAAATGATTTGAAGTTGCGTTTAGACGTGGTTGTGGCGTGTTAATTTTTGGGTCTCCGCTCCGGTAACTCAAAAACGTGATTTTTTGTTGCTCAGTGCTATGTACAATGTATGTATGTACATACATATGAGTCGCCTAGTTCCAATTCCCTAGTTCCAAGTCCACAATATATAAAAAAACGAGGATAAAATATTTTCTGGTTCAAGGAATGTTTTCAAACGATGCCTTATACTTGAATTATTCCAAATACCGCCAAGTGCGCCGTAAAAAAAATATTGAAAATCAGTGTTAGTTCCAAAAACTGACAATTGCACTATGATAAAAGCTGATAAAAGCCATATTTAGAAACAAACAACGATAAGTCCATGTTTCTAATCTCAATATTTTGTTTAATATCAACAAAATTAAGTTTAAACACCATCAAGCAAATAAGTCTGTAGCAGAAAAACCGCGTTTGCGAACAAGTGAGTTTTATGGACTTATCGGGATTTGGAACTAGGCGACTCATATATGTATTTCATTTCAAATCGTTTTCAGTGCTAATTCTGTATGCGATATTTATGCTGGACCTTACACATTTAAATATTATAAAATTCTACTTAAATATTGAATAACTTTATATCTTAGCTCGCATGGCAAACTCAATAGAATATAACTTGACAATGCATTTACACAACAAGGCAATGCCTATCAAAATGTAACATGATAATGCATCAGCATTTAATATAATAGCAATGCCTCAGCATTGTTCCACAATTATAATACGTTACGAATCAACTAGGAAGGATTCATTTATTTTTCCCTGATTCATAACAGGAGTGCTACTGAAAGTGTGGTAGTTTCAGTACTAATCAAAGCTCACACACAAAAGGCATAACCGCACTAGCATGCCAATCGCCACTTGATTATTCAAGCTCGTTATGAACAATCACTGGGGGATGGGCAAACAATCCCGCTTTCGTCAATCTGAAATTACCTGGATTCCGTCATCATTCTCTTGATGACTTCGGTCAATGATTGCCGTTCGATTCGCTCGAAATCCAAAATTTCACCAGCTCCCCATTTGATTAACCTCAGTATATTCTGTCGCTGATCGATGATCATTGGCATACCCAGCACGGGCACTTTAAAATGCACAGCCTCTTCTATTGATTGCAAACCGCCTTGCATTATGAATAATTTCACGTTCTTGTGACCTGTTGGAGAATTTTCATCAATCAGAAAATGCAGACGAACAACAAAAACCAGAGGTTTTGGCGTGGCATGTCAAACTCGCGAGTTCAATGGGCCACATTGCAAAAGAAAAATTGACATATACATTATACATTGTACGTATATGGTGCAAATAAGTAAATAAAATAAATATTTTGACATTTTTTGCGCTACCCAGCATCAGATCGCCACATTTCTCACGCACGCACTTTAAATTTTAAATAATTTAATTCAATATGATTTGATTGCTTTTTAATTTGTTATTTCTGTTAATTTTATGTTATTATTAACTTGATTTTATTATATGTATTTTGCTAATATTGTTTAATTTTAATTATACATATATATAATAGCCGAAATCCGTCTGTCTGATAACGCTCACTGAGGAAAAATAATTAAAAAACCAGAACGAGTGGGGATCGAACCCAGGACCTCAAGCTTGGGAAGAACGTCCTTAGACTAACTGCCATCGCCCTTGGTCAATTTAGTCCTTTTTTTTTTTAAACATTACCTATACAAAGGATCGTGACTGCTAATATACATACTGCTAATAATACATAGATGGCACTATAAAACTCTATATTTTTTTTTTTTTTTGATTTTTACAAAATTATAATTATTATATATATAATAATTAATAATTATAATATAAATAGTAAAGTAAAAAAAAAATTGGGATTTGGGATTCGATACCGTGCTCGATATGTCGATAGGTGATCTCTATTAAAAAAACGCTTTACGATATTTAAAATTCAGCGGGCGTTGATATTCAACGGGCTTACACTAGTTTGTTTATATTGTGTCATTTTTATACTAATATTGTTTATATCATTGTTATGTATTAAATGTTCCTGCTCTTGTCTGGCCATACATAGTGATGAATTGGGCTAACCTGTAATGTCACTATGGTATAATTTGTCTGTCCGTCTGTCCGCTGATAACGCTCGCCTCGGTAAAGGCTAAAATTCAAATTTAATTGAAAAAACACAAACGTCGCGAGTGGTATTTGAACCCGTGATCGCCAGGTTGGGTGGGTTAGCGCTAACGCGTTCATCCAACACCAGTGATGCGAGGCCTCCTACAATTTTAAAGTATGAATCCTTGGTAGGTTCGCGACTTTACTAAATTACGTCAAACACGTCCGTTGATGTTCAACGGGCTTACATACATATATAATACAACCCATCCGCAAGTTTGACACGGCTGTACTCTATATCCATTATCTGATACTATGTATGTACATATATATGAGTCGCCTAGTTCCAAATCCCGATAAGTCCATAAAACTCACTTGTTCGCAAACGCGGTTTTTCCGCTACAGACTTATTTGCTTGATGGCGTTTAAACTCATTTAAACTTAATTTTGTTGATATTAAACAAAATATTGAGATTAGAAACATGGACTTATTGTTGTTTGTTTCTAAATATGACTTTTATCAGCTTTTATCATAGTGCAATTGTCAGTTTTTGAAAATAACACTGATTTTCAATATATGTTTTTACGGCGCACTTGGCGGTATTTGGAATAATTCAAGTATAAGGCATCGTTTGAAAACATTCTTAGAACCAGAAAATATTTTATCCTCGTTTTTTATATATTGTGGACTTATCGGGATTTGGAACTAGGCGACTCATATGTATATTCGATAACCTGATATTTTTCCAGTGCTAATTACAATGCAATTGAATCGGTATCGTTAAATCTCTTCTAATGATATATTTACCGAGTATATCCTGTTGAGGACACCATTGGCATATGTGCAAGTTCTGAGGATGACCGGGCAATTCATTCTGTTCCCATTTCCACAAAATCTTATACGGCAGACTGGCGAACGTCTGAAATCATAAATACATACATACATACATACATACATATGTATGTTATCTAGACATTCGAAAATTGTACACTCGGGACTTTTCCGATCCAAATGATCGCGTGTCGGTCAGCGTTTAGAGGTGTGTGCCTCTGGGGATTAAGTGGATACGAGTCGAGATGGATGAATGCTGAGGGTCTTGCAGCATCCCTAGGTATCCCATCAAGTGATGTTGATTAATGATCGTTGTCTGCATCGACGCGTTCACACACCTCTCACCAAACAATTACATTTTATGTCTTAATGGACAGTACTGCTTTAGACACATCATCGCTGGTATATACCATAACTCTTAAACTTAAACATAAACGTACAATTTTTTTTGGGCATATTCGTTTTGAAATAGTTCTAAAAAGTTGCCTCTACTAAAGTATTTTCCAAACTGTAGGTCGCGACCTACTTGTGGGTCGCAAGCCGATTTTTAGTGGGTCGCGAAAAATTCAAAGTTGACAATTCACATTCCAAAGAATGTTATTTAAAAATAAAATATTAAAAAATGGGAATGTAAAAATAATATGCAACAAAATTAAAAAAAAAAAACAAGACGGCACAACAGAGAATAGGATGCGATGTGAAGAAGCAATTGGAACAGCTTAAGTCGTCGAAATCAAAACTTTCGCATTACACCAGCATTAATGAAAAATCTCTCCACGCCTCGTACCTGATTAGTTTGCAAATCGCGCAAGCTAGTAAGCCGCACACAATTGGCAAGACTTTAGTGCTACCGCCAATAAAAGACACGGTTGGAATTATGTTTGATGATAAGAGCAAGAAAGAAGTATAGAAATCGAAACGATTTTGCTTATAATACGATTGCACGCAGAATCGATGAAATGACCCAGTGGGCAGAAGATGAGCTGATCCAAAGAGTTAGTGAGACATTTTTTTTAAATTTCGTTTTCTACGGATGTACAAGGCTTATCCCAACTGCTTGTTTTCGTTAATTATAAATTATACTAGTGTAAGCCCGTTGAATATCAATGGAGCGCTTTCACATCACGTTATTTAAAAATAAATATTTTTAAGTAAAAAAATAATTTAAATACCCCCTTCCCCCCCCATCATGTCCATCAAAACTAGGTGGCTTGCGAAAGTTTGTCCTTCTAAAACGTGGGTCGCGGTACCAAAAAGTTTGGGAAGCACTGCTCTACATACATCATACCTCTTCTGTCCAAAAAAAATCTGCTTAATTAAAAGAGTTTTTCTTATCTCTACCAGCACTTTTATCTCACTTTACTTGTATGAAAATTTCCATTGATTTTTTCCAATCTCTATAAATAGCAATTTTAATTTGTAAAATTAGTATTTATTTTTACTATACATACATACTTACTTTACTCGTATATACTTATATTTACTCGTATACCTCCCTCCACCGCGCTCACAAATTCACACTTATTTGAATAATTCAAGGAATACGTAAATAAATTAGATTTTTTTAAAATGTACTTATAATAACTCAATAAAGTTAGGATAATTTTATGAGCATGTTATCTAAAATTTTGTATTCTGTGTTCAGATTTCGAAATTATTAGACAAATTTTCATTTTTCGCCTTCAGGTAGAGGCCTGAAGACATATTCACAGATTTTTTTCAGAATTTTTGTTACTATGCTAATTTTTAATTTTTGCAATGTCGCTCCACACTAATGTACATGTAGGTAATATTGTACACATGTAAACTTTCCAAGTTATTCTACGTTGTCTCGAATTTCCACACACACACGTACAAAGCTTACACTGTGTTGATCTACATATACGCGAACTTACAATTGTAATAAAAACAGTCAAATACGGAATCCTCTTGAGCTAATTAAAATAAATCATAATATAAATATGTTTCGTTGTGTTCAAAGTAAATGCAGAATACTTTCGTCACACATGCAACTTTCACTAAAATTTCACTTAAAGACAATTTTTCAAAAAGACTAACTTCCAGTGCTACTTATCTAAATAAAAATTAGCAACCATATGAAAATAGAACACTGCAGCGTGATTATACATACATTAGAAACAATATTATCTGTAATGTAATAAACATCGCGTAACCCCACATTTAATTTAAATAAAATATTTTCATATAATTTATAATAGTCCGTTTTTCTGCCGCATAGCATAAAGCTTTCAAAGTACATCTTTCATATGAGTTCTTATTATTAAAAAAAAAAAAAAAAAGCAAAATGAAAATACCGTTAGAAAAACATCGAGCTTTTCTTTTGGCAAGCTGCTACTTTTGACGTTGGAACCCATGCTTATGTAAATTGCCCCTTCCGTAGCATCGTCTAAAAATGTTTGCAAATCCTGAAAAATACATATGATGGTGAAAAAATTTCGCATGCTTATTTATTTATAATTGATGGTAAAAAAAAAAAGTTCAGTTTGGTTTAATTTGCCGTTTGTTGTGATTAAACTTCGATACCATTTTTTTTTATTACATTTTAAGCTCTTAAAAATTATTGCCATAATCCGAACTCGTTTAATTTCCCCAGCGGGCTAAATTTAACCCTTAATTATTTATTATGTAACGTTAAAAACTAACCTATCGGCGTTTCGGAAACTTTTTCAAACTTAATTAAAAACGAATAAAGGATAAATTAAGCCCGTTTAAGCTCGAGCGCGCTTTTTTAACGCTTTCGAGTTTTAATGAGACCGGAAAAAAATGTTTTTTCAAGATTAAAAGTCTTTAGCCATTGCCGCCATTAGGTTTATACGCAACAACTTTAACGACATTTTAAACATCGAATAAATATCATTATTTTTATATTTTGTTGTGAGTACCTGAGGTAAGGGTTTTGGCTTTTCAATGTGCATCATTTCCATATATATCAAAGCTGGAACTTTTGGTTGAGGATTGAACACTTGGTTTTGAGCGACTATGACCAAACTGACATTTTCACCGAGTTCTATAGACGATGGTGCATCATCTCCAAAATATTTCCTCACCACTTCATCATGCTTCATCAATCCTCGAGTGTATGAATCGTATCTGTCAAATTTAACTTAGCATACAAATAATTTTCATTACCTACTTTTCTATGTTTTTGAAAAAATATATAATTTTACATACTACTGTAGTACAGATTTATAAATTGTTTCCATGATAGGCGAAAAAAATTCAATTCAAATACCAAATTATATACAAAATGTCAATTAATATGTAATTAACTTGAAAAATCGTTAATTAAGGTCATACTTTGAAAGAAATTAATAAATAATATATACATTAATACCTCGCATTACAGTCGAGATACGTTCCGGGAATGTTGGTCGTATAACAAATCATTTATTTTGATACAAATTCCATAAGATAAAAGTAAGTTCACCTATCGAGCATTTAAAAGTTAAATGCCGCTTATTTTAAACACATACATAGGTACATATGTATTTTTTTATTGTTCAATATTTCTATGAATGAAAAGTCAGTATTATTAAGTAAACCGGTAAATATTTTATTACAAATACTATTTATTTAAAATAGTTAATTTGTAATGTGTACGCTAACCTTTATGATAGTAATAATAATAACTTAGCCTAACGTAATCTAATGAAACCTAACCTAACCTTATCTAACTAATTACACTGTGCAACAAAAAAAAACTACCGCAGTGGAGACTAGTCAATCTTTACTAAGTTTGACCCACTGAATATGAATATGATTAAACTTTCAAATATCATAATTAATAGCAAAAACGTCTGACTATTGCTTCCAACACTCATTTTGAACACAAAAGTACTAAATATTGAGTTACACACCGCAAAGGTCAAAAAAAATGTCCATTTTTTTTTAAACGCTCATATCTCATAAACGCAAGCCAACCAACAAATTTCATTATCATATTCGGATTCAGTGGGCTAGAATTAGTAATAATTTTTGAATCTCCGCTCCGGTGACTCGTAAAAACGTGATTTTTTTTATGTCGCTCAGTGTTACTAGCCAAATATGTAAGTTTTTGAATAAATTCGACTCGATAGTTGAACCTGACCTGAGAATAATTGCAAACATCACACTTTTGAAGCGATCCCAAGTCGACATTCCGGGCTTAACCTCAAAATTCAAAACACTAATTGGCACCAGATAAGGATGCGTAGGATTGCCGATCAAATCGTGTCCATCGTAAAATATATCCAAACTGGACAATCCTATTAAAGGGCACTTGAATCTGTGCGACCAACCGAACGTGGCGTAATACATGATCCACTCTACCATTACCAAATCGAAACTTTCACTCTGGTTTGATATCAATTTGGTAACTTCGGGATAACCAAATTGCATATCGACGATCACTTTCAACATCTGTAACAAAAATTCAACAGTTAAAATTGTGATGACCTAACAGGTTACCCCAATTCGACACCACGGCCAGATACAATTATTACAGATACAATTAAAAAGTGCCATTTCACTTAAATACGAGCTATTATTTCACATCTATATTACAGTAATTTATTTATTCATAAAAAGACAAATAAAAACATAAATTAATGTGAAAAATAAAGGAATCTGGTAAGCTGTTGAGGACTTATGTTAAATAAATCGATATTCTGTGCAATAGTATTCGGACTACTAATAGCTCTAGCGACGGGCGAATCACGGAGGATACAGGATCTGGCCCAGATTGGTGAAAACAATAGTTGTGAACGAGATCCATGAGGATGCTCAGACGCCAAAAGCTTCAACTCCTCCAAGACCGGAGGATTGAAGATGTCACCTCTTAACAGTTTGTAAAAATGATAAACGAGGTGAGCATCTCGCCGAGACGACAAAGTTTTATATCCCACTGCACCCAGGACAAAAATGCAGGGAAACAGAAAGGGATAACATCAAGTACAAATATTTCAAGAATTTCCTTTGGACCCTTTCAATCTGTACAGAGGATGTGATGGAACTGGGAATCCAAATTACAGAACCATATTCTAAGATGCTTCGGACTAATGTATTGTAAAGGAGACGTAACACTCACATACTGTTAAACTGGTGAGCATTACGTACATATTACAAATCCCAGCATCTTTACTGCATAAGTTCGCAATGGCACCCATACAAAAGCGCCCGGACAAAAGCGCCCAGACATTAACGCCAAAACAAGTGCATTTTGGTTTTTTCGAATTGCGCATCGATAGAAATTTACATGCTTACAATAATCAGTGTAATTTGAAATTTAATCCGTTGCGGCTGTTCGTAGAGTAATAACTTAAAATCATCAACTTTTAACACTTTACTAAAATTGCCGATAATACGTGTTTAATCCGATGCAGCTGCATAGTTTATACCTGAGTTCCCTAATGAAATACCTGGAATATCTACGAAAACCCGCGAGAAATGCTGATAACGAGTCATAAAGTCTACTTATATACAAATACTAGTGTAAGCCCGTTGAATATCAACGCCCGCTGAATTTTAAATATCGTAAAGCGCTTTTTTAATAGAGATCCCCACTAATTGATCGAAAAAACAAAAACAAAAAAAATAGTTTTTATAGCACCATCTATGTATTATAGCAATCCCCACTAATTGAACCCTATCGATACCCACTCAAAAAAATATTTTTTTTTTTACTTTACTATTTATATTATAATTATTAATTATTATATAAATAATAATTATAATTTTGTAAGTGATTTTGTAAAAATCAAAAAATAATAGTTTCTATAGTGTATTATTAGCAGAATCACGATCCCTTTTGTAGGTAACGCCGAGTCACGATATATTTAAAAAAAAAAAGGACTAAACCGACCAAGGGTGATAGAGTAAGCGTTAGCGTGATGACTCTCGAGTTTGCGGTCGTGGGTTCGATCCCCCACTCGTTCTGGTGGTTTTTTAATAATTTTTCCTCAGCGAGCGTTATCAGCAGACAGGCAGAGAATTTATTTCATTTGTTTCCCAACTCTTCTTAAAACAGTTTAGAATTTGTGCTCTGGTTTAATTTATAAAAGGTATGTGAAATTCAATGAAATTTTAAAATATATAAAATATTTTTTTGTCCGTGCGGTTTTGGTTCGGGCGCTTATTAAATCGCCACTTGCTCTCAAATGTCACTCTGAGATCACACGTTGAAAGCATTATTAAGTAAAGCATTATTATTATTATAAAGTAGGAGTTATAGAACGAGTTTAGGAGTTTAGAGTTATGGATATGAGTTTAGAGCTAGAGCTTTATTTTAAATGTTGCATATGTGACGTGGAACTCCCCCTTACAACTTACTTTCAAGTACATGTTGAGATTTTCCCTCAAACCGATATTCGGCGTTCCGGCATCGAAAGCTTTCCTCCAATAAGCTTGCACAAAGCTCACGTCAATCTCGGCTATGTTTGGCGATCTGTCTTCGATTGGCAGGGGATGAGTCGTAATACTCACAATCTGGTGACCCCTCTTCGCCAATTCTTTGATGATTGGTTGATAGACGATGTTGTGACTATGAGTTGGGGTCGGTACGTGGATCAGTATCCTAGCACTCTGACTTTGACTTAAAATTACAAATAAAATACACACAGACATAAACACGTCCATACTTACACTAAACAAACGACTGGAAAACAATCACACTTATATATGTACGTATCGTTATCGTTGTCGGTTAACCTTTACTGTTACATTCACATGACACACGTTACATACATATATCACTCATTTACTATACACATACATACATAGAAACCACATATGTATGTACATTAAAAACTATATATTATATTATAATACAATCAGTAGGAATTGACCGCGCTTCAACAAAATGTTTCAGCTGAACAAAGCACATACATACATACATATGTATATGAGTAGCCTAGTTCCAAATCCCGATAAGTCCATAAAACTCACTTGTTCGCAAACGCGGTTTTTCTGATACAGACATATTTGCTTGATGGCGTTTAAACTCATTTAAACTTAATTTTGTTGATAATAAACAAAATATTGAGATTAGAAACATGGACTTATTGTTGTTTGTTTCTAAATATGGCTTTTATCAGCTTTTATCATAGTGCAATTGTCACTTTTTGGAACTAACACTGATTTTCAATATTTTTTTACGGCGCACTTGGTGGTATTTGGAATAATTCAAGTATAAGGCATCGTTTGAAAACATTCTTAGAACCAGAAAATATTTTATCCTCGTTTTTTATACATTGTGGACTTGTCGGGATTTGGAACTAGGTGACTCATATATATATATATATACATACACTTACCTAAACCTGCTATCGACAAGCGAATTAATTAGGTACTACACGTAGTGAAGAAAAGCTTTTGTTAGTCGTTAGCGATTTGTTATTAATCGTACCAGCCGATACGACACGTTCATACTAAAGTGCGTTTACACAGGCGAGTGTAAAAACTATATACATACATATGTACATACATACATAGGTAATATAAATATCTAAAAACACACACGATGTGTTCAAATATGATATATTTTCGCCTATGTAAGCGCTTCACTATCGTTAGATTTAGATGCAATCGTGCTAAGGCGCGTTTACACTGAAGTTCTGTCGTATTTTTTTTTGCAAGTTCAAATTAAAACGCGATAAGAACGCGCTAACGTTTCACCATACATACATACATACGTAGAATCGATCATACTAAGACGCGTTTACACTGACGAGCATAAAATCGATTGAAAATACGTAAATATTTTTCACTTTGATTATTTCCGTCAGTGTAAACGCAACACTATCATGATTTGACGCGTTCACACTAGCGGATTTACACTGTATAATATAAAACAAATCATATTACGTATATATTTTTGTAAAGTTCTGTCGCATACAAATTTAAAATGCGAAAGAATTTTCAAAAAATTTGTCGTCGGTGTAAACGCTCCATTATCATCCATATTATACATACATATTATAGTTTGCATGCAACAATAATTGCGAGTAGTAATGCTAAATTTCCATGATGAATCATTCCCATATATTTAAAACAAACAACTAAATAATCAACTGAATGAATTCAACACAGTTATTGTGTCTTTAAAAAGAAAATACTTTATCATTAGTATTATTTTTAATACCTAATTTTGTAATTTTTTATGACTATTAGGTACATTACCCACATCATAATTTTATAATTAATGTTCCAAAAATTACTATAAAGTATTCCTAAACACTAGGCACAAGTATATATGTAAATATATTGTTTGTATGTTTGACGGTTTATCTTTAATATGACTGTATGTATGTACACACATATGTATATGTGTCGTTCTGTACGCAACTCTGTCTGTCTGTCTAAATCAGTGGTCGGGAACTGGCGGCTCCGGAGCCGCATGCGGCTCTTTGTGTGAAAACCTGCGGCTCTCAGTGTCATCCAACGCTTTGCGTGAAATACAAAATGTTGACACAGTTTTCACATGATCAAAATGAATCCCATTTCTTGCAAAATGCTTTAAGATCGTTTTTCAGATTGAACTTAATAATAATTTGTAGTAATAAACTGTCGAACATTAAGAAATATCACGAGGACAACTTATTTCTTACTATTATTAATGATTAATGACTAATATTTAATTTAATTTTGAACATACATATAATTAGAAAATAATATGTTGCGACTCCCAAGCCTACCAAATTTGCAAGGTTTTCCCTAATTTGGCTCTTAGCTCGAAAAAGGTTCCCGACCACTGGTCTAAATATACATATGTGTCTGTCTGTAAGGCTGTGTGTATCTCTCTTTCTGTATATTGCATTTACTTTTTCAATTGCTCAAATTATGACTTGTTGCAGTTTGGAACTGAGGTATCGATATGTATTTATTTTTGTCTGGCGGTATGCCTGTCTGTATGTATTTATTTTTGTCTGACTGTCGGTATGTGTATCTGTATGGTTAACTAGTCGAGACTACCTAGAATACTTGTGTGCAAATCGAAACAGAATATTGCCAGTTCAGAATGCACGCACGAGTATCTCAATCAACATAAAGCTATATTTTTGACTATACGATCAACATAAATCAAATTTTTTTTTTAAATTTATATTAATGATGATGATGACAATCATTTTGGGTATATTGAATGTAAGTGCAGCGTTTCGTTGACGTTGTATGTGCAGGCGAACGTTGAAGCAGTCCGCGTTGCCGGATTGGTCACCACACTGGTCAGCGTCACCGGAGGACCACAGGAGGCAAATGGAGCACCAAGAGTTAGTTAAAGTCCCTCACTAACCCGAGCGAATTCGCCGCGTCAATGTGACGCCCTCTATCGTCGTCGATTCGCACCAGTGCCAATTATATCGGTGCGAATGGGACAGCGACAGGGGGCGTCAGTTTGACGCGGCGAATCCGCTCGGGTTAGCGAATGCCTCAACACATTTCCCACCACCATCCATCCGTTCATGTTTCATCGCTAGCTAACACGACTAATCTATGTACGTAAAGCTGCATGCTGGTAATGAAAGGTCGCATCTTCAACGACCCGACCGTAAAACAACTACATGTTAGATTGGCGGTCTAGTCGTTCGATATGCGTCCCGCCTGATTCTCTTGCACGCAAAAATGCATCATAAAAATACTGCTCTGTTGGTACACAAATCATTTACGGGTTGGATTTTAAATTGACATGATTGTCGTGGATAAGTATTTTTATGACCTATGTAAATACAGAGATAAAATGCGACTGCTTGTAAATTTCCGAGTAATACTTGCATTTTATCACTATTTGAGCTTTTAAAGCTACGACTCTATGTTGACTAGAGCCCCGTTCGTTTTTATTATTTTTAACATAATAGTTAAGCATGCAATAATTTCAACCGAATTAAGGTGAGTACACTGTGATGAAATTTATTATACGTGTTTCTCTCTTTGTTAAAATTTAAAAACCCATCTCTTTGTTAAAATTTATTTTAATTTTTTTCCTAAATGACAAATTGTAATGGCAAATGTAACACACACACACATATATTAACTAGATTTTCATTTTAGATATCCCCGCTTAAATTGCTTTATTTCCTCGTACGTACAAATGTATATCCAAGTAGGCGATTTATAGCGGCAGGGGCGAAATTGGTAGACGTGAAAAAATATCCTTAGCCTTTTGATAATAGCTGACGTTTTTAGCTGAGCTGTAACTAGCTACGACACTATAGATACAGAGAGAGAAAATGCTCGTCTGACCGGGACGAGTAACTTTTATTCGCTTGCTTTTTTTTTTTTGCACTCTTTCCAAGCAGACGATCTTCTGTGTTCGCTAAAGTGTTCCCCAAAGGGCATAGCTGAATGGAGAGGTCACCGTCCGACCATCATCCGAGATTTTATCTGTGACGCAGCTCGCCAGCGATCCTCAAATGTGACTAAGAAAAAAAAATCTATAGACACTGACTAATTCACGTGCTTTCGCAGTAAAAGCTCTGGTGTCCGGAGAGTTGGAGGTGTGGCTGTGTCGAACACGGCCGTGGATTTTCCGTGAATGCGTCTGCCTTAGCGGCTAATATTTAATTTTGAAAATATGATAATGAAGTGAAAGCATCGATATATTTTTATTTGGCATAACGAACAAAGTCTTAACTGGTAATCGATTACAATTTTATTTATCATTGGCCTGTGCTGCCGCCCTGAGCCCACTTAACGTAACTGACAAAACAACAATATCGAGATAAATGGTCTTGAAAGTTTTATTCTAAATTTGTGTTTTTCTTCATATATTACTGATTTATTTAAACTTTTTTTTAGTGCATGAGGTTATTTTCTATTGTGTTTTGATAATTCTAAGGAAAAATTCAAAAAAAAAACATGAATACTTTAGTAGTTACGTCACTTCATTATTCATTATGAATGTATACACATGACTATTCCAAACTTCAACCACTCTATTTGAAAAGAATGAATCTCTAACAATCTTATTTGATTTTTCTTTTCGTAGTCTTAGATGAGGCTTCTCATTGAACATAATGCGGTTGGTCATTTCACATGAATAATGATTATTTATTATTTTGAATACTTCAATTAAATCACCGCTTAATCTCCTCGTCTCCAATGTGGAGAGATTCAGTCTTTTCAATCTTTCGTGATAAGGTAGTGACCGAAGAAAATATTGGTTACGTTATTTTCGCTAAGTATTGGTGATACTGTTTCTCTGCTCAAGCAGATACGTTAGATTTAATAGCTTAAAAAAGTCACTTTTGGATGAAGATACATTAATTTTGATATGAAAAATTGCAAGAATACACTCTAAACACATTTAACTCATTTTCGTAATTTTTGTCAGTTACGTTAAGTGGGCTTAGAACGGCAGTGTGGTAAACATTGACCGTCGCGCCGTTGTTTTCCCTGCGCGCCGCGTCGACTTTCTGATGTTCCCGATACCGTCTCACTCGTTCCGTCACAGACATTTTGGTACCGATCGGTAGATGATTAGACCCTCTTTCTGATTATATGCATTTTTTGTATTTTCTACTGGCTATTCGGCGAGTATGCTCCGACATAGTGAAATTTTTGATTTTTCACCAACAAATATTTTACACGGTTCACTTTTTACGACTTAAAATTTTGTGTGGTAGTAAAATCACCACGCGCTAGCACGTTAGAGTCGCGAGATATACTGCTTGCACGGTGCCAACTCAAGGTCATAAATGTGTCGTAGACGTATACCCGAGCGAATAATACAACATTCATGTCAATCGTGTTAATACATAGTAACGAAGTTATAGGTGTCGGAAAGTATGCCCATCCAAACGCAACACCGCCGTTTCCGTACTGGTACCCCATACTGGTCCGCGCATAGACGACAAAATACAATTTTTAACGTGATCAAAGTAAGCAAATGGTGACAGCGTAGATTCCACGTACCAACGGTCAAATTTGACGATCGATATTCCGCGATTAATTCTGCGTGCGGTCAATTTTTCGCGATCAATTGTCCGCTAATCGAACTGTCTCCCACTTTTGCTCCGATAAAGTGACTGTCATCAGATAGTTACTTGTGGCAGATTACACTATTTCGCTAACAAATGACTCGGAACATTACGCCTTCTACCGGTTTAATTAAATCAAACGATGAATGTAGTACATCACTTTGCTTCCCGTTGGGAAATGCGGAAAATTCACTCTGTGACGTTTCAGGTGCAAAACGAGACAGAGATTATTATTCATTCCGTTTTAACTGACGGATTTTATAATTGACTGATTGTCGTGTAAAACGTACCAAATTAAATTAATAAACTTCATTTTCAGATGTTTTCACCATCCACTGCTGGATAAAGGCCTCTCTAATCCTCTTCCATTCCTGTCTGTCTTGGGCGATCTGCATCCAATTGACTTCACACATTCTTCTTAATTCATCAGCCCATCGTCTCACTCAGACTACCTTGCTTTCTTTCACATCCTCTCGGATACTATTCTAGTATTTCTCGCGTCCATCCATTGACACTTCAACTTTTTCATCTGCCACTTTGGTCATACTTCATACCCATGTATTCCTCTTACGATCTTTTCTTGTTATACCAAGCATACATCTTTCCATATTTCTCTGTGTACACAGAATCTTACGTAGCATTCTTGAATTTAGCATCCAAGTTACATCCATACGTCATAACTGGCAGTAAGCATTGGTCGTTGGATTTAAAAACTACATACGTTCATTCTTCCAAAAGCACTCCATCCTAGTTTTATTAGTATCTAGGAATAAATTACATGTTATATTTATGAGTACAAAAATAAATTGTCATTGAAAGAAACTCAGCGAGTAAGTAATAACGCAGACAGTCTAACTCTCCTAAGGGAGATTAATTAAATTTTTCAGACAATATTAATACATGTATTATTAAGCAAACATTCTACAGAAGCCTTGTCGATTAAAACCGATTGCTAATTCAACTTTGTTCACACTTCTTACCCATGTATTCCTCTTACGATCTGTTCTTGTTATACCGAGCATACATCTTTCCATGCCTCTCTGTGTGCACTGGATCTTGCGTAACATTCTTGAATTGAGCTAATAAACTTAAGATTAAGATAGGTATAATAAACATTCATTATACCTATAGAATCTAACTTAAATCATTATGAGATTTTGACTTCTAGCAAGCAGCTCGTTTATTATACATTATTATTATGTACATATATTGTTATTGTGAAGTGGATTAAATAAATAAAAACATACTTCCATTACTTGAACTTATAAAGGCAAACTTATACGGCTTTATATATGTAGGTATAGTACGATTAAGCACGTCATCATTCGTATTACAGTTAAAGTTTCAAATTTTAAGTGGACTCAATATTTAATTCAACATTTCACTCAACTAAGACAATGTTTATACAATAGTATTAAAGTTGACCTACATACGTTTCCTCGTACAATGTTTCTAACGCACATTATCCATTAATGCTGTGTACTTGGCTCAATGTTTGCGCATCCTTCTTCCTTCTTTCCTTTTTCACTTTATTATTCAGTCCTTGACAGACGAAGAGTCCTTTCAAAGTTTTAATAGCGCAGGATTGGTACATTTAACGTCGAAATTTCTGCAAATAGAGCGTGAAATTATTTTCACATTACAACTAATTGCATTAATTACTTGCGATTACTATATACATACATGTAGTGCAACGGAAACAACTTCGGTCATGCACCATACATTTCCGATACAACCTACATATATGTATGTATGTGTTATATAATGCACTGATCAAGTGGTTAGATCGATATGTATTAGATATATACACGATACAATACATCGTCATATCGCGTATTATTGCCAAAATGGACTGTCAAATTACTGTACACGTGAGCAGTGATGCGATAAGGGTAAATTTCGCAAGAGCTAAAATGTTTAATTGACAAAAAATGTCGACTACTGCGCATATTTTACATTTTTATGTCTTAAGCGGCTATTACACAGGGATAGTTAACTCGCTACTATCTCGCTAGTTTACTAGCCGACACGTAAAGCTAGTAGCGAGTAGTTGGTAATCCTATTATACGTGTTTAGTGTACTCGCTTCCGCTAGTGGCGCGAGTCAACTTGTTTTAATTTTTGTACACAGTCTACAGTACTTGTTTTACTTCCTTTTTTTATACATTTTTTTTTTTAAATAAATATGGTTTTTTAATAATACAATTTTGACTAAACCTTCATATATGTATGTATGTGTGTGTTGCGAACTCAAAATGAACCGCTTAACCTCAAACTGTCAAAATGAAGTGACGTCACACTAGTTAGATAGTAGCGAGTAAACATTCGAACTTCACTCGCTAGGTCGAAAAAGCCAGATAGTTTACTAGCTTCGCCTAATACACGAGCTAGTTTACTAGCGAGATAGTAGCGAGTAAACTATCAATGTGTAATAGCCGCATTAAAGTGTATATATAAAAGTAAAGAATTTCACATAAAATTGCATTTATTTGAAAAAAGTTTCAATTTTTAGAGTTTCAGATAAAAAATTCGACTAACATTTTACAGGATACAGGATATAGAATTTACAGGATAAGCTTCGGTGGTTTTACATTGCCTTCTGCAAGGAAGGAAGGGAAAGAAGGAACCGACTATGATTTGGTAGGCAGGAAGGAATTTTTTGGACGATGCATATTTTATGAAACCGACTCACAATTAAGATAGATTGGTAAATTATAAAGGTGGTTCCACATTGGTGAACCGAACAGCGAACGACCAAGGGTTGCTATTGTGTGGACGTTCATAAATCATCGGACGTTATTGTGTGGAGCGGTCCACACAACAATTGGCCTTCGCCCTTCGTCGTTCGCTGTTCGGTTCGCCAATGTGGATCCACCTTTATAATTTACCAATCTATCTTAATTGTGAGTCGGTTTCATAAAATTCGACATTTTCAGACGTTCGATCTGCATTTAGTAATATCCGGATATTGCCAATGACGATATTTAAAGTCGAGAAAACTCCAAACCTTCCCTCAAGAGACTAAAGGCCCTCGCAAACCTGAGCTGTATCGCTGCGTCAAACTGACGCCCCTATCGTCATCCCATTCCCACCGATATAATTCGTATTGGTGCTAACCAACGATGATAGAGGGCGTCAACTTGACGCAGCGATACCGCTCAGGTTTGTGAGATCCTTTAAGGCGCTCACAAACGATAGCGAAATCGCTGCGTCAAACTTTCGCCCCTATCATCGTCCCATTCGCACCGATATAATTCGCATTGGTGCGAATCAACGACGATAGAGGGCGTCAACTTGACGCAGCGATACCGCTCAGGTTTGTGACGGCCTTTAAGGCGCCCACACACCTTAGCGAATTCGCTGCGTCAAACTTTCGCCACTATCGTCGTCCCATTCCCACCGATATAATTCGCATTGGTGCGAATCAACGACGATAGAGGGCGTCAACTTGACGCAGTGATTCCGCTCAGGTTTGTGAGATCCTTTAAGGCGCTCACACACTTTAGCGAAATCGCTGCGTCAAACTTTCGCCCCTATCGTCGTCCCATTCCCACCGATATAATTCGCATTGGTGCGAATCAACGACGATAGAGGGCGTCAACTTGAGGCAGCGATACCGCTCAGGTTTGTGGGGGCCTTTAAGCTCCAACCACACAACTATCGCCTGCCTTGTGCTTTCGCTAGTTAGAATTAATAAAGGTTCATATTTTTTGCGCATTAATAATGCAACGTCCTTTGTCGTACAATTAACGTTGAATTCTCATGAACCTACGTCCAAGATGCCGTTGAGCTATTAGCGGCTTAAAACGCTCCCCCACCTTCCCCATCCCTTCCACTTAATCATAATGTTCAGCTAATGTTTCATAAATTAGAGTCATTTTTCTCCCGTTTAGTCAGGAGTCGTGCGGTTACCCTAATTAATTTGTAATACGCGGCCGAGGAGAAATTCCTCGTCCAGCCGTAGGCTAACGAGCTAATTGTGATTGCGCCAGGGCCTTTTGCACTGTGCACATGTACGAAAATAATAATTTCTTGTACCCACTACTTGCCCGTATATAACAAACGTAATTAATTAAAGTTTTAACCCGGTAAATTAGCCGGGCTAGGCGCCGATTTCGAAACTTTCCCCTTTGATCAACCTCTCCGCTATGTGTATGTATGTATATCCGTTTAATACACCTATCTATGTACATACGTACATACATAGTACCTATAGCGTGTGTCCCTTTGAACAGTCCGAGTACTCTCCATGTCTATAGTTTCGCTATAAAATGAATCCGTTTCCGTCCAGTTTGGATCTGAAACGACGACGTACCAGAACTCCGTAGAAGTTTTCCTGTTTAATTTAAACGGCATAAAATTGATGCAATCTCTGATGGTAATAATAATACATGTCCGTATATAACAGGTGTATTTCAATACATCGTCCGTTTGATTGCGTAATTAATACGGACTGTTTGAAAAGTGACGCAACTCATTTTAAATGAAATTTCAATGCCAATGACGACTTTGAACCGTATACATTTTCCGATGATTTCAAACAATGTTCTGATTATATAAGTTTTACTTAAATTTAACAAATTTTCCTTTGATTTATTTGTATGTAGGTACATATGTAGTATTAAATTCAGTTTAGATTTTTTTTATAGCCTACATACATACATATATATGAGTCGCCTAGTTCAAAATCCCGATAAGTCCATAAAACTCACTTGTTCGCAAACGCGGTTTTTCTGCTACAGACTTATTTGCTGAATGGCGTTTAAACTCATTTAAACTTAATTTTGTTGATATTAAACAAAATATTGAGATTAGAAACGTGGACTTATCGTTGTTTGTTTCTAAATATGGCTTTTATCAGCTTTTATCATAGTGCAATTGTCAGTTTTTGGAACTAACACTGATTTTCAATATTTTTTTACGGCGCACTTGGCGGTATTTGGCATAATTCAAGTATAAGGCATCGTTTGAAAACATTCTTAGAACCAGAAAATATTTTATCCTCGTTTTTTATATATTGTGGACTTATCGGGATTGGGAACTAGGCGACTCATATCATCATCATCATTTTCAGCCGTTCACCATCCACTGCTGGATGAAGGTGTGTCCAATCCTCTTCCATTCCTCTCTGTCTTGAGCAATCTGCATCCACTTGACTCCACACATTCTTCTCAATTCATCAGCCCATCTTTCACTCGGTCTACCTTGCTTCCTTTCACATCCTCTCGGATACCATTCCGGTATTTGTCGCGTCCATCCATTCTTCTCGCTATGTGTCCACTTCAACTTTTTCACACGTTCTGCTATATCTACCACTTTGGTCACACTTGTTACCCATGTATTCCTCTTACGATCTGTCCTTGTATATACCAAGCATACATCTTACCATGCTTCTCTGTGTGCACTGGATCTTACAAATTTCACATACATACGTCATAACTGGCAGTACGCATTGGTCGTGTGCGTTATTTTTTTAACATGGCGGAATGTTGGATTTAAAAACTATGTTCATTCTTCGAAAAGCACTCCATCCTAGTTTCATTCTTCTATACATATATATGTATATATAACAACCCCAAGTCTGTCCGTTTGTCTGACCGTCGCGTCGGGAGAGCTCGACAAACTTACATATATACATAGTTTTCATTCTTCCGTAACCCAAATTTACCGCCTTTCTTAGCCCACCCATATGTCAATAATAAATTATCACTGATTATATCAACCGTTAATGCTTTAGTTCCATAAAAAGTGTCACAAATTATATATAGAAAAAAATGTATGTATGTAGATGTAAAAAAAAGGTTAACTTTTATTTTTTTTTTTTTTGACATAAAACCCAAAATTTGCACACGTCGATCAAAATGTAAGGCAAACCTTTCATTTTACTTTCTGCTCGAGGAATTATAGCTTATACGACATTCTCTAACAAAATTTTGACGACTTTCCCAACGTCGAAAATTCTCAGACGCGCGAGATAAAACCGTCACATTTGAAAATATACATACATATGTACATTAAACACACTCTCTTTTTTTTTTTTTTACATTTTCAACTAATTTCTCAAACGGAAATAAATAATTTAATTTACACATTGATTAATAATACAATCAATAGTATGAGGAGTGGGCTAATTTTAATTTGAAAGCACTCGACGGTTTCCCACGCCATGAGCGGGAAAATGTATGTACACTGTTATACTTTCACTGTTTGCACAGGATAAGAGCACTCTGACCCAAAACGCGGTTGTAAACAAGCATAATACCGTCCCCTTTTACACGGAATTATGGCACGTATGGATTCTTCTTTCTCTCGGTTAATATTTATTAGATTCGTCGACGCGACGATAAGCAGCAAGTTTCGCTTGGTTTTGTGTTGTCTCCCCTCTCGACTAAAACCGGAAGTCAACGTTAAGCTCCCTCCTTTATCAACAACGGTGTCCGAGCTAAGATCAAATATTTATCAGCAAAACCCCTCGTGGGACAGCTAGCTATACCGCAACGCACGCCTTTCACACTGTTGACCCAACCCTGAAATTTACGAGCTGGTCTGAAAAAGTGGCGATTACCCCGACTGGCTACCGAACTTGATATACTGTCAAGAAATTCGCTTAACTTTACACCCAGTCTCAAAATAGACGCCGACGTCTTCGGAATTTGAAAAAAGTATGCCCTACTTGAGTGTTCCTGGTTTTTAGGTATACCTACATACGTCAGTATCCAATCTCGTGCTATTTATTTATTTATTTACTAGCTTTATTACCCGGCTTTGCCCGGGGTGTAATTAATATAATGTAATATAATTTGTTTAGTAAATTATTTCGGGAGCCCAAAAAAGGGGCCGCCGGGGGGGGAGGAGGGGGTGGGGGGGGGGGGGTGGTAAGGGGCAGGCATAGATTTTGGGGAGTATAGTAACGCTATGACGTCACTATAGGATTTTTCGGTTTTTTTGGATTTTTTCAACTTTTTTTTTGACTTTTTTTGGAACTTTTTTTGAACTTTTTTGAACTTATGAACTTTTTTTGAATTTTTCAACTTTTGATACCCCCTAAAGCCATGCCGGCCCCTACCACCCCCCCCAGACCCCCCTCAAGCCCCGGCGGCCCCTTTAATGGGCTCCCTAAAAGCTATGCCGGCCCCTTACCAACCCCCAAACCCTCCTTCTTACCCCGGCGGCGGCCGGCCTTTTTGGACTCCCGAAACACCATCTGCTTAAATCTACTTAAATCTGCCGAAAACATCTACTATCGTGTGTACTTCGTCGTTTCTATTAATCGCACCCGAGCAACGCCTGGTAATTGACGAATGACCCATACGTACATACATACATACATACATACAAACTTAAGCGTTTTATATATTAGATTTATTTACGTAACAAACAGCTTATAGTGTACAATATAAAATATAAATACAAAATAATATTAAATTCACACAATACACTACAGCCAAAATAGTTACAAACGAACAACAGATCAAAACAAGAAAGGAACTTCGGAGTCAGGGCTGGAAAAAAACTTAGGTAAAGATAATCTAAAGGAGGGGCAAAGAATAGTGAAAAGGATCAAAATGTGCCGGAATGAGCAGGATCTATGAATGAAGGAGTTTTGCGAATAATTACTAGAACAAAGATTCAAATGAAACAATGTAGGATCTCTAACAGATCTAGTGGAACAACGGAGAAGGATCCTACTTAACAAGTAATGGCTATCTGATAAATTATTTAATAGCTTAAATACAAAGCAGAGGTTCGAGACTCTTAGTCCACAGAGGGACACAATAATAGGAATTGGAAGAAGAAGAGGTAGGACGAAACCTTGGAAATGGAGTACGCATGGAACTTCTTATTAATTTTTTCCAATTTATTAATGGAATCTTGGTAAAACGGGTTCCATATACCTATACATAGTACTAGCAAACTCCAGGTGACTTCTCACAAATACATTGTATAGTAGAGACACTGGGTCAAAGGACTTAAAGGGTCTGGATACTCTCATTATGAATCCTAAGCTCCTAATAGGCCTTATTGACAACTGCATCAATGTGCGAATTAAAAGATAATTTACTATCTAATAAAAAACCTAAGTCTCTTACACAATCAACTCTCAATTGAAGTCAAACAATACGGGAGAAGCAAGTCTGGAGAAAGTGATATTAAAACATTTATCTATGTATGTGTATTAACGAGCAACTGATTAATATCACAGTAGCTCGAAAACGAGTCAAGATCGTTTTGAAGCTTAAGGCAGTCTTCAAGGGAAGAAATTTTACTATATATTTTTATATCATCAGCGAACAAGAGAAAAGATGAGTTTGTGAATTATTGACTAGTTTGCTTAGTTAAGGAAATATTATTGAAAATCGTACATATTCGGCTTTGCAGTCAATTAATCAATAAGAAAATTTATATTTCCGAAACAAATTATGATACGCCGATAAAGTATAAATTATTTGAAAGTAAATTTCATCCTCTTTCGAATGATATTGTTTTTTTTTTTCAAACGGAAAGATAGCTACCGGAACGGACCCACTGAATCCGAATATGATAATGAAATTCGTCGGTTAGCTCTCGTTTATGATATATCATTAGAACAAAACTTTTTAGAAAGAATTTACTACACTAGAAATATTCAAATTTTTAACGCTGAGAAACACAGGAAATGATTAGCGGATTTTAAATGTGATTATTTTTTTGAGATACCGGAGCGGAAACCTAAAAATTATTACTAATTTTGATCCACTAAATCCGAATATGATGATGAAATTCGTTGGTTAGCTTTCGTTTATGAGATATGAGCGTTTAAAAAAAAATGGACAATTTTACCATTTTTTTGACTTTTGCGGTCTGTAGCTCAAAATTTAGTACTTTTATGTTCAAAATGAGTATTGGAAGCAATAGTCAAATGCTTTTGCTATTAATTGTGATATTTGAAAGTTTTAAAATACTTATACGTAATCGTTTAGCAAATTTTGAACGTCAAAAATTTTTTTTTTCTTTCAAATTTTTTCCCGTTAGGTTGGCCAGTTTTTTTTTTTTTACCGCATTTATAAGGATTGGTTCTCTATGTTAGTATTTTTATTTTTGTCTAATGTTTGTTTTTTTTGTTTTAATGCCAGAAATGCGTTTTTTCCGTAAATCGTTTTCAAACGTTAATGTCGGCATTAACTGTTATCCGTTTGGAAAACTCTACCATATATACATATGTACGTATGTATTAGAAAGAAGATTAAATAAACTTTCAAATGATACTAATTATTTCAACGCACCTTAATTAATTTCGGGGATACAAATTTTTAAAATAATTAAAAATAATGAGTGATATTTATATACATATACATACATAGATAGGTACAATGTTTCGTTTGGTAAGTGGATTGTGTACGTGTCTTTAAATTTTCCTTATGTTTTCCTGCAATGTTTTAATTGTGTGAAATAAAATTGAGCATGTTTATTGAAATTTTTACTCCCTCTCTATCTCTCTATCTCTCCCTGAATTCTATTTCTAGCGTTCGCTTGTTTCCTATCTAGCAAAAAGTTAGCCTCGGCAAACGAACCTTTGCTCTGCGGAGACACATTAATCATTCAAACGAGTTTTCATTATCAAAGAACACGGGGACCAATTAATCACTCGGACATATTGGCACTCTTATCACATTTTGATAATGAAATTATTTCGCTGTACGTCGAACTTGAAACGTCGACGTATTTAAAACGCAAACTTATCGCGCACACTTTCAAAGTTCATTTGTCGTATTGTTTTGCAACCTAGAATGCCGAATTTGACCTTCACAATGTACATAGATACGTGTATTAATATATTTCAATATTTTCCAGCACATAAACAACAAGTATACGTGTGTATGACTGTCTGTCTATTCTTTGCATGACCCTATCTTTTCTAATGAATGATACCCAAAGCACATTTGAATCATTCAAAAAGTAAGAACTTCTACCCTACATACATACAAGGCCAAGTTTCTGGGTGCCTAATGTAACACCATCTATGTAATCAATGCAAATATTTTAATATTTGTTTTTTTTTTAACTTTTAACTATATAGTACGTAAATGTTTATGTTCATTTACTATATGATAAAATCAAAAAGTTACAATTTTTATCGAATTCCATCTATAAAGCTTCAACAAATGGCGCCACTTTTTTTAGAAACACTGCTTCAGAGTACGATTTAGACATTGGTAATACTTCAAAGGATATTTTCACACGGTCAAAAAGAAACGAAACCACGGATACGTACATACACAGTTAGAACAACTCTAGACTAGAATTTTCTTACGTTTTGAACTGGGATCAATATGTGTTTGCACTTGTTTTCTCCCTACTTGAAAGAGCACATACTCTCTAACCTAACCCTATCCGAGGTGACCTCTGTGTATTAACCATTTATAATTGATTTATACAGAGTGCAGTAGAAGAGCATCGTCGCATGCGCAGCTATTTGCATCGTGTGGAACGCGAAGGTGTGCAACGAGTGCGAATGTTCCTCATCATCACAGCAGCTTATGTGCTATTTTGGGGACCACTATTCCTCGTAACCCTGGCACATCATCCCTCACTGGGAAATCGACTGGCTTATGAGGTATCCCTATCAAGAATTTAGATTTAGGGGCATTCGGATATTGTTGTCGTATGCTGTCTACCGCCAACACTTATAACTTATAAGTTATAACATACGATCTACCTAAGATCTATCTAAGACTAGATAGATATACAGGTTTAGATGCTACGTATTACACGATGCGATTCTCAGTTGCATAAAAATTTCTTGGAAGTCAATGTTCGACGAAAAAAATCTTCACGAAGTTTTTTTTATACCCGAGTGTCTTGGTTAGAGTCGGAACATTGTTAGAGCGATATTACATGGAGCAACAACACCAGCACCAGATTTTTTTTTGGCGGCGGCGAGCATCTTATTACATTGCACCACTTTTCACTCACCAAGCTACCTGCTCATCTCATAATCTTCATACAAAAAAAAATACTATACGAAACTAGGTACTCTATGTAGACGTAGAAAATATATAAAATTCAACCTCTCGTATTTCTTTCTGAATTTCATTGTTTTCGAAACAATTGCGTTGCGTTGACAATTGAGTACGACGATGCAAAAAAAAGGTCAGAAAAGGGTTTTTGGTGAAGGTTTTTTTCGTCGAACATTGACTTCCAAGAAATTTTCATGCAACTCAGAATCGCATAATGTAATACGCAGCATCTGAACCTGTATATCTATCTGGTCGTCGAGGTTCAAAAAAAACCTGGTGTTGGTGTTGTTGCTCAGTGTAATATCAACCTTAGAGCGTGTGGGCATTACGTTTTTGACCTTTTTTTTGCATCGTCGTACTCAATTGTCAACGCAACGCAACGTCAAATGCAATTATTTCGAAAACAATGAAATTCAGAAAGAAATATGAGAGGTTGAATTTTATGGGAGCGTCCCAAAAAGACTTGTCCCACTGATACCAGCGCCCAAAATTTATTTTTTCCGACTAGGAGTGCATGATATCTATAGGAGCTTTTGCCGTTGAAACAAAATGGTCTAGTGTAATATCAGCCTTAGTTTCTACTTCTTACCACTACGCACACAATAACACGGACGCCAATTGTATATCAGCGGTCACCAACCGGTGATCCGCGAGAGAATTTCGGTGGTTCGCAGAGTAATTTGAATATATGTAAAATATAGATGATTGTTTCTTTAACTAAGAAATTCGATAGAAAAGTAAATAAATAGAAATACATCTTCTTTTCATAAATAAGTTCTTGATGAATCAAGCGATGAAGTGACACCAAGATAAGCTAAATTAAATTCATTTTTCAAAAGCGTAACGAATCCATTAATATTGCCCAATGCACACTCTCTACCAACAACGCGGGCCACGGGTTGAGTACTGCTGCTCTAAACTGACAAACAAAATCTAAGCCGACGAACCCATTGTTGTCTCGCTCACTCATATGGGTTTCGTCGGACATGTAACCAAATCTCTTCTGCTAGATCTGCGCTTCTAGTATTCGACAAAATTCAAATGACACAAGTCTTTCGCATTTTGATGGATCTATCGTAAGAGGGGGAGGTACATGCATATGTGTGTGCCATTTTGTTTCAACGGCAAAAGCTTCTATAGACTTCTGAACTCCTAGGCTAAAATCTGGACGATTGGGCCACGGTGTTTGTGGGATCATGCTTTTCGTCCCCCCGAATTTTAACCCTATTTATTTATTTATTTACAACAGGTTTTAGCATATCAAAATTCAAATTAAATACATATATAAAAACAAAAAGAATAAGAATATTAAAAAGATACATACTACTACATAGAGCACCTAGTTTTCGTATAGCTTCCTAGACCTATTTTTTTTTTTTGTATGAAGATTATGAGATGAACAGGTAGCTGGTGAAGTAAAAGTGGTGCAACGTAATAAGATGCTCGCAACCGTCAAAAAAATCTGGTTGTTGGTGTGGTTGCTCAGTGTAATATCGCTCTAACCTGACCTAATACCAACCTAACTTCTTCTTCTGTACGCTATTAACCATATATGTACATATGTAGAATAGTCCAGATATGCCCACACGCTCTAACAATGTTCCGACTCTAACCAAGACACTCAGGTATAAAAAAAACTTGGTTGTGAGAAACAGTTGGTTTTTGACCGTCGTTTAAAGGTGGTCCACATTGGCGAACCGAACAGCGAACAGCGAAGGCGAATTGTTATTGTGTGTTCATTTCATTTGACTGTGAAATTGGTACAAAGTGCCATCTTGTGTAGTGAAATTGTGCCATGGTCAGTTATGACGTATGGATGTGAAACGTAGATGCTAAATACAAGAATGTTACACGGAGTAGCATGGAAAGATGTATGCTCGGTATAATGAGAAGAGATCGTAAGAGGAATACATGGGTAAGAAACAGATACAGATAAGCATAAGAGAAATACTGGAATGGTATCCGAGAGGATGTGAAAGTAAGCGAGGTAGACCGAGTGGACGATGGGTTGATGAATTAAGAAGAATGTGTGGAATTAACTGGAGGCAGATCGCCCAAAACAGACAGGAATGCAAGAGGATTGGAGAGACCTTCATCCAGCAGTGGATGGTGAACGGCTGAAAATGGTGATGATGAATCATAAATGTTGAATAGTCACTCAGGTATAAAAATCCTACTTGTGGGAGTCGAAGTGTTGAAAAAAAGACGTCACTTCTTTGTCATTCGAGTCTCGTATTCTGTCCATTCATCCCTACTCTTGCGACGATTTTTGTCGACCGAAAAGTATGAAGAGGCATATCGTTTCTATATCTATGCTCTTGACAGAACAATCGTGCTCAAGCTATCGTCCGGTGACGTACGTCACGATCCAAAGCATTACTTGTAGCCTAACCTCAACTTTAGATAGACCGCATACGACAATAATTCCCAAGTCTTGATCGATTTTTGCTGTACCTGTTTCAGATCACATTGCACATTTCGTACGTTCACGCTTTCGTCAATCCTACACTGTTCCTGTGTCTCCATCATGCGCTTCGAAGAGCTGCTGTTCAGCTGTGCTGTGGATGTTGTGTCCACTGGAGTCGATGGGTACTGTCGCTCACAGCAGCAGGTCTGTATATCAACACCTTTTTCAGGACAAGGCCTTACAATACAATCTAAAGTGGGTTTCGGGGTATGATGCCATGCACTCGGCTATGGGGCCTCGTTCTGCGTAAAGGAGTGTTAATTTTCCTTAAGTAAGGCTACTGATTGAAGGTGAGGTAAAGAATAAGGGTTATCAGGGGTTAGATCTATTATTCTATAATAGATTTATTTAATATCAAGTAACAGCTCATAAAGTACAATATAAAATAAAATAAATTCCACACAGCCAAAATAGTTACAAACAAAGAACAAATCATAGCAAGAAAGGAACTTTAGGAGTTAAGGCTAGAAAGGAACTCGAGTAAAGAAAATCTGAAGGAGGGCAAGGAATAGTGAAAAGGATCAAAATGTGCTGGAATGAGCAGGATCTATGAATGAAGTAGTTTTGCGAGTAATTAGTAGAACAAAGATTCAAATGAAACAATGGAGGATTTCTAACACATCTAGGGGAACAATGGAGAAGGGTCCTACCTAGCAAGTAATGGCCATCTGATAAATAATTTAATAGCTGAAACACAAAGCAAAGGTTCGAGACTGTTCTCTTAGTCTACAGAGGGACACAATAATAGAAATTGGAAGAAGAAGAGGTAGGACGAAACCTTGGAAATGGAGTACGCATGGAACCTCTTATTAATTTTTTCCAGTTTAGTAATGGAATATTGGTAAAACGGGTTACATATAGTACTAGCAAATTCCAGGTGACTTCTTACAAATACATTATATAGCAGAGACACAGTATCAAACGACTTAAAGGGTCTGGATACTCTCATTATGCATCCTACGCTCCTATAAGCTTTATAGATAATTTAATATCTAATAAAACACCTATGTATGTATGTAGGTCCTTACACAATCAACTCTCAATACTCGTGTCTGTCCAATAAAAAAGTCAAGATGTACATAAAATGTAACACAAAAAAATATGCTATTTTCCAGTAAAACTGGGGTTTTTAAATAGTTAATCTATAGCTTACGTACTATAGACTTTGTGACTTTGTGACTTTGTGACTTTGAGCGTTTCAAAGTCACAATGTATTCCGTTGGGAAATTGTACTTTGTAGCACCGATGCAACGTACGAGCAGTCAAAATGAGAATTTTCATTTAACTTTTTCCTTTGAAGTACTTGAAGTACTGCCTGTATATTATCACTGTGGCTCTTATTCACGTTCAATTAATATGAAATATTTAACACATTGTATATCAATCGATTCGAAAGTAACTGTTGGGTATAACTGACAAAATTCGACAGAAAAAAAATCTGCTAAAGTGCATAAGGGCACACGTTTCATGTTAATCAATACACGTACCATATTGTTATGCTTTCAACGTATCTTGTTATAAGCTAGATTGTATACTGCAGCCTAATTCGTATGCGTCACAACTCGAAAAACACGTCTGGACAGATTTATTGTCGACATATTCGCACAGTGAAGCAAATACTACAATCCCATCGTCATAAATTACTGTTATGTTATTATTTTCATCTAAATATGATATAAAATGAGGTATCATTGGGTGTTGTTTTTTTTTTTTTTCAGTTCAAAATTCAGAACTATAAATCTTTATGCCCCGTCGAATAGTACATCGGCACCACTGTGCGCAGTTTCAACTTTCTAAGTGTAACATGTGCTGAAAACAGTTTTACTTTCAGCTAGTCAGATACATACATAGTGTGCGAAAGATTTAAAGTTATACGGAGAGGTGTAAAGTGCTTCCTGACATTTTACAAACACTGAAACATCTTACACATATCTACATATGATATGTATGTACATACATACATACATATGTATGTACATACGAGGAAATTTTTTATCATACTACATCTATATTTTACATAGTAAATAGTTTGGACAACAAGAACATTGAATATACTGGGCCGATTTTCGCCAAACTTTTACTTAAAGATTCAATAGAATGTAGATAAGATTTCCACGTAATTGGTTTTTAAGATATGAAATGTTATTGACTTTTCTTATAGATTTGTACCCACTGAATACGAATCTGATAATTAAAAATACCAATTTGTTCGAGTTTTTGTGATATGAGTGGGTCTCAACACTTTTAATCGAAAATAAAAAGTATCGTTGAGGATACATAAACAGGTCTACTTTTTGAAAAATTTGAAAGCTGTAAAATACTACCTGACATAATTATATATACATATTCAATTCCGTGTGTCTGTCTGCTGATAACGCTCGCCTCGGTAAAGGAAAAACACGAACGTCGCAAGTGGGATTTGAACCCGTGATCACCAGGTTGGGTGAGTTAGCGCTAACGCGTTCACCCAACACCGATGATGGGAGGCCTCCTATAATTTGAAAATATTAATCCTTAGTCGGTTCGCGACTTTGATAAATTGTTACGTAATCAATTACGAAAATATTTGATCGATTTACTTAGTTAGCACGTTGATAACATTTTTCTATCGTTAAAATCACTTACAAAAAACACGTCCGTTGATATTCAACTGGCTTACACCAGTATTAAAGTATTCATTTTGAACATAAACCAAGAAATAGAATGATGACGCGTTTTAAAACCCACCCATATCTTCAAAGCATGAACCAATCAGCATTTTTTTATCGTCAGTTTCTTGTTCACTTTGCATAAATCTAAAAGAAAAGTCATATTTAATTACTAAACCACTTTTAGGCGTTATTTAACATAATAGTGATATACCTATGTATGTACAATATTTGATTTACAGAGTTTAATTAAGCTGAATTTGAATCTTGAATATGCAAACGACTCTCGAGAACATCGTTTAATAGATAAATTCGCAGGAATTAGCAGTTTCGGGATAAACTTTTCTTCAAACCCACCGCGGCATATTTTATTTTCGAATAACACAACTCGAGAGTGCTTCGAATTTCGTCGAGCCATCAAACGAAACTCCGAGTGATTTATGTCATGAATAATTTTCATCCAGAATAAGAGTCAACGCGCACTAAGCACTAAGTGTCTGAACAGAGTCCAATCTATCAACAGTATCCCATCATTCTTGTCCCAATCGAATGCTCGGTTCTCGTTCGAAACTTTCCTGTGTTGTTTTTGAGGAAAACGTACATACATATACATATGTATATGTTACAGCAATAGTATATTTCAAGTGAAAATATATTTTTACTGGAGTTTCGGTGAAATCATATCCAAGCACATTTTCACCAGTAGATACATATATGAGTCGCCTAGTTCCAAATCCCGATAAGTCCACAATATATAAAAAAAAAACGAGGATAAAATACATATTTTCTGGTTCTAAGAATGTTTTCAAACGATGCCCTTATACTTGAATTATTCCAAATACCGCCAAGTGCACCGTAAAAAAATAATGAAAATCAGTGTTAGTTCCAAAAACTGACAATTGCACTATGATCAAAGCTGATAAAAGCCATATTTAGAAACAAACAACGATAAATCCATGTTTCTAATCTCAATATTTTGTTTAATATCAACAAAATTAAGTTTAAATGAGTTTAAACGCCATCAAACAAATAAGTCTGTATCAGAAAAACCGCGTTTGCGAACAAGTGAGTTTTATGGACTTATCGGGATTTGGAACTAGGCGACTCATATGTATGCACATATGTATATGTATTTCTACTAGTGAAAATATATTTTAACAGATGAAATAATAACCGGTGAAATTATATTCGATTCCGAACTGTCATTGAAACTAAATTTGACAGTTGTTAAATGACCAATCGAATCATACAATCTGCTGAAATATTCAATCCCAGTTATTTTGTCGCTTATTCTTCTTATCGTGCCGTAGCCGTGTTCATTTTACTGGTTAGTACTAATTATCGTCTACAATGGAGTCTTTGCCGATTTTAAAACAATTGACTTATAATGGTCGGCTTAAGAAGAAAATAGTGCGTGTTGCTACCCTTACAAGATAATGGCCCTCACAAACCCGAGCGGATTCGCTACGTCAAGTTGACGTCCCCTATCGTCGTTGATTCGCACCAATGCGAATTATATCGGTGCGAATGAGACGACGATGGGGGCATCAGTTTGACGCAGCGAATCCGCTCGGGTTTGTGAGGACCTTAATGCGAGTGAAACGTTACAAAAAATTGGCAGGACATTTCACGCGCTTACAATGAATTAAAGTTTCAATGAGTCTTTGTTGATTTTATAAATAACATCAACAAGTCACAAACACATAGTGTTGTAAAATTCTCAGGCATTTTGGAGAATATTCTCCAAACCGAGAATTTTCTGTTTTAGAGCATCTGAGGGGAAAAAATTGAGTGTACATACATACATAATGCAATGTACCCTGGGCTCCATCGGCCACCGTGTATTTTAAATAAATAAATACTAACTCTTACTGTATTTGCTTAAATATACAGTAAACTCCCTCTAATTCGGACCAATACTTGGCAGAGGCGATACGGATTACACGAATAATATTAGTTTAAAAACTAAATTTGATGGGGCGTGAATATGACAAATTTTAAAAGTTTAAATGAATGATTATATCATAAGTTGGAACAATTTCACTGGAATATAATAACAAAATCAATAAAAATGTGTATACATAATTTATTGCCTCCAGAGTTAATAAGCATTGTATTCCTGTAAGAATTTCACGGAAAACGTTCATGCTAGTAGTGCGTATGTTAAAATGACGAAATGTCATTCAAAATGTCATTCAAAATGCTCTCAGACACTCTAGAAAGTCCTGTTACTCCTATTAGGTTCTGAAAATATCCTAGAATCCTCTAAAAAGCTATTAAACTATCTAGAGATGTTTTATAACCAAGAAAAAAGAAAATTCTCCAATATTCTCGGAGAATAATAAACTTACAACACTACAAACACATACGCTTACTTATGTATATAACTTTCACCGATACTGAGCAGTGAAACTGTAAATTCATTGTTTGGTATATTTTCACTTGAAATATGCTTTCGCTTGTAACATTATATATATAATAGCCGAAATCCATCTGTCTGTCTGTCTGCTGATAACGCTCGCTCAGGAAAAATTGTTAAAAAACCACTAGAATGAGTGGGGGATCGAACCCACGACCTTAGGCTCAAGAGTCATCGCACTAATGCTATACGCTATCGCCCTCGGTCGGTTTAGTCCTTTTAAACATTACCTATAGTTACAATAAATAGAAAATGAGGAAAAATAATTAAAATACCAGAATGAGCGGGATTTGAACTCGGAACGACAAGTCGGTAACTGAGCACGTAGACCCATAAGCCACGGCCGCTGCTAAGAGAGACCTTTTTTACCCATATAAGCGGTCTGGACTGCTACCTGCTACCTACCTACCTATAAAAACTATAAATTTTTTTTTGGTTTTTTACTTACAAAATTTTATTTATATAATAATATTATTATTATATATATAAAATTAATTATAATATAATAATAATAATTATAATATAATAATTAATAATTATAATAAATAATTAATAATATAATAAAAAAAATAAAACTGGGTATTAATTAAATTATCGAAATTATCGTTTCCCTTGGATCAATTAGATGGCGCTTTATAAATTATTATTTTTTTTTATTACAAATCACTTACAAAATAGCAGAATATTATTATATAAAATAATTAATAATTATAATATAAATAGTAAAGTAAAAAATTTTTTTTTTTTGTTTTTTCGATTAATTAGTGGGGATCTCTATTAAAAAAGCGCTTTACGTAATTTAAAATTCAGCGGGCGTTGATATTCAACGGGCTTACACTAGTATACATATAATACACCGATTCCTTCGTTTACTTTAATTCAGACGAGTGAATTTTCATTCTGTTTGTATTATTTTTCAAAGTCTCTCCCTCATCTAGACGGTTCCGAGACCACATCGACAAGTATAAAGTCGGAAAATTAGCATTTGAAGCGTTGCCGAGTAAATTGGCAACATAAAGTTAGACCAATCTCGTTACGGGGACGAACCTACGACTTCTACGGCAATTACTTCACTCTCAATTTTGTTATAAAGTGTCGCCAAACTTGAGGCGTGACCCTGCCCAGATTTAATCGCACTACGTGGCCGCTACAAATTTAATTGAATTATAAAAAAATCATAATAATAATAACAGTAAACTGTTGAAAAAGTCCTCATCCCAAGCGAGTAAGGGTGTTGTAAAATTTCTCATTTATTTACGTCTATCAAGATAGATACCTACATACATACATAGATATAAACTTGCAATTTCAGGTTGGATACTATCGATTTTTCAATGCCCCAATATGAAGATGTTTTATAGCTGTTCCAACTTTATAAGCTATAGATGTGTTTATAAGAATCTTTAAAGAAAATAAAGTCGGAGGAAAATCGTGAAAAACTTTTCAATTCTGATAGACATTGTTGAAATTATACATTCATAGATGGCTCACTAACGATTTATTTATACAGATTTATGTAATTACAATTCCTTTGTCACACACACTTTACGAGATTTCTCATACATTTACTATGTATGTATATCTCATATACACTCGATATACATATCTATGATAAATTCACTATATGTACATTTCATACTTTCGCTATATCTCACATACATTCAATATTACATATTATTATAATCTATAACGTTTATATGAACGGCATGAATTGTACTACCCTCATCGTCGACTGGAATAAAATCCATTATTTGTATTAATATATGTACATATCTCTCACAGATTCACTACATATATCTCTCATACATTTACTACAAACTCACATTATCTTTTTACACACATGTATAAATCATTCATACACACGAAAATACAATATGTATCACAATATCACAGTATCTAATCCAGTGGTCGGGATCCATTTTCGAGCTATGAGTCAAATTAGGCAAAACCAAAACCGAAACATATGTATGTTCGAAATTAAATTAAATGTTACACGTTTATGAAATGGATAGCAGTAAAAAATGAGCTATCTTCGTGATAACCTAATGTTCGACAGTTTATTACTAAAAAGTAGTATTGAAAAACGATTTAAGGCTTGGCGAATTTAGCGATTTCGCTAAGGTGTGTGAGCGCCTTTAATGCTTTTTATAGCCATGAAGTGATTTATGTATATGTAAAAATAGGATTCATTTTGATGTTGTGTAAATTGTGTTTCGCGCAAAACGTTGGATGTCAGCGAGAGCCGCAGGTTTTCACACAAAGAGCCGCATGAGGCTTCCCTACCACTGATCCAATCAAACACTGCATAAAAACCCAACTGAGCAAACTTTCAGAATCGTTTTTCTAAATACATCTCTAATTACATATGTACATTTAAAACACCACTCAAATGAATTGAAAATATTGACATATATTCGGATGCGTATTATCAATTAGAGCAGGGATTCCCAACCCCGTGCCCGCGGGCACCATGGCGCCCGCTGACCGATTTGTGTGCGCCCGCCACTATTCGACCGCGACAGAATTTTTTTTAATTTCAATTTTACTTTGACGAGTTTCATAAAAGAAGATCTGCTACAAATATTACTTATTAATATTATTATATTAGTGAGGATATTTATAATACATTCAGAACATACGCCCAGTCGATAGATATGCCTTTTCACAAGCTGTCTGCGATAACCACTGATGGGGCACCAGCAATGGTTGGTAAAATCAATGGATTAATTGCCCTATGCAAGAAAGATGAATCATTTTCAAACTTCGTGTCCTACCACTGTATTATTCACCAGGAAGCTTTCAGGGAAAAGACAAACATGTAGCTAAAATAATAGGCTCTGTAAACTCATTTAAAGCCAAACTGGTTTTGTGGATATCACATCTGCAGATGAAGTCTCTCGTGCATTTGCCAAATATGAAGAAAATGGCAGGTAAGAGTGAATTCAACGTGTCATTTTTTGCTAAGCACCTTCAAGTGCTTCAAGAAGAGTTTGAAAAGAGATTTCAGCAGTTTACTATCATCGAGCCAATGGTCTCCTTTTTTATCAATCCTTTTACTTGCCAAATAAATATAATGGAAATTCATTGCAGAGCTTGTTAAGTGAAGGCAGAAGAACTGGAGCTAAAAATTTTGGACCTTCAGAATGATATTATGCTAAAATCCTTAATATCAGATGAGGACTTCTGGAATACAGTGGACAGAAAAAAGTTTTCATTCTTAAAAAAAGTGGCATATAAGATAAAATCATTTTTCGGTTCCACGTAACTTTGCGAATCATTGTTTTCAAACATGAATTTAATAAAATCAAAATATATATCTCGACTCACCGATGAGCACCTTTATGATTGTTCACTAACAGGAATATCATCATACTCTCCTAATTATGAGGCCAGTGGGCAATGCAATGCAATGCCAAAGATCGCAATGACTTTGAGATTGATATTATTATTTTTATATAACGTTTATTTCGTATGTAACAGAATATAAACAATAATTTTTATATTTTAAAATTATTTTTTTGTGTATTATTTATTATCTATGTACATATGTATGTCCAACTGTAAATTTGCTTTGAAAAAAAAGGTGATGCCCGCCGCCCTACCAATATTTTAAAATGTGCTCTAGGGTACAAAAAGGTTGGGAACCCCTGAAATTAGAGTATGCGTGGTGCGAAAACGATCCATGGTTATTCGAATTACTTGCTCGTATGGACGATCATGTTTTGCGAACTGAACCACGATTTTCCGAAATAAATTTGCACAATTTGCAAGCGTTGTTCTGGCGTAAATCTATTCATGGTGAAATGGCAAACCAAACTGGGCACAAATCAGCCATCAGCTGTCCAATTGGCTGTCGCTGAAAAATGTGTTGCCAATTCGAAAAATAAAACACCCTTTATGTATGTATGTACATATGTATGAAACATCCACACGGTACGATATATACATACATACATATGTACGTTGAGGCAATCACTTAACTTTTACCATGCACACACCCACATTAATATACATACACTAGTGTTAGCCCGTTGAATATCAACGGAGTGGTTTATCATCACCCGTACTTTACCCGAGTGTTTTTGGGTGGTTGAGTATTGTACATATGTGTTAGTAGTAATAGTTGTTGTATAGATGGCGCTTTATAATTAATTATTTAATTATATGTATAAGCGCCATCTATACAACAACTATAAAAACTATTACATTTACATATAATTTAGCAAAGTCGCGAACACTTGCGAGGGTGACGTCATAGCGTTATCAACAGACAGGCGGATTTTGGCTATTATATATATAACTAGTGTAAACCCGTTGAATATCAACGCCCGCTGAATTTTAAATATCGTAAAGCGCTTTTTTAATAGAGATCCCCACTAATTGATCGAAAAAACAAAAAAAATAAAAAAATAGTTTTATAGCGCCATCTATGTATTATAGAATCCCCACTAATTGAACCCTATTATATTATGATATACATATAAATAATTAAAAAAAAAAATCAAAAAACAAAAAAAAATAATAGTTTCTATAGTGCCATCTATGTATTATTAGCAGAATCACGATCCCTTTTGTAGGTAACGCCGAGTCGCGATATGTTTATGTTATATGTTATGTTATATGTTTAAAAAAAAAGGACTAAACCGACCAAGGGTGGTAGAGTAAGCGTTAGCGTGATGACTCTCGAGCTTGCGGTCGTGGGTTCGATCCCCCACTCGTTCTGGTGGTTTTTAATTAATTTTTGCTCAGCGAGCGTTATCAGCAGACAGACAGACAGACGGATTTCGGCTATTATATATATAATAACTTTCGATTATTATTACAATGTACACACAGTGGCCACGGTGTAATCCAACACTATCACCGCGTGAGCCAAAAACGACATAGTAAATAGTATTATTTGCAACAATAAAATGGTACATAATTATTCCACCACCACCGTTTCGGTCTGGAACGAGTTTAAATGTGTCGGATTTAATGTTGCAGCAGCATCCCCTCTTGGAGAACCAGCATACGAGCCACAGGGTTGCAGCCCAGAACCATCACCATGTCCTCCAGCACCACCACCCCCAACTCACCCCCATACAATGCTGGTAATTACCTCTTATATGTAAGTGTAACCTGCCTGTTCGTCCTCACACTCATCCACCATATACATTTTGCACGCTTGCTACGATATCATCAGCTTTTCACACACTATTGTCAGTGGTGGACACAGTGGACAGTCCTCGATAGTACAGGGTGGATCAATGCTTGGCTGATATCATTTAAAATGCTCTCCTGTGCGATAAGCGAGGGTTAGGGAATGTGACTATACTACACTAATCCAGCGGTTCCCAAACTGTGGGTCGTGAGTCCAGTGGCGTAACTACTATGTAGCGGGGGTAAGCAATGCTTACGGGCCCACGGAGATTTTATGCCAATATTTTTTTAAATAATGAAATTTTGTTATTGTTCACAAAGAAATAGTGGTATCGAAATAGAATATAACGCTTAAAAATTTGAAACCATTAAATGAGTTCACATAGCTAATGACACAATTGTCTATTTGTGTCGATGAGTCACTGACTGTAGTTGGTGTTTCATATTATGAATGTTTTATTTGTTTAGAATGATTTTTATTCCATGATTACACTGAGCAACAAAAAATCACGTTTTTTAAAACCCAGAGCGGAGATTATTAAATCTTTACTAAGTTTGACCCACTGAATTCGAATCCGATAATGATTTTGTTGAAATGCTTTCGTTTGTGGGATATTCGCGATTTAAAAAATGTAAAAAATATCCATTTTTTTTGGCTTTTGCGGTCTATAACTCAAAATATAGTACGTTTGTGTTCAAGGTGAGTATTGGAAACAATAGTCATATATTTTTTCTATTAATTTGATATTTAAAAGCTTTAAAATAAATTTATAAAATCGTATATCAAATTATAAACGTTAAAAAAATTTCTTTTCTTTCGGATTTTTTCCCGATATTATTATTTAAAAAAATTGGCCAAATTTTTTTACTTTACCAATTATTAAGATTGGCTCTCTAAAAAAAAATATTTTTTTTATTTTTGTCTAAACGTAGAAATTGATTTTGATTTTTTATTGCTAGCAATAAAAAATCAAAATCAATAGGAAAAATATCCGACTATTGATTTCAATACTCACTTTGAGATACACATGAGATACTATATTTTGAGTTATAGACCGCAAAAGATAAAAAATGGATGTTTTTGAGATTTTTTTAAATCGCAGATATCTCATAAACAAAAGCATTTCAACAAAAATCATTATCGGATTCAAATTTAATGGGTCAAACTTAGTAAAGATTGATTAATCTCCGCTCTGGGTATTTTTTTTGTTGCTTAGTGTTATTTAACGAAACGATTTCATAAATTTTTACGTTAAATTTCAAACAGTGACAGACTTTACGGTCGAGATGGCCAGAGTAAAATTTGCACATCACGCGTAATGATTTTAACTACGTTTTCTAAATCGAAACAGTAATCGTTACAAAAACTGAACGTCTGTAGGGTACTTTTTAAATTTTTTTCGAAAACAATACTTTTCCAGTATTCATGTAGTCACCATCGCGTTGTGATCTGATTAACCGTGTTTCGTTTAGTTTCATAACGGTCGAAAATTCATATCGAAATTTGCACCAACTATTTCTAATAATATTCTTGGTGAAATGGAGGGTTCAAAAAAAGTAATGTGCGGGGCAAAAAAAAAAAAAAAAAAAATTATTTAAAAAAAATCATAACTGTTCATAAATTAGAAGTTAAAACATTAACAAAAAAGTGGGGTTCAGACAGTTATTTTCAAATCAAACGACAAAGAAATGTTAAATGACATTTTGATGAATTAACTTCAGGTTATCAATTTGACAACAGAACATCTATTCAGAGCTAATGTTTTTTACTATGTAATCGACAAAATAACTGTTCAAATTAAGACACGTTAACCTAGAAACGGATATTCCAGACCATTGTTCGAATCTCAGAAAAAAATATCTAGAAGTTTTCTCAGATCAATTCGAATCTCAATGTACTCGTGTACTTTTATTAATAAATAAAGATCTTTCTGAAACAATGACCATAAGGCAATTTTCAGAATTACTTATTACCAAGTACAGTTGTTTAGAGAGTGATTTTTCAGAAGTACATACATACATATATACCGCATTTATATTATTTTTTACTCTTCCGGTAACTGTGGCTAGTGTAGAAAGAACATTCAATAAATTAAAAATAATTAAAGACTACAACAGAAATTCGATCAGTCAAACCAGACTCAATGAACTATCTTTGAGCACAAAGAAGCAGCCAAAATGGACCTCAAACAACTAAATCATGATTTTGCAAACAGTAAGGCTCGAAAGAAGAAATTTTAAAATTGCCGAGTTAAATTAAGAAAATTATATTATGCACCTATGTATGTACATATTAACAATAATTATATTTATATTAATAAAGCAAAACTAAACCAACAAACGATATAAAATCGAAGACTGAATGATTGGACTGAAGGAACATGCTGTATTTCACAAAACAATAGTGTCTCTGTTACACTCGTAACGTGTCCGCGCGCGAAAGAGACAGAGCGTTTTTATTGTTGCATTTTGTGAAAATTCATATGATTCACTATGAACCGAACAGCGAACGACGAAGGGTTGCTATCGTGTGGACGTTTATAAATCATCGAACGTTATTGTGTGCAGCGGTTCACACAATAGCAACCCTTTGTCGTTCGCCGTTCGGATCGTCGGTGTGTACGCAGCATTATACGTGGGTCGCGGTACTAAAAAGTTTGGGAAACACTGCACTAATCAAAACAGAACGATACGACACATATGTATGTATGTACATCACCAGCTGAGCAAAACCGACCTTTCCATTTCTGATGGATAAAAAATCATACAAACGTATCGTCCTCTTTTGATTGATGTACAGTTGCCATTCCCTAAACCCCCACCTCCCCCAGAAGGGAGAGCGTTTTATATGATGTCAGTACGCATTGTAAAGTGAAGTCAGTTCAGGTTTAAATAGTAAAAACACTATCCCGATAGGACCATCCATGGTAGACACTGCTGTACTATTTCATATCACAATCCTTTCTTTCTAATCACTGGCGTACATTTTTGAACACCTTTCGATTTTAAATCATTGAAAATTTGAAAAACCTAATGTATCAAAGTGCCAAATTCATTTTTATTATTTTTATTTTGCGCATAGTGTAAGCATTTACGATTAGTGTGTACTATAATACTATTACATAGTTGTAAATTTGAAAGTAAACTTTTGTCGCACTTTTGTATGAAACGTACATAATACAAAAAATGCGACTTTTAAAATAATGTTATAATATTACATACATAGACTAACTAGTATGTACCAACATACATAATAATCAAACTTTTTGACATTTCAAGGTCATCTAGCCAGTTCTAACTTTAAATTCAAACAAAATTTTGAGTACGTCACATTCAATGTTCGAAAAACTCAAAGTATGTATGTATGTACATACATAAATGTGACCGCTGCGCTGGCGCACTGTGACTGTTTGTTTGAAATAAAAATTTGTAGGTCACCGGTGACCTACGTGACACGATACGTGTTAAAAACAGTTAATACTCACAAACTGCACATCTTTCTCGCAAAAGTCTACTCAATACCAATTCAAAAAGTTTGAAAATTTGTATAATCATCGTACATATACAATAAATTGCATGATTGCACGCTATTGTAAAAGATTTCTTTTACAACAACACATTACACACACACACACACAATGGCGTCTGTCAAACATTCGGTAAGAAACAATTTTTAATTTCATCGTGGAACTTTCTACTATTATGTACATACATGTTTGTACAAATGTACTGTATCCTAAAGGTGTACACGCATTACACAGAACCTACATATATGTACACCCACAGACGTATAGTAAAATTGAGTCGGATAAAGGATTAAAGTCACGCCTGGATGCTCCACATTCGTGTCACGCATGGATGCAAATGCAAACGAGATGGAAATTGCCTAGAATTTCCCGGGAAAAGACATACATGGTACCATTTCGTTTTCCAAATGAAACACCGACGACCGCAACCTTTCAGGTGACACCGAATGGCAAAAAAAAAATAGGTAGACATACATACATACATATATAAATGTGCATTCAACACTATTATCGTACGTTTCGATGCAGATGAGAAAGTATCACTATAACGTGAAGAGATAAGGGAGACCCAACGTTACAGTTATTGTCTCGGTAAACGAGAGAAAATCTCGTTTGTGGAGACAATGTCTCTTATCTAGCTGGCTGATTTCTTTCTAGGGTACCTCTTCCCCTAAATATTCGACTGTCTCTATATATACTTATATTTTTGTAATATTGTAGATACGCTATAGTCGGAGACAGCAAAGTAATTGGTTTTATTTTGTGTAATGAAGATTTGTCATTTTCCGCTTGTAAATACTAACATACCTCGTATATGTACATACATATATGTACGTACATACGTAGCTGTATAATGTGAAATACCCATTGTTGTAATTTAAATATTTAATTATCTAATATCATTGGTGGCTTTGTATTTCCATTGTAAACTTAACACCTCACTTTACCTGAACCATAATATTAATGTGAAGTTTGAGCGGCGTCTTATGAATTATAAATTATCATATAGCATCTGTAAAGGCACACCTCTGCGGATTTCGCGCGAAATTCGTCTTAAAATACGATACATGATTATGTTTACAAAGAATGTTAACCAACAGGTCTAAAGGTGCCTGTAAACGATCAACATTTGTCAGCAATATTGCTCGTCAACCTTCCAGTAACATTTTCGGCATCACATGCGCAATATGTGTCCGTGAGAGAGAGAGAGCAGAAAATATGTAAACATATATTGTCGCATATTTTCGTATAGCGAGCGATATCATCGGTAATATGTCAACAATACTCGCCAACACACTGCCATACTAGCAATAGTGGAACAATAGTGTCGGGAAACACGAATATATTTCCGGCCCACATCACCATATTGCAGTAATATTACCGGCAATGCTTGCCTGCAATACATTGCCGTGAATATGTTTATCGTTTACAGGCACCAAATTCCGTGGCGATTCCGCGGCGGAAACCGGTAGTGGTGTAGGCAGCGCCACTTGCAGTTATGCGATACAACTCTCCACCACGCAATTTATTCGCTAGGCGAATATTAATCCGCAGAGGTGTGCGAGCGCCTTCATCATTCCAATATTACATTCTGAAACTTATATGTAATATTGGATGGTTGTGAAAGTTCTATAGTATTTTTTTTAAAAATCGCTCATAAAAATCCGCACAGAAAAATATTCACATTTAAAAACTTTTGTTCATTAAAGCTACTAATCAATAGACATTATCAACGATTCTCTGTAATAGGACAATGTGAAATCATAGCCGAGTTTTATTTTGATCATAATTGGAATAAAAATTAGTAGAAAGGTAAAAATAACAGAAAAAAGTTATACAATTACACATCACATACACATTGACAGAAACGCTTTTGCATGCTTAGATACAAATATGTATGTACATGTGTACATATGTTATCTGCTAATACTAATGATAAAAATTAGAATAATAAACACGGTAAGTTTACGTACATATGTTCATATGTAATTTAAATCTAATGATATATCATCACGTATTATAATGCGTGAATAAAAAGAAAAATAAAACGAAAGAAAGAGAAAGGTCGTTTTTTATACAATAGAAAATAGATCAAAAGTGCATCTGTTTCGGTTCGGTGATTAAACCGCACACGAAAATAGTGGACACGGAAAAATGCGCACATTGGAATAAAGCGCACAGAAAAATACTCACATTTAAATTACTCTAATATTTCTAGTGTAGTAAATATTTTTTTGTAATATGTACTTTATTTTTATTTTCTCCGCAAACATAATGAAAATATAGAGCCCTCATCTAAGAGGTCATACTCTTAGACTCCGAAAAGAAAAATCAAATAAAATTGTTGGAGATTCATTCTTTTCAAATGTGTGGTTCAAGTTTGGAATAGTCTTCCGGATTCAATAGTCACTTTAAAAAATGTTAATTTATGTATATAAAAATCAACTAGATTTATTCTTAAAAAACAATGGGTATTTGTAACTCTTTAATAAATGGACCATTATTCATTTTATTTTTGTTTTTATCTTTAGTTTTATTTATTTATTTTATCTCTATTTTTATTTTTTTGTTACTATTTTTTTATCTTTGTTTTTTATTTTTATTTTAATTTTGTTCAATTTTGGCAATACTGTCCTCTCTTTTCATTTTTATAATACTGTTTTTTTTCTTGTTAACTGATACCAAACCTTATGGCGCCTATCGGCTATGCCGTCTCTCAATGTAATTATTAAATAAATAAAAAAAATTCATTATTTTTACTGTACCTACATACTTACATACATATACATATGCATATTAAAGAAAATTTATTATTAATATATTTCTTCTTTATAAATAATAAATTTTCTTTAATATACAGTAAAAATATATTTTCATTATGTTTGCGGAGGCAATAAAAATAAAGTACATAGTAGAAAAAAATATTTACTACACTAGACATATTCAAATTTTTAAAACTGAAAAACACAGGAAAAGATTAGAGTAATTTAAATGTGAGTATTCTTCGACAATGTGCAGTTTAATCCGACCACCACCTTTTTCGAATTACACTGTGCAATACAATAAAAAAAAAAAAAACTATCGGAGCTGAGACTAGTCAACCTTTACTATGTAAGTTTGACCCACTGAATCCGAATACGACAATGAAATTCGTCGGTTAGCTCACGTTGATGATATATCATTAGAACGAAACATTAAGGCCCGCAACGCACTCGGCTGCCTGGCTGCGCAGCCATGGCCGTGCCAAACGTGCACCCAGTTCAAGCAGCCAAAGGGGCAGCCAGAACGATGAGAACACACTCACAAATGGTCAGCGATAACATTGTAGATACAACATATTTTCAATGCAATATTTGGTTCGTAATCTCGGATCTCGGATCCTTTTATACTGTATGTACATACATACATATGTAGATGCAAATAATTCGTAGAAAATAGTTTTGTATACATTATTTCCAACGCGCAACATTAGCGAGATTTTTTTTTTTTAATATTTTTATCTTATTCGTTGAATTTAGTATAAATTTTATAATGGAATTGGAATTGTTTATTCCGATTTGGCTGAAATGGCAAACGTGAATTGACTGGCTGTCGAGCAGCCAGGCTGCTAGTGCGTGCATCGCACAGGCAGCCACATACAGTTGCTTTGTTGAATACATCTCGTGTTGGCCGCGGCGGCCAGTGGCTGCCTGTCTGGCTGCTGCGTATCGGAGCCGGTACCTGTGGCCGCGCAGCCAGAGTTTCCTGGCTGCCTCAGTGCGTTGTCAAACAGGCAGCCACATACATTTTCTAACATCGTTGTGGCCGCCGCGGCCATGGCTGCGCAGCCAGGCAGCCAAGTGCGTTAGGCCCGTAACGCAATTGGCATCCTGGCTGCGCGGCCAGTGGCTGCCTGTCTTATCGGAGCCGGTACCTGTGGCCGCGCAGCCAGAGTTTCCTAGCTGCCTCAGTGCGTTGTCGAACAGGCAGCCACATACATTTTCTAACATCGTTGTGGCCGCCGCGCCCATGGCCGCGCAGCCAGGCTGCCAAGTGCGTTACGGGCCTTACGGGCCCAACTATAAGCGACCTTGTTGGCACGCGAGTCGAACGTCATTCTGGCGCGCGCGCCAGGCCACAACCTCCAAACGCACGGATTCGCGCTCGGCGCGTAGCCCGGCTATCTCATTACTCTCTTTCCATCACATACTATTTTTATGAAAACTGTTATAGGGAGACACAGATATGATGCTGGAGGCTTGGACAGTGGGCAGCCCGATGGAGGGGGGCGGATCCCCCCCTGATAGCGGAATGGGGGGTACCGTGTAGCTTCACGCCCAGCCGCTCGCTCAACTGTCACCATACTCACACCATCGGTCAAATGAGATACAACAACAACAACAACACCAGCAGCAGCAGAAAACATCGGACAACAGTGTTAAGATGCAACAACAGCAGCAGCAGCAGCACGTCGGGTACGACTACGCGCGCCAGATCACCTTCGACGACGCGTACTCCAGGAGTTACGACAACGAATCGTATTACACCGACAAGTCAAAGTCCGAGGACAGCAACAGGGGCGAACAACAACAACTGTCTACTGTGTCGTCCCAGGGTAACACTCCTCATATGACAATGCGAAAATCGTTTGCAGAATGTGACTACGGCCAACAGCAGAGCGAGCGGCTCGCTTACGACAAGCAAATCAAAGTTACAGACACGGCCATACAAACGGCCCTCACTTACGTATCCACCCCACACAAATCCTACCTCCACGACGACGACTATCTAGCATCGGACTACGACTCGCCAACGCACACGGTGCTATACAAATCCAATCCGACCAAAACCTCAAGTATAGCCGTGCAAACAATACTATCGCACACGTCCTCTCAGGGAAAGTCCCTATTCAACGACATACCGACGAACTTTCCAACGAAACCATCGACGCACTCGAAGCGATACCACCAACGTTCCCATTCTGGTGAATGCAGATGGCCTGCAGAGGCGTCCCACTACAACAACCAACACACGAACAACACCAAACCCTTGCTCAAAGAGCGCAGTATCAAAATATCCGAAACGTCGTTCTCGTCGTCGGTTCCCACGCTGAAGGAGGCCAAAAAGCATTCCAGCACTGGAAAACTGCCTCAGTCTTCGTCGTTGGTGGACTATCAAGAGGGGGATCAGTGTATCAAAATATACGAGACCACATCGAAGACTGCCTTCGGTTATCAGCATTCGATCACGGATGAAACGTTGAAGACGTCTAATCTGCTGGCGCAGATAGCTCTGCCCCACACGTCCCAATCGTACGAATCGCTGTCGACTGACGATCACGCCGAAATACTGATCAAACTCCCAATAAGAAGGTCCTTCGTATGATAGTGTTTCATTTATTTGGATTGTATCGGTTGTGCATGTCGTTTCACTACAGGGTGGTTCGAAGTTTTTCTGTTATTTTTTACCGGGTTTCAATTTCATCGAAGACTTCGCGCCAACTACTGTTAAATGAACTGTTCTACATTTAATTAAATTTGTCTATTAAAACATTTTCATTCATCGTTATTCGCACACACAGTGGAGCTTATTTTGAATATACATATTTTGATAATCATTTTAAGATTAATTAAAAAAAAAATAAATCAAAAAAAAAAGGACTTTTAATCTTATGACATAATATCAAATAAGCTTTCATAATCTCATTTGTAACTTTTAGCAGTAACAGTAGTTGCTATGTTTGTACTAATGTTTTTTTTTTTTTTTTTATTAAATGCATAAATAGTTTTCCATTAAGTTTATAAAACTACAATGACTGATTTAAAATTGCATTTTTTAAATTAACTATTGTTTATTTTCATCCATGTATCTTCCTTTGATAAATACAATATCTTCCTATAAATTAATCATTAGACTCATACTATAATCGTTAGAACTAAAATTGTTAATACCTATGTATGTAAATCAATTATATATTTTTCATCAAAATTCAACACACACCAAATATTACTTATAAGATATGTATAATCTAATAAAGACTTAAAATTAGATAAAAACATTAGAACTTTACAAACCTAAATATGAATTTATTTGTAATTGCCATATGTTTAAATTTAATTCACCATTTAATAATGTTATTACATAAAATTTATATTGTTTGTGTAGTCCATCAATATCAGCAGTTAAGTACGTTTATTCACCATTATAAGTGTTTACATAATCAAATGCTCATTTCTCACATTATATTATACATGGTATCGAAAATTTTCTAGAAATAAACACTACAGTTCTATAACTATAATAAAAATTCAAAACACAAATAATAAAAGTATAATAATAATGTTATAATAAAATAAAAAAATAATAATAATTATCAAATCTTGTTACAATTCTTGAATTGTTGCATCTTAATAAGATGTATACATATTATTGTAATAATAAACTTTCATAAAGACTGAGTTTAAAATTGAATAAATTTAAAATATAAACTATTAAATAAACAAATAAAAGAGGTCCTATAAAATTAGCATTATGTATTTGTATGATTAAAATATTTCCTATATTGTAAATAATAATAGATAGAAGCTACCTATATATGTATGTATATACAATACATATGTATGTATATATAATATACATATATGTACATATATATGTGTATATATATGTACATATACATATATCTATATACATATATATATACATATATATATATATATATATATATATATATATATATATATATATATATATATAGATAATAATATTTAAGAAAACAAATTCCCCAACTTACTTTTAAATAATTTATGATAAAAAAAAACTATCACTGACCCATTATTTTAAATTATTAATTACTCAATATGGAGGATTAAAATTCAAAAATTATATCTGGTTTGAAATGATCACAATACTTCAAAAAGAAATTACAAATAAAATTAAACCTTATCAACTAATCAAAAATATTCACTCAATGGTCACAATTAAAAATCCATTACAATTTTCCTTACAAAACTCCTTATACATATGTATGTATTTAATGTTTATACCAGAAATATTTAAAGTATTAATTTATTAATTCTAAATACTATTAGATGGACGTTTTATAGACATTTGATAGACATTCTTTAATACGGATAGAAATCGAAAATTTGACCACGAAACTTTAAGCCGTTAATAAATCTAAAGGAATACAATTCTTTATAGAATTCCTCAAGTCAATTAAGTTTTCATTGTAGATCATTAAAGTTCTGTGGTCAGACTATCGTGTTCTATTCGCATGTTGAACTATCAAAAGAATCGAATTTCACCTACTAATGCTCAAAACTAGTATATATTATGTATTCAATTGTACATATGTAATTGCAATGTAAATATTGAGCACACAATCTATATAAAATTTAGCATCACTCTTACATTCAAAACTCACACATTTCCTACTGCAAAAAATTTCTATTCCTTGCAAAAAGTCCTTTCATGCAAGAAGTAAAGAAAGAACTATTGGATTCAATCAATCTATCCGTCTTCCTCTCCTTTTATCTTCAAATGTCAAAATGGATGTTAAATCTATCCACAGTACATATAATTGATATCAACATCTTTTGTAAAGTATAATTTATGTACAAAAATAGATCAATATAAACTATCATAGTATACATAAATGCCAAATAAAAATTATCCTAAAATGTACTGTAAATTGTGTAAAATAAATCAATATTTAAATGCAATGTTTTTGTCTTCATTTATGTACATATATTATCAAATGTTTGCAATACAGGATGGGCGATCATTAAAAATGTATATCTTCGAAACCGATAACGCTAACGGTGATTAAAAAAAAAGGATTTTTAACTTCATATCGTTCTTTTTCTAATAATAATACTAATTTTTGCCAAACACTTCGCCAAAATTAACGCTTGAAAAAAATTTACGCACTACTAATACGGATGGATAACTTATTTATTTATTTAATTAAATTATCAAAAGTGGATATATAGGTATGTATGTATACATACTTTGCCTCTTGCGAGCTAATGTATATTTTATAATTTAATTATACATATAAAAACAATACTATCCTCAAATTATCAAATTAAACCATACTTTCAATAATATGATGAAAAGCGCACAAGCAAATATATTGTTTTAAAGCTATTTATTTACTCTTTTTCAATATTTTCATGGTTTTCTCGTAAAACGTAGAATCGTCACTGATAGAAGCAAAAAGTGATACTAATTTTAGGCTAAGATTTAAGGCACATGTGTACTCTAATTTTGCTTTAAAATTTCGAATTTTCAATCACGAACGTATTATTATTTAAATAACTACGCCCGAGCGTACAATAAATAATTAATTATACACCGACATTAAGAAACTTGACAGAGGATGGATAGTCTCCAGATATAACATATACTACATAGATACATATAACATTATATTGTTTGTATAAACTTTCATACTGACACATTTGAGTTAGGGTAATTTTTCGATCAAATTTCATGTCCTCAATTTAAGTTCGTGAATAATGGCAATGCAATTTAGATAATTAGCCAGCGCAGAGTTATACTAACATTACGGTATTGGACAGCATTAGGTATAATACTGGCATAACTTGCAAATCGTGACATATTTCACGGTTAGTTTCGAATTACCCTCGTTTAGCAAAACTTTCAAATGCATATTTACATATTTGTTTTACTGGAAACGTTCAGCGCGTGCCCGTTCCATACCTGGAACAATTTTCAAATGTCAACGTTGATATCTAACGTATAAAAGGAGTTACTTATGAATGTAATGTACAATTCGGTTTATTTGCTAATCAATTAAAAACTACCGGAAACAATAAAATTAGACTACTTTTAATATATAAGTATTTTTATTTTGGTTAAGATTTTTTTATTCAAAAACATAATATACAGAGTTTACCAAAAAAAAGACCATCTCTGAAGCTAATGACGTTATGGTGATGAAAAATAAATCATTTCAAAGTGCATTTCATCCTATTTCTAATGATACTAGTGTAAGCACGTTGAATATCGACGGAGCGTTCTCATCACCCGTACTGAAAAATAATAAAAAATTTAATAGTTTTTATAGTTGTTGTATAGATGGCGCGTTATAATACAACAACGTAACAATTTAGCAAAGTCGCGAGCCTATTGAGAAATTAATTTTGTCCAATTGTAGCTGATCCGTCATCACCTCCGTTTGGATCACAGCGTAAGCGCTCACTGTCCCGAACTGGTGATCTTGGGTTTAAATCCCACTCGCGCACGGACGGTTCGTGTCTTTTAATCATTTACCTTGGCGAGCGCTATCAGCAGACAGACGGATTTCGGCTATTATGTACACACTAGCTTTATTACCCGACTTTGCCCGGGGTGTAATTAATATAATGTAATATAGTGTTTGTTTAGTAAATTATTTCGGGAGCCCAAAAAAGGGGCCGCCAGGGCAGGGGGGTCTGGGGGGGGGGGGGGGGTGGGGCCGGCATAGATTTTAGGGAGTATAGTAACTTTTTTTGGAACTTTTTTTGAATTGTTTTTTTTTTTTTTTTTTCAACTTTTGATACCCCCCTAAAGCCATTCCGGCCCTCAAACCACCCCCCCCCGTCCCTCAAGCCCCGTCGGCCCCTTTTTGGACTCCCCAAGCCATGCCAGCCTCCTACCACCCCCCCCCAGACCCCCCCCCTCAAGCCCCGGCGGCCCCTTTTATGGGCTCCCTAAAAGCTATGCCGGCCCCCCCCCCCAAACCCTCCTTCTTACCCCGGTGGCCTTTTTTTTGGACTCCCTCAAGCCATGCCGGCCCCCTACCACCCCCCCCCAGACCCCCCCCTCAAGCCCCAGCGGTCCCTTTTTGGACACCCGAAAAGCAATGCCGGCCCCCCTACCACCCCCCCCAGACCCCCCTCCTATCCCGGCGACCCTTTTTTGAACTCCCGAAAAGCAATGCCGGCCCCTTACTACCTCTTAGACCCCCCTCCTGCCCCGGCGGCCCCTTTTTGGGCTCCCGAAACACTATCTGCTTAAATCTACTTAAATCTGCCGAAAACATCTACTATCGTGTGTACTTCGTCGTTTCTATTAATCGTACCCGAGCAACGCCTGGTAATTGACGAATCACCCATACGTACTTACATACATACATACATACAAACTTAAGCGTTTTATATATTAGATGTATAATGGTGGTTTTTACCAAATTAATAATAGCTGTTGTCAAAATTAGCGTTTGAAAAAAATTATACACACAAACTCATTTTACAGGGGAATTTCACTCAATAATACATTATTTTTCGTTTGTTTTTTCAATAGTAAAGGCCCTCACTAACCCAGCGAATAATTTGACGCTTGGCGTATGTGACTGACGCCCTTAAAGAACTGATAACAAACAATTTACTAGTTTCTTGACGCATAATGGTTCAATGGTACAACTTTGAAACGTCAGTTACACAAGTATCATTTTTTTATGTTTTTTTTTGCACACCTGTGCGCTTTATTAATTAGTTTCGTATAATTTTACACTAAAAACATATCACTACATATAAAATATATTGAAGAATTTATTTAATTAATTAATTATAACGATTTATGTGACCAATTTTAGCATTTCGTACCCAACTTTGTTCACTATTTTTATCTTCAGTATTAAAAATGGTATAATTTGCTGAAAAAGTTAATATTAAACGTAGACATTGTAAAATATCGAAACAGTCGTGTAACCGACTATTTTTGTAACAATCAATTATTTTCGTATGATAGAGTATTTATTTAAATAGATTCAGCGCTCGTTTATACAAATTGATTCGACGAATAATAATAATTTGCCAACGAATTCGTATTATGTACGTCACGTCACGCATTTTTCAGCAGTATTTTTCAGCGCAACTGGTATATATACAAAGTAGTAGAATAAAATAAATTATAATAATAATAAATAATTTGTAGATCAATCGCTTTGACGGTCTGATATGGCTATTTGCTATTAACGGACTCGGCGCTCCATTAATAACTCATTATTTATATCGGAGCGAGCTTGTTTCGAGCACGACATCGTTTCTGTGTACCTTACCCTTCGAACATGGAAAGTACAAAAAGAAAATATTAAAAAAAATGAGTAAAAATAGAATAATAATGCCCGGCAATAAAGACTCGGCCGCAAACTCGCGAAAGTTTCGTGCTGGCAACCTTCACGTTAAATGCTTTCTTATACTTTTACTCAACAATGCCATTATGTGCATTGCAAACTATATTTTATGATGTATCTACTTACTGTCGACGATAATTTAACGCTATGCGGCACCAAAGTTTCCCTTATAGTTAACAAGTTTGAATAGTTTATTTATAGGTATACTTTTCAATGAGATTTAAGACCAATTTGTAATTTCACGAAAGGTAAGTTTTAGTGGATTTATGTAAGTTTAAAAACAATCCTCATATATCTCTCCGTAAAAAGTCGCGTTAACTGATTCCAGTAAGTATATTTATACTGAAATGATGAAATTATTAATCATGAAGCCTTAAACTTTTGTAAAATAGATAAATTCTGTAATATAGCCAGACGATAGCTCGGTGGTTAGAGCGTTAGTCTCTTCAGCGAAAGGTCTTGGGTTAAATACTGTACATATATCGTCACTGGCAAGATCTGGATATTACTTAATTCAAATCGGCCGTCATATGTTAAAATTTGCTAATTTATCTAACTAAAGGCGCTCACATACCTTAGCGAAATCGCTGCGTCTAACTTCCGCCCCTATCGTCGTCCCATTCGCAACCGATATAATTCGCATTGGTGCGAATCAACGACGATTAGAGGGCGTCAGTTTGACGCAGCGGTTTCGCTAAGGTGTGTGAGCGCCTTTAATTGTGAGACGGTTCCATTAAATTGACACCACCGAAACAAATTCCTTACTACCTACCAAATCATTGTCCGTTCCTTATATCCCTTCAGAAGGCAATGGAATACCACTGGAGAGTATTTTTCCTCGGTTACTTCACTATGGCAGACGGTAAAATGTTTGTCAAATAGTAAGCAACTAAGCGGAAGAAGAAGAAAATAAAAAGATTTTAAAAATCCGCGTAAACTGAATCTAGCAGTCGTCATATGATTTTAAATATATAATACAATATCGATTCAATGATAAATCACATAAATTTATTGAAAACTTTGGAAAATCTCTACTCTCTCTCACACCTATGTGAGAGATAGTAGTTATGTATAAGTATAGTGTATAATGTGTAATAGATTTATTTAGTCGTTATAAATATGTAATAGATGTAAGTTAAATTAGCTAATTAGCTAATATTATATAAAATAAATAAATCGAGTCTTATAACTTATAAGAATGCAAAAGTATTTTAGCCAGCGGTCGCCAACTGGTGGTTCGCGAGAGAATTTTGCTGGTCCGCAAAGTAATTTAAATATATTTGCAATTTTCATGTTTATTAAAATGTTTCAGAATATTCTGATTGTACTGTTTTTGCAATTTTCGCCCTATTACGTTGCATGTTTAAAAAAGGCCCAGTGCACTATCCGGTATTAGCGATGCTTATTTCAAACAAACAGCAACAAATGTCACACTAATTATTTTGCTATAAATAATCTTTTATGCTTCTGATGATATATGATATAATTGTTAATATTAATTATTTTTTAATCAAATGATAATTTAAAATGTTTTTTTTTTTGAAAATGAAATTAATAATATCCAATTTTTTGCAAATAATTTGGAGTGTAAAAACAAGTCTAAATAATTTCCATTTCATTGTGTTTAATGAAATTTGCACGCATATTGTAGAGATCGCTGAGCAACAAAAGCAACAAAAGCAACTGAGCAACAAAAAATCACATTTTTTAAAACCCAGAGCGCAGATTAGTCAACCTTTACTAATTTTGACCCATTAAATTTGAATACGATAATGATTTTTCTTGATATTTTCTCGTTTATGAGATATTCGCGATTTAAAAAATGTATATAACTCAAAATATAGTATCGCTGTGGTCAAAATGAGTATTTAAATCAATAGTCAGATATTTTTCCTATTGATTGTGATTTTTTATTGGTTTGAAATACTTATAATTAATTATCTACCAAATTTTTAAAGTCAAAAATATATTTTTTTTTTCACATTTTTTTTCCGTGCTATTTGCATTTATTTTCTAAAGAAAGTTTCAAACCACTGCACTGCTCTATTCGTTGTATTCAATGTCGCAAGTATACACAAGCGCACGCACACGCATGCATCTTATGCTTAAGAGCTACCATATATGTACAACCCAATTCTGGTCTCACTATTACGCGATTTAAGCTCGCAATTTTGCCGATTTAAAATTCAGCACACTTCCAATTAACCCTTTTAAACGAAAACAAAAAATAGTGTGGCCAGAATACTATCCCAATAAACATGTTTCAATAGAAAATACTCAATATAACATATGTAGTATTAACAGTGGTAAAAAATCCCAAATGAAAATACATACTTTTGACTTTTGATTTGAACTGGACGACTACTTAGAATGATCTGAAAGCTGAAAAGTACTACAAATAAAAGATAAAATACCTGACTATAGATTCCAATATTCATTTTGAACAAGCAATTGACAAATTTTGAGACATCGAACGAACAACACCGAGAAATAGAAAAATCGCGTGATTTAAAAAACACATAGATCTCCGAATCTCGAGCCAATCAATAGTTTTTATTACCAGATTCGTGTTCACTGGGCATAGATCTATGTATATGAAAAATTATATCTCGTCTCTAAAGCAAAAAAAAGTCGTCATTTGTCGAACAGTGTTATAAAACAAATTTTAATCAAACTACAGTTCTTAAAATTAAAATGATATTAGCTAACAGTGACTATTTAATGCGAAAGGTGAGCCTGTTTATTGTTAACAAGTTTATCAAGTCATGGTTATATTGTTGTTATATTGTTCTATTGGTTCTACACGCATAGCGGACTTAATATCCATACTCTTCCCGTATTTTGTCTTAATAATAGTCATGGATGAAAAACCAGTTTCGCAGAGGTAAGTTGAAGAAAATGGGAGGAGAACTTTCATGGCAATTTCAGCAAGTTCAGGATATTCTGCTTTGATATGTATCCAAAAAGAAGCTAGTGAAGTCATAGTTTTAAAAACCATCTTCAATCCTTCGTCATGAGATACATAGATCCAACAGCTTATCTTGCAAAATGACACTTAAATCAGCCTTTGATGCAATAAATGGATTTCGGATCCATCCAGTTCCTATCCGTGGATCGTCTTCTCTTGGAAAATAAAACTCGAAACGGTCAATTAATCCAGTTAAGTTGCCTGGGAACTTTTTCAGAATTTGCCCTGCACGTGCAATGGATCATTTTGCAATGGATCACAAAATAAAGGTTTTTTGTTTTGCTAAAATAAAGGATAAATATAAAAAAATATATAAATATATTTAAATATAATATAATATAATTTTAAAAAATATCAGGATCTGGTCAAAAAGTAGCGTTTCCCAAACTGTAGGTCGCGAGCCGATTTTTAGTGGGTCGCGAAAAATTCAAAGTTCAAAATTCACATTCGAAAGAATGTGATTTTTTGTGAAATGTGAAAAGAGTGTTGTAAAATTCTCGGGAATAATCTTTTGGAGAATATTCTCCAAACCGAGAATTTTTCTATTTAAAATTGTACATACATAAGTAGCGGAACTAGGTGGGAGCAGACCCTGCGGGGCCCATTTTCAGTCAAATATAATTTTTTTTATGAAAATAAGCGTATTCTATCTAGCTACATTTTTTCTGTCAGTTGGGGCCCATTTTCAAAATTAAAACATGTGAGAATTCGGCGAACTCTTAAAAATTCTAGTTTGGCGTATAAAATTTTGGGAATTCTATCTAGCTATTATTTTTCTGTCACAATTTGTTAAACATCTGAACGGTCTTTTCAAAATTGAATATCATAAAAAAATTATTTGCGAAATTCCATGTATAGAATTTTGGGAATTTTACATGATCTTTCATTATTGACAATAGAAGCAAAAAGTGGCGAATAAAATGCAAATCTGAACGGTCTTTTTCCAAAACTTTGAACATGAAAATTATTTGGAAATTCCATTTTAGAATTTTTAGAATTTTCTCAATTCTTTGTAATTTATATAATTTAAATACCTAAAATAAAAAAAAATCATAATCCAAAACTGACTACATGAAGATCTAACGATTTTACATTTAAAGAATTTTCTCAATTTATGTTATTTATATAATTTAAATACCTCTAAAAAAACATCTATTTCGGTTTGACTACTTCTTCATCTACAACTACTTCCGGTTAAAAAACCGGTGCAGTTTCGGAAATATTCTGCGGTAAACTTTTTTTACTGATTTTAATGATTTATTTTTTCATAACTAGCAATTTCTCTCAGGATTACAACATTAAATATTGTGACGATACTACCTACATATGTATTTAAAAGGCCGAAAAAAAAAAAAAAAAAAAATCTTTCAAGCGTAAACTGCCACTTCCGGTAAGAGGATGTAGACCAAAATCACAGTATCTCTTACGGCTAACGTGAAAACTATAGATATGAAATTTTGACTTGATCGGCTAAGTCATTTTGGAAATATTACGTGGTAACAGGATTTTTGACTTTCTGCAAGAAAAAAATCAAACTTCCGCTTGGTTGATTTTAATGATTTATTTTTTTCAACCAGGTATTGCTTTAATGATTATACTGTTACAATATTATAAAGATACCAAATACATATGTAAAAGGCCGAAAAAAATGAAAAACGAAATCACGTTCAGGAGTAAACTGCCACTTCCGGTTGGCGGATGTTGAGCAAAATCATAATATCTCTTATACGAGAAAATACCTTACGAGAAAATAATAGATATAAAATTTCAGCTTCATAGACTTGATAGTTTCGGAGAAAATGATAAAAACGACGAAAACCAAGGGTAAAAGTACTACTTCCAGTTTAAAAATTATATTAGTTTGAAGGTCGTTACACGTAGTAAATATGCAAAATTTCAGCTAAATGTGTAGGATAGTTTTGCTGGAAAACCTTCCAAATATTACACAAAAATTGGGTGGTTGTCCAAGGGAATTACCACTTCCGGTTGACGAAAAATTTTGAAACCCATATCGATTGTAATGGCCGGCAAAAAACATATAAATATGAAGTTTCAGTTTAATAGGATAAACGGTTTTTGAGTTATTAACGATTCTACACACAGATAAACCGACATTTTCCAGAAATCGCGAAAACGTGATGATTCCTGATACAAATCAGTCAAAATCTCGAGGTCGAATTTTTGCAAGATCACAATACTTTATCCCATTAGGATAAGGCAAAAACAAATGGTCAAATGGTGACAAAATTGAACTGAAATTCTTAATAAAATTGATTCAAATTCAAAAAAAAAAAAAGAATTTTGTTTAACTATTATAGTTTTGTTTCAGAGGTTTAAGTGTACTTTTGCATGCAAATTTTATTTGATCGATTCGCGATTCCTAGATAATTTCTCGAATTCATAATCACAAATTATTCCAGTGTAATTATTTTATAAATTTTTAACTTATTTTTGCAATACGTGGATATGGAATTTCTAATTATAATTCGAATTTCGAACGAAGAGCGACGATATCTTTGAATACGTGATAATTCGCGAAATTCTTAAATACTAGTTGTTTTCAGTGTCTACCGAATCGTGGAAAATTCGAGAAAACTCGCTTTTTATTCTTCCAGTGCATCATCATCATCGTCCACATCGAGACGGAAAATTTCATCAGACACATATGACAATATGGATACAGGATACAGGTGGATTAAAAACAAATTAATAAAGGTACGATTTAAAAAGTAATTTATTTAGGCATTTTGATTTGACATATTATGGATTACACAGATTATTGTTTTTTTAGTTGAACTAAAATATATGGCGTCGACTAAAGTTTAGAAATATAGATATAATAAAACAATTCAGATAAAAGAGAGGGTCTAATTAATTATTATTCAAGGTGGTGAAACTTTTGCACTTAATGGTATTAATATTGGATATCCCATTTTTCTTTCGATGCTAAGACTGGCGAGGGTCTTCCATTCTTTAGTTTTGACATCGTATTCTAAAACATCGGTCAGATATTTTCCATCGTATCCACCTAAAACAATTTGAGGTTATTTGTTATACAGTACAGTTGAAACCAATATATATTACAATTGCCCTGGATTTGATGAAATCGAATGAAAACTCACCAATGAAAAGAAATTTGTCCTGAAATAGACAAATACTAGTTCCACTTCGAGGAGAAGGTAGATTGCAAAATACGATCCATGTTTTTGCATTGGGGTCGTACGATTCAACACTGCTCAATTTCCTAGAAAGTGGATAACTAAAACCACCAACCACAAAAAGCTTCCCGTTGATTGCAGCGCTCTAAAACATTTAACGATGATATTATTAAAATGCATCTGACATTAATTTTGTGGAAAATTCAACATTTATTGTACTATTCTGAATGGTACCCAAAAGATAAAATGTAATTTGATATTCACCATATGATAGTATCTATCTGCAATCATCGGAGTGCAATACGACCAAGTGTTGGATTTCGGTGAATATATTTGGACTTCTCTAGTGGATTGTAACTTGCCATCTTTATCAATTAAACCACCTGTCACATAGATTGTGCCGTCAATGACAGAAGCAGAATGATCACGCACAGCCAGCAGCATTGAAGCAACGTCAGTTTTCCATTTCTTTCCTTCGCTGTTCCATCTATTCAAAATCCATTTATCGATTAACAATATTTCTTAATAATATAATATTTTATTTTATTTTTTGTTTCGGAATCACCTTTCCACTGAATTCATCCTTTTATCTTCTTTATTCCATCCACCGATTGCGTAAACATTTGTGACTGAATCTTGAGTTATCGTCACGGCAGCGAAATTTGTACGTTTCTGATTTAATGGTTGCAAGGAAGATAATTGCCCGTCTTTCAAATCTATGTAGTCCACCTGAAAATAATTAAATTTAGTATATTAAAATGACACTATGCAAATATTCCACTATTTCACCGATACGCTACTTGGGTCACTGGTTTGCTATATTCGCCACCACCAATCAGCATTATCCAGTTATCTACTAGAACTGGCACATAATTAACTCTATCAATCTTCAAGTTTTCCAATAAGGTCCATGTATTTTGTCCGCTATTATAAATATCGACGGTGTTCATCGCCTAAATATATTATAATATACAAAATTAAAATTAAAATTCATTTTCAATCAAATTATAGTGAATTGATACTCACGTCTTCCATATACGATCCGATGAGTGCTAATTTTTTCAGCAGGTTTTGTTGAATGATTGGACGAGATTGATTGGAGGGCTTCGCTAACGAGATCAACGCATTTGGGACACCAATTGCAGTAAATCAAAACTTCCTTTGAGATAAACTGAAAAATAAAATAAATCGTATTCAATGTTTCAATCAACAAATATTACATGTTTTTTAAGACTCAAATACCTTCAATGGCAGATTCCTCAGTCTAATAGAACTCAAAAACGTAAACAAGTGAGTTTACGATTTACATCGTCAAAATTCACCCACAGTTTAAGCTTTGAAGACATCTTTCTGAGAAGGGCACTTTCAAGTCGTCTGATTTGATAATTTCGGCAACGGTGGAAGCTGACAGCCTAAGAAAATCCGGGGTCTTGTACAACTGAAACATAAATGAGAATGTAATGCTTTTCCATAATTACGTGACTGCATAGAAAACTTTTATGATCGGTATTCACGGTAGCGAAATGCTCGAGAGCGAATTCCATTGCAGCTTTTTTCCTCTCTGGATCATTTATTGAGAGTCTCAAAATCTTCATACAGCTCGATTTATCAATCTTTTGGGTTTTATATTCCTCTACGGCTCTTTTTATGTTCTTGATTTTCAATTTTGTTCCGAGTTCTTCACATTTATTAATGATACCCGAATCCACACCTAAACGCGAATCAACAAAACAATATCAATATGATTAAATTCCAATAAAAGTAAATCTGATAATTACTATTTACATATGAAGGACTTACTTATGTCTCCTGTATAGCAGTACCTCAATATCCCGTCGATGACATCGTCGTCAAAAGTGGATAAGATGTCACTTAATTGATGCGAATTATTCTCAAAAAAACTCACTAGACGCTGTTAAAACGACCATGTGAGCAAATATCCTGGAATTATATCGAGTGAAAATACAATTTAATTTATAATAAACATTAAAGTGCTTTTAAAATTTAAATATCTAACTAATTATTCATTTATATAACCTTTTGCCGCGAACAATAATAAAAAACATCAGGGTGCTTTTTCTCTATCATGCATTTGTACAAATGATCAATTAGATTGCTCGTAAACTGGTTCTCCACTCCACTCATTTTGCTTTCAGAAATTGATATTTCTCCTGAAACTAAAAAAAATAAACAATATTATTTAATCGTGTGTGTGTGTGTAAAATAAAATAAAAATATCCGTAATAAATACATATTGTGTATGTACATACATACGTATTGGGTATGCAGATACATACCTACAAGACGAAAATCGGGACTCGAATGATGCTTGCATAATCATACTTATACGATTATGAACTTTGATAAGAAGTAGATAACACAACCGCAACAAATCATATATAGATATGTATGTATGTCGTTCGTTATGTTTTTTCCTGTTTTATTGTGCTATTTCTCGTGTTATTGTGCTATGTTTATTTTATTTTTTAATATATTTGTGTATGATTAATTGTAAAATAAATATAAATAATTTTAAATTACCAGTTATCGCTATTGTGCAATCGAATATTTTCGTCTGTCATTATTTATATACATACATATGTACATATCTATGTACATACATATGTTAGAACGATTATTATCTAATTTATATATATATATATATAGACATATCAACATAGAACGACTTTATCTCATTTCCAACACGACCACAATAATATGATGATGCTAAATTGAAAACCATACAAAATAATATGTTGTTTCAATGTATTATTTCACCATTTTAATAATTTAAAAAGACAACAAAGTGGCCATATTGAATGATTCATGGCCAAATTAAAGATTGTTATACATAATTTCAAACTTATGTTAAGCAAATAAAATCGTAACTACCGCCATACAGGTAAGTCGTCTGTCATTCATTTAATTTAACCTTAATGGAATGCAATCTGTTGCCTTCTAAAGCCGACATCATAATGACATCAGATAAACCATCAAAGCTTCTCGAAGTTGTTTCAGTTGAAAGTTTACTTATGGGCAATTCGGCTATTTTGTTTGCATAAAGTTCCCACAAGATCCAACAGTTCAATGGGTCTGTCAATAAATAAATTAATATTTATAAGCAAATTTTCATATACGGGATAGGATGCTTTAAATCTCCAAAACTAATAATGTTAAGGCGATGAAATTTTACGGAAATCTTTTTTAACAATGATTTATATCTTGAACATCAGTCAACCGAAAGTAGGGTTTTTTTCGCGTAGAAAATTCTAAAATTCTGTTACCACAGAATATTTCCGAAACGGTTCCGGCGATCTTGTCGAAATTTCATATCTATAGTTTTCACGTTAGCTATAAGAGATACTGTCATTTTGGTCAACATCTGACGAGCGAAAGTGGCAGTTTACCCTCGAACGATTTTTTTATTCTTATTTTTTTCGACCTTTTAAATAGATAGTATCGTCACAATATTGTAACGTTGTAATCCTGAGAGAAATTGCTGTTTAAGAAAAAATAAATCATTAAAATTTATAATTTCCATATACAAATTAAGAGTTGATAAGGTCTTGATCAAAATCCGCCGACCGGCAGTGGTAGTTTTTCTTATTTGAATATATGCCGAAGATCGTATTTTACATACGCGCGCGCATTTAATATAGTAATTTCATGATATTTATGTATGTATTTTGGTTGGTGTGGTGGTGTGCATGCGTTATATTTACTTACATTTTTAAAATTTATTTCGTTACTCTTTGTATTCCTCAAATATATGGATAAAGTCATGGGTTGGCCACACCCGAATTTTTTATTTTGTTTGTGATCGTTTTTACAATTTCTTCACAATTGAAACTGCATAATTGATTTTATATTTCACATTAATTTTAAAAGGGTTAAAAAGCCGTGTTTGTTTTCAAACTTTTATATCTCTAAAACTAATAACGTTAAGGTGATGAAATTTTTTTTAAACAGCTTTGCTTGTTTTGGAAATACAACTTTTTGAAATCAATATTGGTTGTTTTAATGACCATACCATCCCTTTGAACATACAGTAAAATGTGGAGTATGTAAATATTGTAAATGAAGAACTTAAACCTTATTTATAGTTAGAATGAGAAAACTCTTTCTGCGATTTTGAATAAATTCCCTCATCCGATTATATCCGAGTTCTTTAAACAATCATTTATATCGTGAAGCATCATTTCAGATAAATTTAATCCGAAACATATGTATGTACATATGTCGATTAAGTACTGTACATATGTACATTTTTATCGGATTTCATCACTGATATGGTGAAAAACCTGAGGAGAAAATAAAATTAGCAAAAAATAAGAAATAACATTATAACCGCCCTAAAAATTTAGAAGCAAACTTGAATCATGACATTCTAAATTACCTTCCGGTCTATTAAATTTTTAATCACTATACTTTTCCCGGAATGATTGCAACTTTGATGATTTTTTTCAACTCGGCTCTCGATGGATTAGTGGAGTACAATTTTGGCGAACTGGTGAATTGTTTCGAGTACGAATGTGGATTTCGTATCAGTAAACTGCAACCGCAGTTGAAAACTTGAAAAACCAATAGAACAGCCATACTATTTTTATTTTAGTCAATAATTAATCGGTCAGTATTTATATCAATAAACCATTATGGAGTCATAAAAAAAAAGTGACTACGACTCCAATTTTAAAAATTTAAAAATGTCAAATTTAATTATTTCCCATTTTTGTTCCTATATGAGTAAGACCATTTCCAGGTACATACATATGTATGTACATAAATTCAGTCGTAATTTCACCAAACAATGCGAATCTCTGGCGTACTAATACATGGTAGCGCGTATATAGTGAGGTGGTAACTTTTTTTTCTTTTAATATTTTGTATTTTTTATTTATGAGATATGTACATACTTGGGAGAAAATTTTACATTAATTGTTTAAAAGCAATTGGTCGCCATTTTCAGCTTCAACCTGTCAGGCTCATTCGAACGCATTTTCCATCACTTTTATTAGGATGTCAGGTTTTAACGCTTTTTAGCCTCTTTTATAATGTCAGCTTTCAGATGCTGAATGGTTATTGGTTTATTCACATTCAGACCAGACTTTGAGAAGCCCCACAGAAAGGAGTTGGAGACGGTCAAATCAGATAAACTCAATGGCCATCAGTCTCGAATAATCGCCATGTTATTCGATCACCGAAATTTCCCCCAGTAAAAGAGCCACACTTTGACGGGCTACGTGATCAGTACACTATCATTACTCTATCCCAGAGGTCGGCAAACTGCGGCTCGCGAGCCGCATGTGGCTCTTTGGTTATGCGCATACGGCTCTTCAATACAAATAGTAATTTTTAGTATGTACAATGTATGTATATGGGAAAAATGCTACCGTTTATAAATTATTACCAATGATAACAAATGAAATTTTTCGCCATTTGGTATTGACACGGTCACTTTTGAACTACAATTGGTGAACTTAGCGAGCAAAGAGTTGTGGAGCTCCTCTTCTGAAGAAAGAAAAGTGCAATCTAATTTCACAACATACGTAAGCTTTGAAAGATCTACAGAAATTGTTATATGTACATGTACATGGATTAGCCTCCCGAACTCATATAACCAATTGAAAAAAATTGCATTTGCTGTTCTTACTATCTTCGGGTCTACAATGTAGACCCAATACAATTAAGAAAATCTGTGGCAACTCTAATCCAATAAACGCTCGTCGTAGTTACACTATTTCAAAAGATTTTCACTTCCTATGTAATTCAAGTAGTTAAACTTAAATGGAGGCATTCCAGCGGAACTTCAAATTACTTTTAGAGTCCAATAAAATTATACATCACCAATGTAACAACCGTAGTGAAATGTAGTATGAAATTTCTCATTGTATCATTTAATTAAAAGGTACATATTTGAAATTTGTCAATAGTGTAATAAAACTTTAATTTGGATATTTCTGATCTAAACAGACAGGCATGCCTGTCTATAAACATGTAAAGAGTGACTAAAACTTCGTATTAATGTTTTGCATACTTAAAATTACAATTTGTCTGTGCGTAATGTGCATTTTATTTTATTTTTGACAAATGTAAATAAAAAATACATGAAAAAATGTAATAAATAGAAAAACACACACGGGTTCAATATTTTCTGAGCTCTATTTGGCAGTTGGTTTATTTGCCTTCGATGCTATACATACGGTGTAAATATTAAAATTTAATTAATTATGATAATTAATATAAATAAAGTATCGTATTCATTTTTTTTAAATTAAAAAATTCAATTATAATATTTAAGAACCGTTTAAAAAAGCCATGAATTCAAAAAAAAAAAATTCCATTGTCTTGTTGAGTCTAAAGACATTGAATTTCAAAGATCCCTGAGAAATTTACTCCTATTGAGGAGACAAAATTAAAGAACAAACTAATAAAAACGTTTTAAAAGTTTGTCAACCCATGTTTCTGCTGAATTATATATCCTTTATAACCCAATTATAAATAATACGTACTTCACGTAGTGACTATATTTCATCAAAATCGATTAATCAATTAAACGCACTCTGGCACTCAGTATTAGCGTTAATATCACATTGCGAGGACACACTGTACCGAATACAAAACAATATCTCTCGCTCTTTTAAAACAACGCTCTTTTTGCAATTGACTATAGATTTATAATTAATATGGTGAAAGTACTAGTATCTTGCACATTGATACTTAAAGAAATTCAATAAAATATTGATATCGAAATCTTTGGCGAGATTTTTATATTTGTGAATACATATAAACTCTTAAAACTTATGTATATGGTAATTATAAATATAAATTTTCAGCTTGATCGGTTAAGTATTTTCAGAAATCTTTCGTGGTAACGGGATTTTTGACTTTTCTACAAGAAAAAAACCCAACTTCCGGTTGCCCGATTACAATGATTTATTTTTTCGTAACTAGTTATTTCTCTCAGCATTATAATATTGCAATATTGTGACGATACCAAATATTTAAAAGGCCGAAAAAAAACGAAATTTCGTTCAAGAGTAAACTTCCACTTCCAGTAGGCGGATGTTGACCAAATTCCTTATGTCTCTTACACCTTAAGTGAAAATAATAGATACGAAATTTCAGCTCGATAGACTTGATAGTTTCGGAAAAAAAACACACACACACACACACACAGGTACACAGACATACAGACATTTTCCAAAAATCGTGAAAACGTGATCCTACCTATAAATAAATATTAAGTACATTACAAATGTATTAAAATAAGATCCTTTTCTCCGTCGCCGTCGGTTTTCTTTCTTATAACAAAAAAGTAACTTAAAATCATTTCAGTTTTACCAGTAACAAAACAACAGTTTAAAAATAATCCAATACCAAATCTTCATTCGCACGTTTTTTCAACACATTTCGAAAACTGTACGCTCTTAAGTAAAATACAATACGTTCAGATTATACCTATAGTAACGATGACAGCGAAACTTTGTGGATTGGATTAAATCCCCACCCCCAAAACCCACCCCAACCCTTCCGCGATAGAGTTAACTTGCAAGCGAGCCTATCATCGGTTTTCAGTTCAGTTAACTGCCAACTGCCGTACGGCACTAACCGGCACACCGCACACAGTTAAAAGTAACCGTAAAGGTAACAGCGATCGATTAACTTTTTACGACAACAGTTTCACCCCACACATACATATGAATATGTACGTTTGCACGTACATATATTCGGTATCGATAAAACGCATTTGTGAATGCATTTCCGGGTCACGAACCGCCCCAGTATCGCGACGTATAAATCTTTTGCGAACTGAAAGGAAAGCAACGATCGCTATCCGTTAAACTATGCAACAAAGTTTTCCCACTGATCCGCTGAAAAGGTCACTGCATTGTTTTACAGTTTGTTCCATTTAAAAGTTGTCCATTGTACACGCAATACCTGCTGAAACACGAACGCTTAGCATAGACAACTAATAAAGAATTTAAATTAACATTATAATATGTACAGTTAAACATTGCTCTCTTGACGTATGATCGACGTGAAAATTGGTACCAAAAGTGGCCAATCATTTTGTGAATTAATTAATTGGAGAAAATTTCAGACTTTTCTTTCTAGGAATGGATGAAGAATATTTGACAAACTTCGAAGATGGTCCTTTCGTGTTCCGATTGAACGACAATGGCACCGGTCCCAGTCTTCTCATTCAGGTAAATAATACATTTTATTTCTATATTATTTATTCAATATTGTTATTTTAAACTTTGAAAGAATCCGTATCAAATTACAAAAAGAGCACAAGCTTGTTAATCGATTAAATTTGACCCCAATTTTGATTTAACACTTGAGCACATTTGATTGTTTGACAAGTCATAGTTTGCCAAACTTTCTATTGGAACGGATATTTTATGTTATTGCGTGATTTCTGTATTACATTTAGTTTGGCAACAAATTCATTTAATATATCTAATAAATTAAAATTATCATTTCGATTTTCTTCTGTAGAAAAACTATGGTACATACCTTGTAAAATTTAATATGATCGATTGAAGTTTGATAATAATCGTTGGATACAACTTGTTGCCCTCATTAGCACGCATTCCATGCAAACTTGGAACGCATTTTCAAAATTTCCCGTTATTAAATTGTAAAATTTTACGACGTCAAAGAATGTCCTCAATCAAAAATAATGCATGCCATATAATTTTCACAGTATAAACAAACATCGATAAATTAGTTTTTGATGTGGATGTAGTAAAATTAAAATTCTAAATATACATACATACATACATACATTCTACGTAATTATCGAAAGACATGCATTCGTGTGATGAAAAACTTTTATATATCACATTGAAAAAGTTTATATTGCATACGTATTTTATGTACTTTTTAATTACGTATGCTTTCTTTTCTTTTTTTGAATCGCCTTCATTCAATGGGGCCTTCAACGATGACTTTTGAATGAAACCCTGACAACAATGCATTTGCGAATCTTATCGGCATTTTCTCTGTTGTGATCACTACGGGAAATACAAGCGGCTCTAAACACGCGAAAGTATCGTACTTTCGTTCAAAAATATTACATGGGATATTATTTACACGGGCACAATATTTATACAACCAATTCATAATGTATACATACATTGATTATATTATATTATATTATACTGACGCCCTATATCGTCGTTGATTCGTACCGATGCGAATTACATATATCGGTGCGAATGGGACGACAATAGGGGCGTCGGTCACAGACGCCAAGCGTCAAATTATTCGCTCGGGTTAGTGAGGACCTTAAAGGCTTGCACACACTTACCACACCACACGTGACGTCTTTGCTATGAATTGTCACGTAGGGTGGGATGTTACAAGTGTGTATCTACGCCATAGAAACTCATATGTGTTTAGGATTTCGTCAGCAACCGAGTGGAAGATGGGCTGATATCTTCCACTCGGTCTACCCTGCTTTCTTTCACATCCTCTCGGATACCATTCCAGTATTTCTCGCGGCCATCTGCCATCCATTCTTCTCGCTATGTGTCCGCCCATTGCTACTTTTCACACGTACAATAAGTTAAATACTCAGTGAAAATCTTGGATCAGTAATATATGTATGTACATATGTACATACAAATTGTCTACGATTTTCAAAGTAGTTTTTAAAAAGTCTGAACCAGATAGATACATAAATTGTCTTCGAAAATTAGCACCACCTATCCATTATTCCTACGTTAACCTGTTATTGGGTTTTGAATAGTGTAGATATGCCCTCACGCTCTAAAAATGGTCCGACTCTAACTAAAGGGGTTTGTAAACGAACAACATTTTCACAGTAATGTATTGCCGGCAAGTATTGCCGTTAATATGGCGGCGATGTGGTCAAGTGGCTCGCCAATATATGTAGATCCAATTATACAAATTAAATCTTCGAAATCAGACTTGGACATCCTTGTAAAATTTTTAAACAGATAATTATCCAGTTCTATTTCTTGGTTAATAGGAGTCATCATATCACGTTTATTTAGATAAGACCTTATCCACATTCTTCTCTTCATTTTGTAAAATCACATTCGCACATTGATGCAGTTGTGAATAAGGCTTATTAGGAGCTTAGGATTCATAATGAGAGTATCCAGACCCTGCAAGTCCTTTGACCCAGTGTCTCTACTATACAATGTATTTGTGAGAAGTCACCTGGAGTTTGCTAGTACTATGTATAGGTATATGGAACCCGTTTTACCAAGATTCCATTAATAAATTGGAAAAAATTAATAATAAGTTCCATGAGTACTCCATTTCCAAGGTTTCGTCCTACCTCTTCTTCTCCCAATTCCTATTATTGTGTCCCTCTGTGGACTAAGCCTCTGCTTTGTATTTATCAGATAGCCATTACTTGTTAAGTAGGATCCTTCTCCGTTGTTCCACTAGATCTGTTAGAGATCCTACATTGTTTCATTTGAATATTTGTTCTAGTAATTATTCGCAAAACTCCTTCATTCATAGATCCTGCTCATTCCGGCACATTTTGATCCTTTTCACTATTCTTTGCCCCTCCTTTATATTACTTAAGTTCTTTTCCAGCCCTGACTCCGAAGTTCCTTTCTTGTTTTGATCTGTTGTTCGTTTGTAACTATTTTGGCTGTAGTGTATTGTGTGAAATTTATATTATTTTGTATTTATATTTTATATTGTACACTATAAGCTGTTTGTTACGTAAATAAATAAATAAATTGTAAACTGTAAACACAAATCTGGACAATAATGAAACAGCAAATATGTATGTAATTGCTGGGACACATATTGCGCAAGTGGTGTTGAAAATGTCGCTGGATGGTTGCCGAGCAATATTACTGGGAATGTTGCTCGCTAGACACTCGGGTGTAAAAATCAATAATTGTGGGTTGAAAAAAAAAAGGTCACTTCTTTGTTATTCGAGTTTCGGATTCTGTCCGTTCATCCCTACTCTTGCGACGATTTTTATCGACCGAAAAGTATGAAGTGTGTATTTTATATCTACGGTGCAGGTTCACGAGTCTTTACACCTGTCGGTTCACTTTCTTTGTGCAAAACACCATTTTTTTTGTATTTTCAGGTATGCCTGGAGCGTGGCTGGCGAGGCTATCAGCCTGAAATGTCTGAAAAATGGAACTTGTGGTGGAGGGGTGGTTTGCCAGCAATGCATAGACGATCGTTGCACGCGTGGCAGGTGATTTACATCAACTTACTACTTCCATTTCATTGTCATTCGCCGAGGTACAACAGAACAGGGCCCATCTGGCCAAATGATATATAATGGCGGGGCCAAAAATACAACCTTCTCCTATGTAGATAGATTCGCATAGTAAGTATCGTGCAAAACAATAAATCACTATGGTCGTTTTGGATACGACTCATTTGGAAACGTTTCCGCAGAACACGAATGCTCGAACGCACGCACCGAAGAGATGCGCCCACGAAGCAGTCGTCGCCAACTGACGGAACGGATAAAACTATTTTTTTTTTATTCACATTACAATCATAAAATCGACCAAAGTTCAAGCTTGTCGCTAATTTTTCAGATGCATATATTTTTTTTTTACGTTCGACACCTTTTTATAGGACGAGGTTTTTCAACGCGTGAGTGCGTGACGTCACGCCATATATGTTTGTATGCCTATTACACTGCTAATTTTACATATTTCAATTCAATTTGTATGTGGGCGATCGCGTTAAATCGTACGTTCGTGTGAAAATATACACAAATGTATATTATTATGATCTCCGGTTCCGTTTCCGTTCTTTCACACATTCATACATATTTCCTTTAATAAATTAGATTCTATACATACCTAAGTAAATTTTGCCTTTTTAGCTGTTCAAATCGAATTCAATATACCTTATCATATTTGAATGTAATCAACACCAACACAATCTACCTATACATATTTTTTTTTTAATTTAAAAAAGCTTTTTATTGTTCTTATACTATGTTCACAATACATCTTAAATTTATTTTAATAGCTACTGGTCCAGTGACCATTATCTATTTTACACATTGTTCATTTTGTTAGTATTTATAAGGATTCTTTTATTTTAATGTTAGTGTTTAAAGCGTAATAGGAGAAAGAGTTCAAAAACCTATTTACAATTCTTATCAAATGTTTTTTGCATAATTAAATACTTTTTAGAGTCGGCGATCTAAGGAAAATTATTATGTTTAGGTAATTTGTGTTTATACCTAAAGGGTAAAGACAACTTGCTATAATCACCGAGACCTTTCACTAATTTGTTAGTGTGGTTATTGGTAATTCTATCATAGAATCTACTGGTTAATCTGTTAGTGACATCTACGACTAATGGGATGCTATACTGGGAATGTAGTCTTTTTAGGTTAGTATATATGGGCGTGTTATAAATGATTTATTTTGGACTACTTGAAGCATATAAGACGAGGTCTAACGTGGCGTCACGATATTTTTTCCAAAAGCAAAACGTAGCTAATCCCTTCTTTCTACTTGCGTTTTTGTTTACTTAAACTGAGTCAAAATAGCCTTTCGTGACAGTACTTTTATAATTAATATATAAAGCATCAAGTAATGGGGGGTATTACACAGGGATAGTTAGCTCGCTACGATCTAGCTGCGTTTGCTGGTCGCTGGTAAATAACCGCGTGTAATAAATAGGTGAAGTCAGTAAACTAGCAGGCTTTTTCGGCCGCGCGAGTGAAATTTGAACTTTACACGCACTAGCTGGCTCGTGTGACGTCACTTCATTGACAGTTTGTGGTTAAGCGTTTAATTTTCAGCTCCCAACAACACACACACACACAGTACACTTCAATGGACATGATACATTTACGATAATGAAAATTCAGCGGACATTTTGACGGTGGGTCCAAAACACGTGACAAGTCACAAGTTGATGACAGCGCCACTAGCGGCAGCGAGTGGCGACACTGGCGAGTAAACTTAACACGTGTAATAGGTTTACTAGCTACTCGCTACTAGTAGCTCTACGTGCCGATTAGTAAACTAAACTAGATTAGTACATTTTTATTACCAACAAAAGTTTCAAAAACTTTCCTACATCATTTTTCAAACACACATGACGGACGACAAATTTGTAACAAAATATTGTTTTTCTTCAATTCAAGTTTATCAATCACATACCGAAAGGATCGTCGATTTGCAAAAAGGACAACCTGGCTCGTCATCTCAAGTGTATGAAGAAAGTTTACGGATCCATTTACGATTTCAGGTATTTTATACGTTCATAATTATGTACATATATGTATTGCAGATTTACAAAATAGATTAACAGAATTGTGCAACGAAAAAATTAATTTTAATAAAACTAAAATTATGTTTAAAGAATCTTGCACGGAAAGCGTAGTCACATAATCATATTGTAGATATAGTTGGTAGTTATTTATACCTGGGACAATTGGTGAATATTACTGGAATGAAACTAGGATGGAGCGCTTTAGGAAGAATGAACATAGTTTTTAAATCCAACATTCCGCTATGCTTAAAAAAGAAGGCATACGACCAATGCGTACTGCCAGTTATGACGTATGGATGTGAAACTTGGATGCTAAATTCAAGAATGCCACACACGGAAAAGATGTATGCTCGGTATATCAAGAAGAGATCGTAAGAGGAATACATGGGTAAGAAGTGTGAACAAAGTGGCAGATATAGCGGAACGTGTGAAAAAGTTCAAGTGGACGCGAGAAATACTGGAATGCTATCCGAGAGGATGTGAAGGTAGACCGAGTGGAATGTGTGGATTCAAGTGGATGCAGATTGCTCAAGACAGACCGGAATGGAAGAGGATTGGAGGGGCCTTCATCCAGCAGTGGATGGTGAAATTTATATTGCACTATTCACCATAGAGTGTGACGTTGCGAACATGTGACGCTATCGATTATTCAAATTGAGGTCGTTATGACGCTCTGCCACGTGCTTTTCCACCGAAACACGTGCCAAAAACGATGCATCAATTCTATAAAGGCATACCGCGCAAATGAAAGCTTGAAACATTTCACAAATGTATAAGAAATATAAATGTTTGAGAGTACATATGTATATGCGTGTCGTGCGATATTACCGTGCAGTTATTATCATGTTTGATTTGACATATAAACTATGACTAGGTATTTCTCTCAATCGTAAAAAGAAAAATGAATAAATAATAGATTTATACTGTGTATTTACATATAGACAGCTTTGACTGCAACATCGTGTGTGTGTGTGTGTTTATGGTAAATTATGTCAATCGAAACTAACCCGATCTGGTCACAAACGGTATATAAATACATATCTAGCAGACCATCCCCACAACGGCACGATATGGCTAGATTAAATTTTTAACCTTAGACCACGCAACACTACTATTATTTTAATTTCACGTTTGAATACGATATTGTGTATATTGGTAGTTGGTTGGATGATAGTTTTATTTTTGTGACCTACTATAAAAATTCGATTTATTTTTAGCCCTTTCCACTAGGAAATGTCGTTCGTTTCCTTCCGTGTGTATTGTACAAAGTAGTCTATTAAAAATGAATGCTATTAACGTGAGGTTTCTTCTAAAAATACATATGTATGTATGGTATACATACATACATACATATAATAAAATTTTGTGATTTTTCTTGTATGTACTTTTGAAGTGGCTATGATTATTATACTAGTGTAAGCCCGTTGAATATATCAACGGACGTGTTATTTGACGTAATTGATTGCGTAACAATTTAGCAAAGTCGCGAACCCGCCAAGGATTAATACTTTCAAATTATAGTAGGCCTCCCATCACCGGTGTTGGGTGAACGCGTTAGCGCTTACTCACCCCAAAGCGGTTGATCACGGGTTCAAATCCCACTCGCGACGTTCGTGTTTTTTCAATTAAATTTGAAATTTCAGGCTTTAACGAGGCGAGCGTTATCAACAGACGGACAGACAGACGGAATTGGGCTATTATATGTATAACCAGTGTAAGCCCGCTGAATATCAACGTAGCGTTCTCATCACCCGACCTGAAAAATAATATTAAATTTAATAGTTCTTATACATACATAGTTGTTGCATAGATGGCGCGTTATAATAACAACGTAACAATTTAGCAATCTTAGCGCTCAATGTTTCGAACAATGCGCGCGGACGGTTCGTGTCTTTTAATTATCTACCGAGGCGAGTGTTATCAGTAGACAGACAGACAGACAGATGGATGGATTTCGGCTATTATATGTATAATATATGTATGTACCTATATATCTGTCTGTCTGCTGATAACGCTCGCCCAGGTAAATGATTTAGAGACACGAACCTATCCATCCAACGGAGGCGATGACGAACCTGCTACGATTTGACAGTATAATATATAATAAATAGGCTCGCGACTTTGCTAAATTGTTGCGTTGTTGTATTATAACGCGCCATCTATGCAACAACTATAAAAACTATTAAATACACATAAAATCATCCACACAAACATCCGTCGATATTCAACGGGTTGACACTAGTATGTAAGTATATATTATAATAAAGAACAAACTGTATTCCGACAAAGTGTACATACATTCGACTGATTTTTGTTAATTTTCACAACCAACTAATCCAAGCGAAATAGTCTTGATTTTTTAATACAGTGTACTTTTTCAAAATATGTACATACATCTGCAATATTTCATTTTATGTATGTGAGGTAAAATGACGTGCGTGTGTTTTTTTTTATACACACACAATCAATTAGAAACCAACTGCAGATATTTCGTTGTCATTTGAGATTTCTTTTTATTGTTTTGTTGTCGTCATTTTGATTTTTACGTTCCGAAGGAAACACGCGATGCTTGTTTCAGCCACCCCTCTGGAAAAAAACTTACTGTTTCCAGGGGTAGATATACCCCTAGACTAATCAATTTATTGTCAAACTGTGCAATGGATCCCCCTTCTTCTTTATCCCACCCCATTCGTTCGTGTTGTTAATTAATTTTACACTAGAAACTTTCGCGTTGTCCTATCGAGTCTGTTCGACAAATGTCATTTTCAAACCTTGTTATGAATATTAATTGTCACAACTCGGAAAGGGTGAAACTTATGCATACAGCGAACCGAACTCGAAACGCTTCAGTTCTGATGTTCGAGTGAAAGGAAATAACGCATCAATACACTAAATTCGATTAACACAATCAAGCAACAAAAGGGTATGAAAGTATAATTAATTTTAATAAAACTAAAATTATGTTTAATAAATTTTGCACGCAAAACATATCCACCGTAGTAAGCATATTGTAGAGATAGATATTTATTTATTTATTTATTTTATATAATAATAGCTAATTAGCTAATTTAACTTATGTATGTACATCTATTACACATTATACACTATACTTATACATAACTACTATCTCTGACAGAGGTGTCTCCTCACACTTTTCAAGAATGCATCTATTGTCTTAGAAGACTTGACGCACTCCGGAAGGGCATTATACATTAATACACCCCTGTAAAAAAACACCACCGGCTGTCTTTGGTTTCCTTACTCTACCTACAACTAATTTGTTCTTATTTCTAGTGGAATAATTATGGATATCACTATTTCTAATGATATAATTCTTAAAATAATTTGGCAATAACTTATGATCTAACTTATAAACAAAAGACAATGCACTTAACTTTAAACAATTTATAATACTCACCCATCCCAATTCATCTAACATACTTCTAATACTTTTTAGCCTACCAACATTCAAAATACCTCTCATAGCTCTATTTTGTAACCTATGCATTTTATCTAAATCTTGGCCATTGAACATATTAAGTACAGTGGCACAATAAACCAGGTGTGGCAAGACAATTGTATTATAGACTAAAAACCTTACTTTTGGAAGAATGAACATTGTTTTTAAATCCAACATTCCGCTGTGCTTAAAAAAGAAGGTATACTGCCAGTTATGACGTATGGATGTGAAACGCGGATGCTAAATTCAAAAATGTTACGCAAGATCCAGTGCACACAGAAAAGCATGGAAAGATGTATGCTCGGTATAACAAGAAGAGATCGTAAGAGGAATACATGGGTAAGAAGTATGACCAAAGTGGAACGTGAGCTATGAACACACAGCGAGAAGAGTCGATGGCAGATGGACGCGAAAAATACTGGAATGGTTTCCGAGAGGCTGTGAAAGGAAGCAAGTTGATGAATTGAGAAGAATGTGTGGAGTCAAGTGGATGCAGATTGCTCAAGACAGACAGGAGCTGAAGAGAATGATGACACTAAATTCAAAACCGCGTTTGCGAATTGTGTGCAATTAAATTATTGTACTACTTTTCAGTCCACACGGTTACCATTTGCCGTTGGAGTATGCAAAGTTAGCCGCAGAATGTTCGAAGAACAGATCAAAATCATTCTCCAAGGAGGAGGACCTCAGCGACTCCAATGAGGTCAGCGATCAAAATCAGAAAATTTGGATATGCAAACCTGTCGGTCAGAGTCAAGGGAGAGGAATATACCTATTCAGGGTACGTATTAATTTCATACGCGGTCAAACAGTTTGACACAAAGATTCAACTTACGATATTCCTACGAATCCGTTGCACAAATTAATCCAAAAATTTTCGTCTTTTTCGCACTATTGAACAAAGGCTTCTTCAAACTTCGAAGGTCCATAATCAATCCGCTTGTGTTGCCTACGGTCTCTGTTTGACAAACTGATTGACCGCCTTATGTCGAAATACAAAAATTATCTAAAATAAGTTTGATTTGTAATGCTATTCATAATTATTTGAGAACCACTATATTATTGTCCGTTCACTATTAACGGGTTATTGACATACATACATAATATACAAATGGGCTACCAATAGCGATAATAGTTATCACTATTGCTAGGCAATAATAAACACACACAAACATGAAAAGATGTATGCTCGGTATAACAAGAAGAGATCGTAAGAGGAATACGTGGATAAGAAGTATGACCAAAGTTGCAGATATAACAGAACGTGTGTGAAAAAGTTAAAGTGGACACATAGCGAGAAGAATGGATGGACGCGAAAAATACTGGAATTGTATTCGAGAGGATGTGAAAGAAAACAAGTTGGACCGAGTGGACGATGGGTTGATGAATTGAGAAGAATGTGTGGAGTCAAGTGGATGCAGATTGCTCAAGACAGACAGGAATGGAGAGTCCTTCATCCAGCAGTGGATGGTGAACAGCTGAAAATGATGATGATGATGATGATGAGATACTCTCCACACATAGAGACGTATGCTTGGTATAACAAGAAGAGATCGTAAGAGGAATACACGGGTAAGAAGTGTGAACAAAGTGGCAGATATAGCGGAACGTGTGAAAAAGTCCAAGTGGACGCGAGAAATACTGGAATGGTATCCGAGAGGATGTAAAGGTAGACCGAGTGAACGATGGGCTGATGTATTGAGAAGAATGTATGGATTCAAGTGGATGCAGAGTATTCAAGACAGACAGGAATGGAAGAGGATTGGAGAGGTCTTCATCCAGCAGTGAATGGTGAACAGCTGAAAATGATGATGAGATACTTTCCATCCATAGAGAAGTATGGAAATACGTTTGTTTGGTATAACAAGAAGAGATCGTAAGAGGAATACATGGGTAAGAAGAAAAACGTGAGATATGAACGATGAAAAGTTCAAGTGGACGCGAGAAATACTGGAATGCTACCCGAGAGGATGTGAAGGTAGACCGAGTGGAAGATGGGCTGATGAATTGAGAAGAATGTGTGGATTCAAGTACATAGATGCACAAGAAGAGATCGTAAGAGGAATACATGGGTAAGAAGTGTGAACAAAGTGGCAGATATAGCGGAACGTGTGAAAAAGTTCAAGTGGACGCGAGAAATACTGGAATGCTATCCGAGAGGATGTAAAGGTAGATCGAGTGGAAGATGGGTTGATGAATTAAAAAGAATGTGTGGAGTCAAGTGGATGCAGATTGCTCAAGACAGACAGCAATGGAAGAGGATGCATCCAGCAGTGGATGGTGAACGGCTGATAATGATGATGATGATGAATAAACACCCGTTCATAGTCAACGGGTAATACTCCAATATAAAATAAATAAATATGCCTATGAAATTTTCAGAGACTGAGCGACTTGACTTGTGACAGTAACTCAATAGTGCAAAGATATATTGAGCGACCCCTTCTCATCGGAGGGTATAAGTTTGATTTGAGACTTTACGTATGCATTCCGACCTATCATCCATTGACTGTGTATTTATATAAAGAAGGCTTAGCTAGATTTAGTAAGCTTATTATTTTTTATTATAAAACTTTCATTATATAATATTTTGAATTCAGTAATGCAGTGTGAACTATAAAACTTCAGGTACCGACAAATTTTCTTTGACCGATTTACAAAATCCGTTCCGTCACCTTACGAACAGTTCACTCAATAAATTTGGACCAAAGTATGCAGAATGCAAAGATAGGATCGGTTCTGGTGAGAAATAATGTTTCAATATTTGTATATTGAGATAATGCATATATGTATGTTACGCCGAATCTGTGACATTGTTTATAACATGAAATCGGCAAAAAATTGACCAATTCATGAAAAGTGCAAGCCCGTTGCTTAATTCACGAATTAGGCAAATCATCTGCCGAATGCGTGAATTGGACGGCGTATGGAATTATTAAACTGTCAACATGACAGTTGAAAAATTAATTTTGATATGGATGTCAAATTTAGCTTGATTATATGTGTATTATATCAAAATGCGGGACAGTCTACAGATTTGGGTTGTGTCACAGATTGGACATGCGTTTTAGTAAATTTGCAATTTACGATGATGTACGGAATTTGGAGGTTAATAACTACTTGACCACCAATCCAATTCGAGCCCTGTTATTAAATTAACACGTAAAAGATGAAAATATTTTTATTTATTTGATTTTTTACCTTTAGTAAAATTCGCACGTCGTCATAATATAGTTCTATACTTTTTTGGCATAGCAAATGGAAATGAACGTCATTGTAGTTAATGATTGATATCTATATATTATTTATATAATAGCCGAAATCCGTCTGTCTGTCTGTCTGCTGATAACGCTCGCTCAGGAAAAATTATTAAAAAACCACTAGAACGAGTGGGGGATCGAACCCACGACCTTAGGCTCAAGATTCATCGCACTAATGCTATACACTATCGCCCGGCCATGAGTTTGTCCTTTAGTTACATTACCTATAGTTACAATAAATAGGAAATGAGGAAAAATAATAAAAATACCAGATTGAGCGGGATTTGAAACCACGACGTCGAAGTCGGTAGCCGAGCACGTAGACGCATCAGCTACTGGCCGCTTGGTGAGAGAGACCTTTTTTACCCATATAAGCGGTCTGGACTGCTACCTGCTACCTACTACCTATAAAAACTATAATTATTTTTTTTTGTTTTTTTACTATTAAAAAAGCGCTTTACGTAATTTAAAATTCAGCGGGCGTTGATATTCAACGGGCTTACACTAGTGTATATATAATAGCCGAAATCCGTCTGTCTGTCTGCTGATAACGCTCGCTGAGGAAAAATAGTTAAATAACCAGAATGAGTGAGGATCGAACCCGGGACGCCAGGTCGAGAGTAATCGCGCTAACGCATACACCACGGCCAGTTGTTGATTTGGTCTTTTTTTTTTTAAACATTACCTATACAAGGGATCGTGACTCTGCTAATAATACATAGATGACGCTATAAAAACTATTATTATTTTTTTGTTTTTTGATTTTTACAAAATCACTTACAAAATTATAATTATTATATACATATATAATAATTAATAATTATAATATAAATAATAAAGTTTAAAAAAATCGATACTATCGATACTACGGGATTGCTATAATACATAGATGGCGCTATAAAAACTATTTTTTTTTTTTTTTTGTCACTTACAACCGTGCGATCAATTAGTGGGGATCTCTATTAAAAAAGCGCTTTACGATATTTAAAATTCAGCGGGCGTTGATATTCAACGGGCTTACACTAGTATGTATATAAAAATCAATGTCTGTCTGTCTGTTTGTCTGTTTGTCTCTTATAGACTCCTAAACCACTCAACCGATCGCAATGAAACTATCAGGACTTATTGTGATCATGCCGGGGATGGTTCCTGTGAAAAAAAATCGGCAAAAAACGGGAACGGGAACGGGATCGGGAACGGGATCGGCATCGGGAACGGGAACGGGAACGGGATCGGGCATTGCAACGCATGCCGGGTCAGCTAGTATTTTTATATAATCAAATGACATTTGGTTAAGTTGCAAAAAAACACCACCGGAGCGCTACTATCTACATACGTACATACAATGCTCAATGCATGAAATAAGCAAAACAATTCATGCCCAATTCGCGCACTCGACAGATAATTTGCCTAATTCATGAATTAAGCAACGGGCTTGCACTTTTCACGAATTCGACAATTTTTTGCATATTGGATGTAATAGGCAATTTCACGGATTCGGCGTAACATACATATGTATGTTATGTATACCTAAGTGTATTGTATTGACATGATATAGGCTGTAAATGGACACTTCGTCAAGTTCGACGATACATGAATCAATCCGGTGTGGGCAGTGGAAGAGGATGGAGACTTTGGCAACGTGTAGCAGCTCTAGTTGTACTTACGGCTTTGGCACAAGCTGCCGGTGTACCACCAGCTCGTAACTGCTTCGAATTCTTCGGATTTGATGTGCTCGTCGATGCCGATCTACGACCCTGGCTACTGGAAGTAAAATTTAGTAATTTTACATTCATTTTCTTTCGAATTTTTATTTTTTTGCTTACTCAATTATATCAATTGGTGTGGTTTTTAGTATAGTTTTTGTTTCTTTTTAATTTGTTAACGATTTTAGGTTAACCTAAGTCCCGCTTTGGCTAACGATTGTGACGCTGATGAGATCGTCAAGAAACCACTCTTGCACGATTTGTTTGACCTGCTCGGTTTACCTATGTGCAATACTGGCTTATCGCTATTCACCGTCTGGTCGAAAGATAGACCTAAAGAGAATGTTATCGGGTATTTTAATTTGCTTTTAACTAATTGTGTGCACAAAAATTAACTACCACTTTTTTTTTTTTTTTAGAATTATTTCATTGATTGAAACTATGTATTACAAATTTCATTTCAGGTCGTGTTCAGAGGAAGATTCAGAAAATTCCGAACATGTCGCAGATAAATTCAAAGAAAATACCCAATGGAATAAGAGAACAGAGGTATAATAGTATTCTGTGTATTGTATACATTTATTCATAAGGCCTAGTATTTAATATGGTTTTGTTCAGTAATTGAAATTTTCAGTAAAGTCGTCCATAAATGACGTGAGAAAAAAACATTCCGTGATTTCCCATTTTTGATTGTCTTAACTATGTATGTACATATGTATTCTAAAAAAACGAACAATGAAACTAGAATGGAATGCTTTTGGAAGAATGAACATAGTTTTTTTAAATCCAACATTCCGCTATGCTTAAAAAAGAAGGCATACGACCAATGCGTACTGCCAGTTATGACTTGAGGTTGTGAAACGTGGATGCTAAATTCAAGAATGTTGCGCAAGATCCAGTGCATACAGCGAAGCATGGAAAGATGACAATTGTATGCTCGGTATAACGAGAAGAGATCGTAAGAGGAATACTTGGGTAAGAAGCATGACCAAGGTGGCAGATATAGCAGAACGTGTGAAAAAGTTCAAGTGGACACATAGCGAGAAGAATGAATGGCAGATGGATGCGAGAAATACTGGAATGGTATCTGAGAGTATGTGAAAGAAAGCAAGGGAGACCGATAGGCTGATGGGCTGATGAATTGAGAAGAATGTGTGGAGTCAAGTGGATGCAGATCGCTCAAGACAGACAGAAATGTAAGAGGATTGGAGAGGCCTTCATCCAGCAGTGGGTGGATTTTTTTAGTGGCCAAAAATACTTGATGAATGAATAAAAACACTGAAAGAAGTATTCATTGCCAATATGTACTTTTGAATATACATATGCCTTAATTCCATCTGCCCCGTATAGGAAAGCTCAACACACTTAATTTTTTTTCATTGATGTTTTATTTTTTTCACATAGTCCATAGTTACGCTATTGTTAGCCCACTCGTGTCAATAATGAACACTCGTTGATCATCAATGGACAATACTCTGGTAATTTATTTTAATATCAATAAATCATTATTAGATTTGGATTTCAATACTCACTTTGAGCACAGCAATTACCTATACTATATTTTGAGTTATAGACCGCAAAAGCCAAAAAAATTGGATGTTTTTTACATTTTTGAAATCGCAAATATATCATAAACGAGAACATTTTAACAAAAATCATTATCGGATTCTAATTCAGTGGTTCAAACTTAGTAAAGATTGACCAATCTCCGCTCTGGGTATTTTTTTTTTGTTGCTCAGTGAAGGATAAACTTAAAAAAAAAAAAAAGTAATAGAAAGTCAAGCCACAAATAACATAACGAACGATATATGTACCCACATACTTCAATGAAGAAAAAATTCGAGGGAAATATTTACAATTAGCATTTATGTAATTATTTATCTTGCTACAATTCAGCCAACTAGTGTAGAATCGGAGTAAGCTTTCTCTTCAGCGGAAGTGATCTGCACTAAAATTAGATCCAGCTTAAATCATGACACGTTAAACATGCTCAGGGCTCACTTTAATTCTTCTTCTGAAAGAGAATTATTTAAATAATTTTTGTTTAATAAATAAACACGTATAATTTTTTTCTTCATTAAAATGTATTTTTTATAAATTTATAAATTTTTTAATTACCAGTATTAACTTCAAATTTTTGCCGAATTACCGGTAATTAAATTTTCCGGTAAATTTGCATGCCCTAATTATACGTACACATACGTATGTATAATCTAATAATGATTTACGGATATTAAAATAAATTACCAAAGTATAATTATAAATTATATACAAATTTCAGCAGCAAACTCACATAGTACCGAGGGCAAAATTCAAACACGGTCGTCCCGGATCCGGAAGATCTCATCGTTCAACACTACACAGTAAGCCGTCTCCTTCGCGCAAACAAAGTCGTCCAATACCAGCAATTACTCTATCCTTTCCACCGAAATACGTCGAAGAACCAATAGTATAACTAATTTCAAATGATATAATTTTTGAATCTATGTATGTTGTTTAAACAGTGGCGGCTCGTCCATTGACGCTGCGGAGCTGCACCACCCCAAAGCAAATTGAGGAAATATGTAATTTTATATAGAATATGATATATATGTAATATAATATGATGAAGGCCTCGGGGCAAGATAGTGCCAACCCTCACTTTGATAGTTTTGAGATATATCAATTTTAAACTTTGTTCAAATCCATAAATCAAAACACGTACTTTTTTGAATACTTTTATTTTTTATTTGCTTTAATGATATATCCTTAATAATACCAGTAACAAAAAAATAACAAAACATTAATATATTTAACATAAAATGAAAAAAATAAAATGGTGCATATCAAAAATTGTGGGTTTTAATAATTTACACACAAAGATATGACATTTTTTTTATATGAAGAGGGAAATAAAATAACTCCGCAATGAGTAAAATTATTCACCATTATTATGACAAAAGATGACACTATTTTGTCGCAAGTTTTTTAAAAAATTTTCATCCCGTAAAGAAATGCATAAAGGCTACATACATATGTAAATAGTTAAAAATAAACTATTTTTGGTTCAAAACATAGCTTATTATTAATTTGCATAAATAACATATTCAGTTCAATTTTGACCAAAATGATGGTTGACACTATCTTGCCCCGAGCCCTTCATACGATACAACAGATATATTATATATCTATTGTACATATCTCATATATATAAAATTACATATTTCCTCAATTTGCTTGGGGGTGCTGCAGCGTCTATGGACGAACCGCCACTGAGTTTAAATAACATATTTAAGTTAATATGAGCATGTTTGTAGGAGCCATTGACCGAGGAGAGTTGGGGCAGGTACAGTGTAATAAAAAAATCCGATCAAAAACAACGCAAATCTGCAGCTCCAATTCAAATACCATGGGGAAATGGAAGAGACTGGTCTGCAGCACCGAATTCAATCGGCGGTTGGACTAAAGTCTTCCCACTGGAATCATTACCTGTAAATATTTTTCTGAATATGTATGTATTAGGGATTCCATTACCGGTAATATCGGTTTCGGTATTAAAGGTTTTTTTTAGCAAAATGTGGTCACCATGGATTACCGGTAATTGCCGAAATATACTAGATTATTTAATATTCTCATTAAATGGTCTACGTCAATACAAAAAAAAAAGATGGGTACACATTTCTAAGGAAACCTTTATATTTTATGACCCCCAATATATTATGTACTAACACTGAATTGTTTTGAATTCGGAAAGCAACATTTTAACGGCTAGTTTGCCTGTTCGTTTGACTAGCAGAACGAAAAAAAAAATTGGCACCTTTTTCGAACTGTTTTTCAAACGAGCCTCCAAGTGTAGGTACATATCTACCATAAATTTATAATCTTGAAAGAAAAGTACGTTGAAAATATCGTACTTAGTCCTAAGACTATTTTTAAGTACATACATATAATGATTTACAAGTATGTCATCGATTTTGAACTTACCCATCTGTCGATTTTTTTGTCAACTGAAATTCTAAAACGATCCCTTCCACACAAAAATTCTTAGATCGAATAGTACACAAAAATGTATATTTACTTTCGAGATTTTTTTCGTGTATATACCATACTTAATTCATCACGAAATACATCAAAGTTCAGACATTAAAAGTTTGTCTAAAAGGTGAATTTTTTAATTAACGATTTTTTTACTAATTATATATTTTTTTATTATAAAAAAAGCCGACCGTGGGTGGGTGGGGTTTTTGCAAATGTCGGTAATTTTGGAATACCTAGTATGTATGTATGTACATATATGTATGCACTTTGTATGATTTATTGTAAGTGTTCTACTTGCAGGAGAATAAAAAGAGAATGCAACCTGATTACGATATACGTACAGCCGTTGGAAATATTGCACGTTACAACAAAGCGGCTCGTCTTATCGAACGTCAATTTCCTGACGCCGAAGATGACCAGCTCAACGAAGCACTTCGTAAAGAATTACAATACCATATTCAAATATGGCTGCCTGATAAATGAATGTGCCACATAATAACGTTCAATAGTTCAATCTACTTATTTTTGTACTACATTTTAGGAGTAACGTTCATTAAGGCGCCTGTAAACGATCAACATATTCACGGCAATGTATGTATTTCGCTACATATGTACATATGTATGTACCCTAACTTGTAAACCTCGTAAATCCAAAATGACATTTTGTTCATGAGAGAGTTAAAACTGTTTTATTTTAACTGTGGGTGGAATCCGAAAGTTACAAAAATACGGTGTCTCGATTTCAAACAGACGAATTATATTTAGCGATTGTTTTTCCTGATTTTTAGCATTATGCTTATTTAATTGGCAATTTTGGATTTACGAGTCTTCACTTCTATGTGTACTTCTATGAAATCGTTTTTTTTTAAGGATTTACGAGGTATGTACTGAAAATGTGTTGAAAAACAAGTTTTTATTTCTGGCAATTTTTTATTTATGATAAATAGCACACATTACAATCTAGTTATTGAAGTAAATTATTATAAAAATCATGATAATCTCGACATAAAACAGACTTCAGTTCTTGTAAATCTTGAAATTTCCTGGGCTTGATTTTCAGGCGGCTAGTATGCAGTGAAATCCAATCATCTGTGAATCTTAATTTATATTTTATCTCACTTTGTCGTCCTTTTGCCGTCCTTTGTATTAAAATTAAATAAACAAAAATTATGAACTATGAGCTTGGTTTTATAATATAAGCTGGAAACCTTTGACTTTGGGCTTAATAAAACCACTTGCAAATCCATCGTGAATACATTATTCCCCTTTTCTTCGTCTAATCTTATCTCATCTCTAGCCTCTTTTTACTTTATTTCATTTCTTGATGGACTTCATAAATAGTCTTCGATAAGTTTCCTGTTTCATATTGGACACAAGTCTCACATTTGTCTTTTTTTTGACTAAATAATGAAATATTTTCTTTGTCCAAACTTCTCGAAAATTTACTCATTGAAAATGATGTTGCATTCTCACGATTTCCGATTTCGAATGCCATTCTGGTAACAGGTACACTTTATTAGACTTATGTAGATCTACAATAGTGAGATTCCATTTTAGGCAGAGAATCTAAAAATTCTTTCAATTTTATATTGTCGTCTTCAAATCGCTTCTGCTGTTTTCTTTTCGGAAAATTCAAAAATACACGAACTATTTCTTCAAAACGTAACAGACAGTTGATGCAACATTGTTATGTCTGAACATGAAATCAACAGTGGCGTAGATTTACATACGAGAGTTACATAATTGTTTTGTATATGGATAGGATTTACGAGTTTTTTGTGAAGGGTTTTTCTCCCTTATTTTTATAGTTATAGATTTAAAAGTTTTACAAGGAGGTGGAATACTACAAGAAAAACTAAAAATATCGATTTTGACCAAAAGTGGATTTACGAGGCTTACAAGTTAGGGTAGCGATATGTATTTTCGCAGTATTTCGCTATTCGCCCGTTGAGTGAAGTTTCTGTGTCGAATGGCGCTGCAGTCGTGCCTAGTGCGCGCAGTACAAATCTCACCACTGGCGAAATCCGCGGAGGTGTGCGAGCGCCTTAAAAATCCTAGTTGTGGGAGTCTATGAAAAGTATGAAGGGGCATATCTATGTATTCTATACCTATGGTGCAAATTCACGACTCTTTAAGGTGCCTGTAAACGATCAACATATTCACGGCAATGTGTTGCCGGTAATATTACTGCAATATGGTGATGTGGGCCGGAAATATAGTTTACAGTGTATTGCAACAATTCTGTAATTTTAACTATGTACCTATGTATTTTACAACTCGACCATACGTGCAAATATATTTAACGTATTTCTTTTCATGTTATGTATCTTGAATTTGCTGTGTATTAAAATTTATTTTAAACTGTCCACAATTTGAAATATAATATAATTATGTAAGATATGAAGAAAATAAGTTTTAAATAAGTCATTCTCCTTGCCGTTTACCTTTCTTTCCCTTCCAAAAGGTAAAGGAAAACCATTGGGGAGTATCTCATCATCGTCATTTTCAGCCGTTCACCATCCACTGCTGGATGAAGGCCTCTCCGATCCTCGTCCATTCCTGTCTTGAGCAATCTGCCTCCACTTGACTCCACACATTCTTCTCAATTCATCAGCCCATCTTCCACACGATCTACCTTGCTTTCTTTCACATCCTCTCGGATACCATTCCAGTATTTCTCGTGTCCACCTGCCATCCATTCTTCTCGCTGTGTCCACTTCAACTTTTTCACACGTTCTGCTATATCTGCCACTTCTTACCCATGTATTCTTATTACGATCTCTTCTTGTCATGCCGAGCATACATCTTTCCATGCTTCTCTGTGTGCCCTGGATCTTGCGTAACATTCTTGAATTTAGCATCCACGTTTCACAAATCATAACTGGCAGTACGCATTGGTCGTATGCCTTATTTTTTAAGCATAGCGGAATGTTGGATTTAAAAACACTGTTCATTCTTCCAAAAGCACTCCATCCTAATTCCATTCTTCGTTTTAGTTCTTCTTCTTTACAACCAGTCATATTCACCGATTGTCCTAGGTATAAATAACTATCAACTATCTCTACAATATGATTATCTACAGTGACAGGTGAATTACAGGTTAAAAATTATCATTGACTCTTTGTGTTTGGCGATGTATGTATGTATTCCATTCTATTTTCCATAAGAGAATAATACATATAAAATATCAACAAATTGTTTTTGTAATAAATACTTTGTAGTCTTAGATTATGTTGTATTTCGTTTACGTGTACATATAATATGATATTTTATAATCAACGTTCTTTAAATCGTTGAAAAAATAATTTTCTTTAATTCTTCGTATACTATGATGATCTTTTCATTGGGTTATTTCGTATCGTTCACAATCGCCTGTGTACAATTTACTCGATCTTAGTGTCGCTGAAGAGTCTGTGAAAATTTCAAGGGTCCAACACAATTTTAATGTAAATCTGAGCTGACTTAATTACAGTGGACGCTATGGCCGCGTTAAATTGTGCTTTATATGAATAAGCGAATTTGTTCTACGTGTAATAGAACTAGTAATTTGTGCTGTGTTTTAGTTTAGTATGAATTGCTGTTCAATTGATTATGGAAAATAGTGTAAATAACGGGTGACGACAGGTTCGACTACTTTCATTGTCTTCCTATTGTTTTAAGATTTTATTTCCACTTAATCTGACATAGTGGACTGTTCGAGTAAAATAAGATCATTATTTTAGAACGAAAAATGTATTAAGTCGATGTTCTCTATGTTAGATTAACTTGCGAAGCTGCTTTGATTTTGATATTAACATTGTTTTTTTCTGTATTTTTAATTGTAATAAATAACATTACCAATTTTTTTTTTACTTTTTTCATATTATTTTTATGTACCATGAAAGCAGTACACACTTGGTTAAAAATAGTAATTAATAATTTAAGTTTATTTGCATCATAACTGAGAGTTTGTATGGCGGATTATACTTTTTTATAATAATTTTATTAAGTTAATTGAAACTATTACTTATTTCGAGGAATCTTAGTAGATTTTAAATGTAGGTTTAATATATGCATATAAGTATGTACATACAAGGAAATCAGGGCCGAATTTTGACTTGTCTGTATCTTATTCGTATATTTTAAAGTGCTGGGAAAGATTTGACGATGGAGACATATGTATGTATGTATGTATATATAAGTAAGTTGATACTATTATTACGGCATTACGGGCATGTTTAAATAGACAACAGTTTCGAAAAAAGTAATTTAAAAACATTATTTTAAGACGTGTATATAATAGCCCTATTCCGTCTGTCTGTCTGCTGATAACTCTCGCTGAGGTAAATTATCAAAAAACAGCGTCGCGCGAGTGGGATTTGAACCCGAGATCACCGGTTAGGGACAGTGAGCGCTTACGCTGTGATCCAAACGGAGGTGACGACGGACCTGTTACAATTGGACAATATTAATTTTTCAATAGGCTCGCGACTTTGCTAAATTGTTACGTCGTTGTATTATAACGCGCCATCTATGCAAAAACTATACTCACCCACACAAACACTCACAGTACGGGTGATGAGGAACCGCTCCGTTGATATTCAACGGGCTTACACTAGTAATATACTAAAGAGCGACCTTAAAAATCGAGGATCCCTTTCTTGTATAATGGAACATAATGACATATTTAATGTACCAAAATTTTGGATTGCGTGCAGGGTTCAAATTGGGTAGAGGGCAAATGAAAATTCGCAGATATTGTGCCTAAAAAATAGATGCAAAAATGAATGGGAGTGAAAACCGAGTGCGGAATTTGAGCATTTTGAATTCGCCAAAAAAAAATCGCATACGTTCTGATGAATGGAGGCGAGGGCAAAATTTTTAAAGTAAAACCTCTGCTGCCATTTCATGTGCTTTCAATTTATCATCAAAGTACATATTTTAATGAAGGAGCTTAAATTATTTTATCTTAATTAAATTTATGAAAGCATATACAAAACTAATTACTCCGAGTATTAATTAAATCAATTTCATATGGAGAAATTAAATAAGACTAGAGATGGTTCTTTTTTTTTTTTAGCGAAACGTGCAATTTTAAACGAAGATTTTGCACGAATTGAATGAATAGGCGAGTGGTGGTGAATGTTAGCCAATTCGATATGGCTCTAAAGCAGCCCTGGGCAAACCGCAGCCCGCAAGCAATAAGCATCAAAAATCAGAAAAAAGTTTACTTTTTATTGATTAAAAAAAGTTTTGTCGATTTGTGAAATGTTTTATCGTTTCTGACATAAGATATAATTTGAATTTGCGCGCGAACTAGACGGGGCAAATATGAGAGCAGCCAATGCGTCACAACAAGAAGCTACTTTTGAGGCAAGTTTTGTTATTTCTCACATAATTGCAAAAAGCAACAAACCGTTTTCTGATGGAGAATATATTAAATAATGTTTTACTAAAGCTTATGGAGTTATATGTCCTGACGTTAAAAACAAATTTGAGAATATAAGTTTATCTCGGCGAACTGTAGTAAGAAGAATTGAAGGTATCGATACAAACTTGAATGAGCAATTATCATCAGTATTAGAATCGATCACATGGTACTCGATAGCTCTCGACGAAAGTAATGATCGAAAAGATACGCGGATGTAACTCTAAATTTGAAATTATTGAAGAGCTTCTGTCATTGGAATCACTTCAAACAACAGGAGCCGATATTTTTTTAAAAAATTGTTAATTGCTTAAGAAAATATAATAACAACTGACGGAGCACCAAGTTTGACGGGCAAAAATGTTGGAGCATTAAAGAAAATCCAGGATAAAATTTGCGAAAATTATCCTGATTACAATTTAATTACAATTCATTATATTATACATCAACAAGTATTGTGTAAAAATGTGTTAAAAGTTGAACATGTCACATCTTGTATTATATAACTTGTAAATTTAATACGATTCATTGCTTTTCTTCAAGATATTGAATCTGAGTTCACATATATTCCTTATCATAATCATATTCGATAGCTTAGCCTAGGAAAAGTACTTTGGCGAGTATGGGATATAAAAGAAGAAATCGTTCTATTTTTAGAAATGAAAAATATTATGGACTTTCCCGAATTAACTGACAATGACTGGCTGTGTGATTTTGCATTTACTCTGGACATCGTGACACACTTAAATACTTTCAACACAGTGTTACAAGGAAAAATTTATATGCCCATGATATGGTGAAAAGTTTAAATGGATTTCAATTAAAACTACGGCTGTTTCTTCAACATTTATTGATTAAAAGGGTAGACCACTTTGCAACCATGAAGTTGCTGAAGACACCAGATAATAAATTTGAAGAATATGGTGAAATTATTTATCAACGATTTGAGTGATGAGTTTTCACGAATATTTGGCGACTTCCGAAAAATTGAGACAAACTTGGCAATTAAAATTGTAATTGGTCTGCTCTAAAGTCTTAATAAACAAGAATATAAAATAAATTTTGGAAAATGGTACCAAATTATATATTTACATTTGAAGAGACAGAAAATCTTTGGAAATATGTATCACAAATTTAGAATTTAATACACAGTACTATGTAATTATAAAAAAAATTTTAATCACACTACAGTTCAACAAAATTAAAATGATATTAGCTAACAGTGACTATTTAATGCGAAAGATGGGCCTGTTTATTGTTAACAAGTTTATCAAGTCATGGTTCTATTGTTGATAGCGGACTTAATATCCATACTCTTCCCGTATTTTGTCTTAATAATAGTCATGGATGAAAAACCAGTTTCGCGGAGGTAAGTTGAAGAAAATGGGAGGAGAACTTTCATGGCAATTTCAGCAAGTTCAGGATAATCTGCTTTGATATGTATCCAAAAAGAAGCTAGTGAAGTCATAGTTTTAAAACCATATTCAATCCTTCGTCAGGAGATAGATCCAACAGCTTATCTTGCAAAATGATAAGCTTTTGATGCCATAAATGGATTTCGGATCCATCCAGTTCCTATCCGTGGATCGTCTTCTCTTGGAAAATAAAACTCGAAACGGTCAATTAATCCATTCAAGTTGCCTGGGAACTTTTTCAGAATTTGCCCTGCACGTGCAATGGATCATTTTTGCAAGAAAGTTTTTTTTGTTTTTGCTAAAATAAAGGAATAAAGGTGAATTATAAAAAAATATATTAATATATTTAAAAATATCAGGATCTGGTCAAAAATTTGAGGTGCCGGTCCGCGGACCACCACTTTGGGTAGCACTGCCTTAAAGCAGCGTTTCCCAAACTGTGGGTCGCGAGCCGATTTTTAGTGGGTCGCGAAAAATTCAAAATTCAAAATTAACATCTGAACGGTCTTTTTCAAAATTGAATATCATAAAAAATTATTTTCGAAATTCGATGTCTCAAAATCGTTTACATGATCTTTCATTATTGACAATAGAAGCAAAAGTGGCGAATAAAATGGAAACGAAGGACATAATCCAAGACTTTGCGATCATGAAGAGTAGGAGGAACGATTTTACATTTTAAGAATTTTCTCAATTTATGTTATTTATATAATTTAAATACCACTAAAACAGACCTCTACTTCCGGTTGACTGATTTATATTTTCGTAACTAGCAATTTCTCTCAGGATTACAACATTAAATATTGTGACGATACTACATATTTAAAAAGCCGAAAAAAATAATAAAAAAAAAAAAAATCGTTCAAAAAAAAACTGCCACTTTCGGTAGGAGGATGTTAACCAAAATCACAGTATCTCTTACGGCTAACGTGAAAACTATAGATATGAAATTTTGACTTGATCGGTGGGGCAGTTTCGGAAATATTCTTTGGTAACAGGATTTTTTAATTTTCTACAAGAAAAAAACCCTACTTCCGGTTTTAAAAAAGTTCCATATAAAATTTCAAGTTGATAGACATGATAGTTTCGGAGAAAACACACATACAGACACACACACACACAGGGTGCACAGACACAAAGCCATACAGACATTTTCCAGAAATCATGAAAACGTTATCAGGGGGATGATGCTTGATACAAATAATTCAAAATCTCGAGGTCGAATTTTCGCACCATCACAATACTTTATCCGATTGGGATAAAATAAAAAATTCGGGTGTGGCCAACTCACGACTTTATCCATATATTTGAGGAATACAAAGAGAAAAGAAATTATTTTTTTAAATATGTAAGTAAATAAAACGCATGCACACCACCACACCAACCAACATACATACATACATACATACATATCATGAAATTACTGTGTTGAGTGCGCGCGTATATGTAAAATACGATCTTCGGCATATATTCAAATAAGAAAAACTACCATTTCCGGTCGGCGGATTTTGATCAAAACCTTATTAACTCTTAAATTTTATATGGAAATTATAAAAATGAATTTTCAGCTTGATCGGTTAAGTAGTTTCAGAAATATTTCGTGGTAACAGGATTTTTGAATTTTCTACGAGAAAAAACCCAACTTCCGGTTGAGAAATTTTAATAATTTATTTTTTCGTAACGAGAAATTTATCTCGGAATTACAACATTCTAATATTGTGACGATGCCACATATGTAAAAGGCCGTAAAAAATAAAAAAAAAAAAACGTTCAAGAGTAAACTGCCACTTCCGGTAAGAGGATGTTGACCAAAATCACATTATCTTTTAGGACTAACGTGAAAACTATAGATATGAAATTTTGACTTGATGGACTTGGTAGTTTCTGAAATATTCCGTGGTAAAAGTATTTTTGACTTTTCTACAAGAAAAAACCCTACTTCCGGTTGACTGATTTTAATGATTTATTTTTTTCAACTTGGTATTGATTTATGGATTATAATATTACAATATTATAAAGATACCAAATTCTTAAAAGGTCAAAAATAATAAAATACAAAAAATCTTTCAAGAGTAAACTGCCTCTTCCGGTTGGCGGATGTTGACTTGAATCACAGTATCTTTTACGGTTAATGTGAAAACTATAGATATGAAATTTCGACTTGATCGGCTAAGTCGTTTTGGAAATATTACGTGGTAACAGGATTTTTGACTTTTCTACAAGAAAAAAATCAAACTTCCGATTGGTTGATTTTAATGATTTATTTTTTTCAACCAGGTATTGCTTTAAAGATTATAAAGTTACAATATTATAAAGATACCAAATATGTAAAAGGTAAACTGTTCACGTTCACGTTCAAGAGTAAACTGCCACTTCCGGTTGGCGGATGTTGAGCAAATCATAATATCTCTTATACCTTACGAGAAAATAATAGATATGAAATTTCAGCTTCATAGACTTGATAGCTTCGGAGAAAATGATAAAAATGATGAAAACTAAGGGTAAAAGTACTACTTCCGGTTGGAATTTTTTTATTTTTTATTTTATTAGTTTGAAGGTTGTTACACTTAGTAAATATGCAAAATTTCAGCTTAATGGGTAGGATAGTTTTGCTGGAAAATCAAGTCTACACAAAAATTGGGTGGTTGTCTAAGGGAAGTACCACTTCCGGTTGACGAAAAATTTTGAAACCCTTATCGATTGTAATGGCCGGCAAAAAACATATGAATATGAAGTTTCAGTTTAATAGGATAAACGGTTTTTGAGTTATTAGCGATTCTATACACAGATAAACCGACATTTTCCAGAAATCGTGAAAACGTGATCAGGGAAATTCCTGGTACAAATCAGTCAAAATCTCGAGGTCGAATTTTTGCAAGATCACAATACTTTATCCCATTAGAATAAAGCAAAAACAAATGGTCAAATGGTGACAAAATTGCACTGAAATTCTTAATAAAAAGATTCAAATTCAAAAAAAAAAAAGAAATTTTGTTTAACTATTATAGTTTTGTTTCAGAGGTTTAAGTGTACTTTTGCATGCAAATTTTATTTGATCGATTCGCGATTCCTAGATAATTTCTCGAATTCATAATCACAAATTATTTCAGTGTAATTATTTTATAATTTTTTATCTTATTTTTGCAATATGTGGATATGGAATTTCTAATTATAATTCGAATTTCGAACGAAGAGCGACGACATCTTTTAATACGTGATAATTCGCGAAATTCTTAAATACTAGTTATTTTCAATGTCTACCGACTCGTGGAAAATTCGAGAAAACTCGCTGTTTATTCTTCCAGTGCAAATAATGGAGAAATCATCTCGTCCACATCGAGACGGAAAATTTCATCAGACACATATGACAATATGGATACAGGTGGATTAAAAACAAATTAATAAAGGTATGATTTAAAAAGTAATTTATTAAGGCATTTTGATTTGACATATTTTGGATTTCACAGATTATTGTTTTTAAAATTGAACTAAAATATATGGTGTCGACTTAAGATTAGAAATATAGATATAATAAAACAATTCAGATAAAAGATAGGGTCTAATTAATTATTATTCAAGGTGGTGAAACTTTTGCACTTAATGGTATTAATATTGGATATCCCATAAATCTGTCGATGCTAAGACTGGCGAGGGTCTTCCATTTTTTAGTTTTGACATCGTATTCTAAAACATCGTTCAGATTTTTATATCTATCTTGTCCACCTAAAACAATTTAACGCGATTTGTTATACAGTACAGTTGAAACCAATATATATTACAATTGCCCCGGATTTGATGAAGTCGAATGAAAACTCACCAATGAAAAGAAATTTGTCCTGAAATAGACAAATACTAGTTCCGTATCGAGGAGAAGGTAGATTGCAAAATACGGTCCATGATTTTGCATTGGGGTCGTACGATTCAACACTGCTCAATTTCCTAAAAGATGGCAAACTTCTACCGCCAACCACAAAAAGCTTCCCGTTGATTGCAGCGCTCTAAAACATTTAACGATGATATTATTAAAATGCATCTGACATTAATTTTGTGGAAAATTCAACAGTTATTGTACTATTCTGAATGGTAGCCAAAAGATAAAATGTAATTTGATATTCACCATATGAAACCATCTGTCTTCAATCATCGGAGTGCAATACGACCAAGTGTTGGATTTCGGTGAATACATTTGGACTTCTCTAGTGGATGTTATCTTGCCATCTTTAACAATTGTACCACCTGTCACATAGATTGTGCCGTCAATGACAGAAGCAGAATGATGACACACAGCCAGCAGCATTGGAGCAACGTCAGTTTCCCATTTCTTTACTTTGCTGTTCCATCTATTCAAAATCCATTTATCGATTAACAATATTTCTTAATAATATAATATTTTATTTTATTTTTTGTTTCGGAATCACCTTTCCACTGAATTCATCCTTTTATCTTCTTTATTCCATCCACCGATTGCGTAAACATTTGTGACTGAATCTTGAGTTATCGTCACGGCAGCGAAATTGGTACGTTTCTGATTTAATGGTTGCAAGGAATATAATTGCCCGTCTTTCAAATCTATGTAGTCCACCTGAAAATAATTAAATTTAGTATATTAAAATGACACTATGCAAATATTCCACTATTTCACCGATACGCTACTTGGGTCACTGGTTTGCTATATTCGCCACCACCAATCAGCATTATCCAGTTATCTACTAGAACTGGCACATAATTAACTCTATCAATCTTCAAGTTTTCCAATAAGGTCCATGTTTTTTCCCCGCTATTATAAATATCGATGCTGTTCATCGCCTTAATATATTATAATATACAAAATTAAAATTAAAATTCATTTTTCAATCAAATTATCGTGAATTGAAACTCACGTCTTCCATATACGATCCGACGAGTGCTAATTTTTCAGCAGGTTTTTGTTGAATGATTGGATTGGATGTGATTGGTTGATTGGACACGATTGGTTGATTGGACAAGATTGGTTGATTGGACAAGATTGGTTGATTGGACAAGATTGGTTGATTGGACAAGATTGGTTGATTGGACAAGATTGGTTGATTGGACGCAATTGGTTGATTGGACAAGTTTGGTTGATTAGACAAGATTGGTTGATTGGACAAGATTGGTTGATTGGACGAGATTGGTTGATTGGACACGATTGGTTGATTGGACAAGATTGGTTGACTGGACAAGATTGATTGATTGGCCAAGATTGATAGTTGGGCTTGGCTAACGAGAACAACGCATTCAGGACACCAACTGCAGTAAATAAAAACTTCCTTTGAGATAAACTGAAAAAAATAAAATAAATCGTATTCAATGTTTCAATCAACAAATATAAGATGTTTTTAAGACTCAAATACCTCCAATGACAGGCTCGTCAGTTTAATAGAACTCAAAAACATAAACAAGTGAGTTTTACGATTTACATCGTCAAAATTCACCCACAGTTTTACAGCTTTGAAGACATCTTCCTGAGAAGGCACTTTCAAGTCGTCTGATTTGATAATTTCGGCAACGGTGGAAGCTGACAGCCTAAGAAAATCCGGGGTCTTGTACAACTGAAACATAAATGAGTATGTAATGCTTTTCCATAATTACGTGACTATATAGGAAACTATATAGGAAATGATCGGTATTCACGGTAGCGAAGTGTTTGAGAGCGAAATCCATTGCAGCTTTTTTCCTCGCTGGATCATTTAATGAGAGTCTCAAAATCTTCATACAGCTGGACATATCAATCTTTTGGGTTTTATATTCCTCTACGGCTCTTTTTATGTTCTTGATTTTCAATATTGTTCCGAGCTCTTCAAATTTATTAATGATACCCGAATCCACACCTAAACGCGAATCAACAAAACAATATCAATATGATTAAATTCCAATAAAAGTAAATCTGATATTTACATATTAAGAACTTACTTATGTCTCCTGTATAGCAGTACTTCAATATCCCGTCGATGACATCGTCGTCAAAAGAGGATAAGATGTCACTTAATTGATGCGAATTATTCTCAAAAAAGTCACTAGACGCTGTTAAAACGACCATGTGAGCAAATATCCTGGAATCATATCGAGTGAAAATACAATTTAATTTAAAATAAACATTAAAGTGGTTTAAAATTAAAATATCTAACTAATTATTCATTTATATAACCTTTTGCCGCGAACAATAATAAAAACATCAGGGTGCTTTTTCTCTATCATGCATTTGTACAAATGATCAATTAGATTGCTCGTAAACTGGGTCTCCACTCCACTCATTTTGCTTTCAGAAATTTATATTTCTCCTGAAAATAAAAGTAAACAATATTATTTAATCGTGTGTGTGTGTAAAATAAAATAAAAATATCCGTAATAAATATACATATTGTGTATGTACATAGATACGTATTGGGTATGCAGATACATACTTACAAGACGAAAATCGGGACTCGAATGATGCTTGCACTGAAAATAATCATACTTATACGATTATGAACTTTGATAAGAAATAGATAACACAACCGCAACAAAGTAAAAATAGATATGTATGTATGTCGTTCATTATGTTTTTTTCTGTTTTATTGTGTTATTTCTCGTGTTATTGTGCTATGTGTTATTGCTTATTTTTTAATACATTTGTGTATTAATTGTAAAATAAATATAAATAATTTTAAATTACCAGTTATCGCTATTGTGCAATCGAATATTTCACATTATTTATAAACATACATACATATCTACATATGTAGAACGATTCTTATCTAATTTATATATGTATATATACACATATCAACATAGAACGATTTTATCTCATTTTCAACACGACCACAATAATATGATGATACTATGTAAATTGAAAACCACACAAAATAATATGTTGTTTCAAAGTATTATTTCACCATTTTAATAATTTAAAACACAACAAAGTGGCCATATTGAATGGTTAATGGCCAAATTAAGATTGTTATAATTTCAAACTTTGTTGTTTGTTCAAAAAAAGTTGTTTCAGTTGAAAGTTTACTCATGGGCAATCCGGCTATTTTGTTATTGTAAAGTTCGCACAAGATCCAACAGTTCAATGGGTCTGTCAATAAATAACAATATTTATAAGCAAATTTTTATATACGGGATAGGATGCTTTAAATCTCCAAAACTAATAATGCTAAGGCGATGAAATTTACGGAAATCTTTTTAACAATGATTTACATATATCGTGAAGCATCGTTTAGAATAGATTGAATCTGAAACATATGTATGTGGATTGGGTACTTTTTGTACAATTTTAAAGAATTTCACTACTGACATGGTGAGTCATGAAACCTTTTCTTTATATGCAGGTGGGCGGTTAACATATTACAAATTAAATAATAATGAAAAACTGGGCGCTGACCGAAAAAAGGTTGAAGACCACTGGTTTAGAAGAAGAAAACATTCAGTTGAAAAAAAAACTCGGCGATCAAAAAACAGCTGTATTTTCGTCACAGATTATCCTCCATCCTCGACAATATTTATTGTGGTTTTGCGTATGTCACGTTACCATTGTATACCGCAATGATAATGTTTGTTACTTGTGGTTTTAATTTTGTCGCTTTGAATAAAATAAAAATATTTACATCGCAATAATCTACGAGTATGTTATATATGTAAATATGAAATTTTCTATTAAATATTGAATTAATTTCAGCTCCGAAAGGAAATTCTCTTTTTGCCGAAGTCGACTATAAGCGTCAAGAAATGTTTAAAAAATGTGAGAAAGTTAACCAGGTATGTATTAATATACTATTTTTTCATTATATTATTGTATTATTATCTACTATTTAAAATTTGTTTCAGTTAAATAGAGAATTGTTGAGTAAACAATCAGAGTTGGATTTTCTACCTTGTGAAAAGAAAACACAATGGGAATATACTATACGCTGTTCTCAATAGATTAGACATGTATTATTAAATTAAAAGTAAATTTAAAAAAAAGCAATTCTTCCGCAATCGTGCATTGGGTTTCGGGAGTTTTGGATTATTACAGATTGGAATTTTGCCACTTTGATATCATTCTAAATTTAGATGTAAGAACATAAATTGAACATAACATGTAAATAAAAAAAAATGTTAACAGATACGAAAATAGAACAGAAAAAAAATAAACAAAGAACGAAAAGTCAGAAAGCTACAATACGATGCGAAAGTTTCTCAATGGCAAACGTTGCAAAAAATAAATTCGCTCATAGTAGTAAAGAATGAAATAGTCGAACCCTCGGAAAAGGGTATCGTCAATCAAGGGTATATTACAAACACTTCTTAATAAGAAGTGTTCCAAATTTACAAAAGCGAAAACTCTTCAATTGTAAATCACACTAACGAAAATGAAATATGAACATACTACATACCTATGCAAAAACTGGGAATATAAACGAACATGAAGACTGCTTTTCAATAGGTTTTGTCAATAGATATTGTTTATAATGATTATATGAATTATTTTAACTTTTGTACATCCAATTTACTCTTATTAAAATAAGTGTCAAAAATGTATACACATATCATATTATTTTGATTAATTTTTTACTTTATTTTTATTTAGTTTTCGTTTGTTTATCACTCTTTTGATCTAATAATTTACAATGAAAAATATGTACAGATAATAATGGAGAACTTTCTAAGTATGAATCAGTAGGCCAATATATTTCACGCGGAATCGTGTTGCCATATGAAATGTATTCAAAGAATTGAAAAAGACCTAAATTAAATTTATTATAACATTTAGTTGCAGATCACATTTCAAATATATCATATTAAAATTACATGTACATGTTGACATTTGAATATGTACTTAAAATAGGACTGTTCAACACCAAAAATGGTTCTATGACGAAATATGTATAGCCGACTTTAAAAACAGCCTATATGTATCTCCGAATCTCGAGCCAATCAGCATTTTTTATTATTAGATTCGTATTGGGGTCATAAATCTATCGGAAAAGTTACATTTCGTTGGAAGTTCAAAAAGAGTCATCAGCGTCGTAAACAGGGCAATTATTATCAATCATTTAGAAAGAAGATTAATATTCCTGCTAATCATGTTTGGGTGAGTAAGAGAGATTCATACTATGTAAATACTTGCCGATGTGTAAGTAGATGCAAATGAAAAATAAATGTTAAGAGTGTTGGTTTTTTTCACATTCGATGCCTCCCCAATGAAGAAAATTGTGTATTAAAGTCTAATGAACCAGAGACAAATGAAATTAATATGTGAACTAATGTCAAATTTAAAAGAGTGAAAATATTCATGGAATATGATTTGATTGATTAGGGTTTCAATATTGTATGACTGGTAATAAAGTCATCAACCGCATCAGTCGTGTGTATTTTATGTTGTTTTCAATCTTATGTGAAATATACTTTTAAAACTCATTTTTATTGTCTACGTGTTATATACACAATTTAGTTTAGTTTATAGTGTTTAAACATTTTGCTCATCCTGAGGTTTGAACAATTGTTATGTTTGTTATCTTATTGTTTTTAAATAAACTTGGTAGCGTATTTGAATTTCATTAATGATATTTATAATTATTCTTTAAAATTACTTTAATTATGTAATAGTACAGAAATTTGTGTACATATAGGGAAAAAAGTTAATTTGAAAACCTTAAAATATACATATATTATACCTAGTCGTGCCAGAAGTTCCGTTACAAAGGTTTGCGATCGCGTTGCTTGTAAACATCGAATTATAGGATATTTTTTAATGTTGCTTTCTATTGAGAATACTAGTGTCCTTTAGTTTTGCATAATTTTCGGTTGATCCTTCGTGTGATTAAGATGGAGTGGAGTGATTACGAAAACTGACCTTTGCCTTGGTGCATAGAAAAAACGCACAGGACACCTACTTTCGACGTCTCTGAAAACAACGAGACCATTAAAATCAAATGAGCTCATTCGTCAATACGCTACTGAAAGCTAACGAAATATTTTTATTTCTGACGAAAAAAATTTTACTTTTGAGGAGGAATTTAATAAACAAAATGACAGGGTGTATGCAAAAAGTGCACAAGAAGCACTGATCTAACTCATCCCATTTTTCACCGTAATGCTTACTTAAAAGTTTAGTGACATCTTTTAATTTATCCTCATTTGGTTTCAATGCCGAAGCGAAACTAAACGCGTCTATAAATACGTATTCGCACCCATAATAATATTATGTACATATTCGAAAGCGAACGAATTCTAGTTAAAATAACGTTTGATATGAGTGTCTTTTATTTATTTAATTATGTAATTAATAAATAAAAATAATATATTGTTTTCACAATGAAGCCGGGTTGCACTGGTCAAATTTTATGTCAAAATAACGTAAAATATATGATAATTTTAATTACCGATTTCTGTTTAATTGATTCTTTTTCCAAGATTCTTGATTAATAGATCGTTTCTTTTACTAAACTTTCGTGTGGTTTTTCAACTATTTACAGACGCTTTTATCACGAACCGGGCGAATCAATCGGAAGATGTTATTTTTCTTTTTAAAATCATACCATATCATACAAAAAATATCTAAAATGGTAAGTACGTTTAGGTTATCAATGTGATAAACGTCAATATGTAATATTTCCAATGGTTCCTTGGGCGATTCCGTGAAGCTATGTTTTTGTTTATTGGGACGTTCATATTTGTTAGTTTGACAAATGTCGCAATTGTTCATTGTCCTTACGTTCACTTTACATTTGAAATTATCGAAATAAACATGTCATTTGAGATGGTACGTAGTTTCGTTGATTCCCATGTGATTGTTTTTGGTGTGATGAGTTCGAATGGATGCGTCCTGATCGTAAAATTCGTCGTGATTATTTAAGTTTAAGTATCCGATTCCGTTTTTGAGACTCCTATCCGAAAATCCTCATCTTCGATCTCATTTATTTCGTGTTGATCTAGACGTGTATTTGGTACATATGTACATACACGTATTTGAGTCAAAGAAGGATAACAAAAATGCCATCTGAACTTCGATCACTATCCTATAAAATATAATGAAAGGTTGAAGAAAATGAGTCTCACATCTTTGGAGACGAGAGAGGCGCTCTAATAGAAGTCTACAAAATAATAAATAATAAATATAAATGCCCAATGAAAAACCTCCTTACTTTCAATAAAAACGCACATCTCAGAGGCCATACACTGAAATTACTAAAAGACAAATCGAACAAAATTGTCAGAGACTCTTTTTTTTCAAATAGAGCGGTCGAAGTTTGGAACCGTCTGCCAAATCAGCTAGTAACTTCCGAAAATGCAAATCTATTTAAAAATCATCTCGATAAGTTTTTGAACACAAATGGATTTTTGTAATCCTTCAAATATAAATAATTAAGAATTGTATGTACATACAAGTTACGTCAGACCCCTGGGCTCCATCGGCTATGCCGCCTGCCCATGTATTTTAAATAAATAAATAAATAAAAAATAAACAATTTATTGCCACATGGCTATGAGGTGCGTTAAATATCTTATGCGGCTAATTTTAATGAGTTAGTGAATTTCGAACTGTGAGGAAAGTATTTAAATAAAACGTTTATATCGAAATTATCGGTTAGTTAGTAAACACTAATGGTGAAAGACCCTATCAGGTCTTAACTAACTATTGCTAATACTATCCACTCATATTTATGATTTTGGTGGAGAGGGTAGGTTCCTGACAATTGTTGATCGGGTGGTATACAACAATCAACAAAGGTTATGGAGAATTTCTCGTCTTGTTTGTGACAAATGTGTTTTGTTGATCGTATAAAATGTGAACTGAGTTTTCAGTGATTCAGATTCCAATATAAAAGATATTATCCTGTGTTGTAGAAAAAAATAATGAGATATAGTGGTGTCCGCTGTCTATCCATAGCTATACGAACGTCGTTAATATGGTGGACAGTACGGTGGTGTTCATATAAGATACAAAAGAGTTTGTATATAATTTTATTTCGTGTATAAGTATGTACAGGTACAGGTTTATGCACAAATAAGTTGAGTGCCGCTAGTCAGCGGTGATGATGTGTATGTTTAGTCAGTTGTATAGTGTTCAATGTAGATCATCGGGTGATCCTCGATCAGATGCTAGTTCGTAGATGAGAGCTCGAGCAGTTATGTTACATATCTCGTCTAATGCGATGTAGACGCATCCGATGGTTATAATTGTGACTACCGTGGATGTCCGGTAGAGAGATAATAGATAGTAGATAGTAAATCTTCGTTGGATTGGTGAAGCACTGATGAGTTGAAGCATTGTCGCAGCTTTTATATGGTGCATTTGGTACATTATCAGCATTGGTACATAATATTCACGTATTTTTATGTGCTGGTTTGGTACAAATCATTTCAAATAGATTTTCCTTCAGTGTGACATTCCAGGCCTAACAAAACATTTTGAACAATTTTCACATTAGGGTGTTTTTTCCAGTTTTAATTTGCTGTGTGTTGCAAAACAATTAGAACAAATTTTTCATTTGTGTGATTTTTCCACAGTGTGAATGGTCATATTATGTCGTTTTAATACGTAGTTTGTTCCAAAACTTTTTGAACAAATTTCACATTTGTATCGTATTTCCCTGGTGTGAATGTTCATATGCAGTTTTAATTTATTGTTCATTGCAAAACATATTGAACAAATTTCACATTTGTATGGTTTTTCTCCAGTGTGATTGGTCATATGTAGTTTTAAGTTTTGTTTTGTTGTAAAACATTTTGAACAAATTTCACATATGTGTGGCTTTTCCCCGGTGTGAATGTGCATATGTAGTTTTAATTTACTGTTTATTGCAAAACCTTTTGAACAAATTTTACATTTGTATGGTTTTTTCCCAGTGTGAATGGTCATATGTAGATTTAATTTACTGTTTATTGCAAAACCTTTGGAACAAATTTTACATTTGAATGGTTTTTCTCCAGTGTGAATGGTCATATGTAGTTTTAATTTACTGTTTATTGCAAAACCTTTTGAACAAATCTCACATTTGAATGGTTTATCCCCAGTGTGAATGTTCATATGTAGTTTTAAATTATTTTTCCTTGTGAAACATTTCGAACAAATTTTACATTTGTATGGTGTTTCCCCAGTGTGAAATGGCATATGTCTTTTCAAATATTGTTTCATCGCAAAACATTTTGAACAAATTTCACATTTGTATGGTTTTTCCCTAGTTTGACGATTCATATGTGTTTTTAATTTTTCTCCTTCCATCTGGAAATTAAAGCGACCAATAAAAAATATACTAATATGTTTCAAATAATGTTCAAAGGAAACTTTACTCTAAACTACTGCAATTATTTTATAATTATTAAATAATAATCTCAATTCGCCCATAATGAAAATATTACCGGTGAACATTTTCCTTCATTATTATATTGTGTATTGCACAGTGAAAGTTCATTGATGTTTGGATTGTCTTCCTGTAGATTGACAGGGTAATCTTTTACATCGTTTGTGGTCATTTTTTCCGAATATGTTAATTGTCTTTCATCATCCTCATCCTCCCAAACCGTATCGTCTAATAAAACTTCTTCCACTTTAATATTCAAGCATTCGGTTAGTTTCAGTCTTGCCATTTCATTATTTCTAATACAGGTATTTTTAAAATGGATGAGCAATTTGAGTTTGGATTCACAAGACAAGCATATTGTATCCGGCAGCCTGTTGTATTTTATCACCTGCGAGGAAAATACAAATTAAACTATTCTTTTTACATCTGAATTAGATGAGAGCATGTCATGCAAGTAAATCGAGGAACCAACCTGTGGCTGACAGCAGCTCCAGACATGTTTCGCTAATAAATCAGAGTAGCTACAAATAGGAACGGAAGACTCGGCTGACGTAGAACATAGGCAAAGTCGACACTCCATTATACTATACTCTTTACAGTTCACAATCTTCAGTACTCAGAAAGTACTTCTCACTGAAACCCACTTAAGAGACAATAAACAAGGATATCAATTTTAGAATTACATACAATTCTAATATGGGGGAGGCATATGTGCGGCATAGGTCAAAGAAAGGATAGTTTCACCAGTGATGAAATTATACATGGTGACGTATATGATTCCCCTTTGGTGCAGTACATAATGTTTCTCATGTTGGTACAAAGGGTGATCTGTCAGCTGTCACTCTGACAGTTCTTCGCTTGACTTATTCCGCAATTCATACATGTCCTTCAAAGTTCCAAACTTCTCAATTTTGATTTGAAAATGCACCATTAATGTAACGACATTACCGTATAACCTATATAGTTTATAATTTTAATGAATCACATCTAATGTAACTCACCTCAAAGCACTTTAGCTGCCAAAGTATGTACCGGGCTTTACACACATCTCTCCGATTGGTAGTGGCTCGTTAACCGGCCTCGGCTATGGGACTTTCTGCTTTTATTCGACCGTAAGTTTGTGTGGCGCCATCTGTTGAGTGCACGACTGCACGGTGCTAATATGTAACGTCAAAGAGTGAAGGCTCACACACACCACACGCCACGCCACACACGTCTTCTGACAAAATCCTAAACGCATGATATTCTATGGTTTTGTATGGCGTAGATACACAGAATGAACATAGTTTTTAAATCCAACATTCCGCTATGCTTTAAAAAAAAGCGTACAATCAATGTATGGATGCTAAATTCAAGAATGTTACGCAAGATCCAGTGCACACAGAGAAGCATGGAAAGATGTATGCTTGGTATAACAAAAAGAGATCGTAAGAGGAATACATGGGTTAGAAGCATGACTAAAGTGACAGATATAGCGGAACGTGTGAAAAAGTTAAAGTGGTGTTGGAGTGCGAGGAGAAAGGTTGAAGAAAAACACGCAGCGGACGTTTCAGTTGTTTGTTTATTGTGAGTGATGGATACCAAGTGAGCGTCCTGTGTGACACTCGGTCGCCGGTACTAGGGTTGCCAACCTCAGCCCATTAGTTCACTGAGTACCCACATTGGCAATGAGCTGGACACAGCGTATCCGAGAGGGTGTGAAAGAAAGCAAGTTAGACTGAATGGACGATGGGCTGATGAATTGAGAAAAATGCGTGGAGTCAAGGTGGATGCAGATTACTTAAGACAGACAGGAATTGAAAAAGATCGAAGAGGACTTATCCAGCAGTGAATGGTGAACGGCTGAAAATGATGATGGTGAGATACACACTTGTAACACCCCACCCCACCTCACAATTCATAGCAACGGAATCACGTCACGTGTGGTGTGGTAAGTGTGTGTGAGCCTTATAGGCCCGAGTACACAGGCTCAGTACGCGCGTTTCTTTCACTTGTGATTTTCGTTAAAAAGTGGAAATAATCGTTGAAATCAAAGCCACTTTGATAAGATTAAAATCAAAAATGGGATAAAATTCAAAATAAGATTTTCAACACCGTAAAACTGAATAAAATCTATAAATTGTGACGTTGTTCTTCGAACGGTCATGGTCGTAGTTATAGTCCTTTAGTACACAAATATAAAGTGACAGATGGAGGAGAGATCGAGATGTCAACCTGCGCCCCCAGAAGGCGCTCCGCCCCCTCAACCACCTCCTCCAATCGGACCTGAAGATCTTTACGATGAGCTCGACGATTTTGACTTCAGCCAACAGCTAAGAAAAGTACTTGCCTAACCTAACCTCAAAATAATGCCATTTACACTGCCGTCCTAAGCCCACTTAACGTAACTGACAAAACAACAATATCGAGATAAATAGACTTGAAAGTTTTATTCTAAATTTGTGTTTTTCTTCATATATTACTGATTTATTTAAACTTTTTTTTAGTGCATGAGGTTATTTTCTATTGTGTTTTGATAATTCTAAAAAAAAAAAAAAAAAAAAAGAATACTTTAGTAGTTACGTCACTTCATTATTCATTATTAGAGATACGGGATTTTCGCATCTGTTTTTATAAAATTTCGCGTTTTGGAGCAAATAAAATAACAAATTTTCGCATCTATTTAGCGCTTATTTCTTTTTCACAAATTTGAAGTTAACAAGTCCAATTTAAATACAATTAATAGAGAAACAAAACAAAACATGGATACAAAAATAAAATATGATTAAAATTAATTAAAACTCAGCATAGAACATGTTTCTATAGATGATTGTTTTAATCTAGTACAGTGGTCGGGAACCGGCGGCTCCGTTTATAATCCAACACTTTTCGTAAAATAAAATAAAAAAAATGTAAATTAGTTTTTTTTGACCCTAAATTTACTCGCGTCTTATTGAAATTAAAAGTAGAAGTATTTGAAACTGAAAAACTAACGGAAATGTTTAGACAAGTGGAAATAAATTTAACCACCAAAGAGAGCACGGCAAGTGGTATTATATTCAAATTTTGGCAATCATTTCCAGCCAATTATTCGAACGTTAGGAAGCTTGCATTTGCTGTCTTGACGCTTTTTGGTTCCACATACAATATTGTGAACAATTTTTTTATTCGATGAAATTTGTGAAAAATTCGTACCGTAATCAATCAAGTTTTAATGCACTGATGCAATTGAAGAACACTAAATACGTTCCGAATTTAATATAAGTTCAAAAGTTCAAAAGACGCATTAGCTTTTAAAAATAACATTAAAATCTGTTTTCAGACAAAATATTTATTTTTAGGGCTGAATTGTGTAACGTTAAGTAATATCTCTGCAGCCTGCAAGTGAGTAAAATTTATATATATATGTACTTATATATGTATGTACATATGTACGTATATATATTTTTTTTTATTAAATTGTATAATATTTTATTAAATATAATTTAATATTTTATTAAGTATAATTTAAAGGTATAATAATATTGGATGATAAGTTAGATTTTAAGTTACACGGTCAATTTTAATAAAAAAAAAGTAGCTAAAAAACACACATTGAAGATGAGAAGTGATATTTGTGCGAGATATTTTTCATTTTTCGCATCTATTCGCATATTTTACTGTTTTCGCATCTATATCGCGATTATCGGTTTTATCGCATCTATATCGCACTTATCGCAAAACGCGATAATCACGTATCTCTATTCATTATTAATGTATAATACATATGACTATTCCAAACTTCAACCACTCTATTTGAAAAGAATGAAAGTATTGGTGATACTATTTCTGTGCGCATGCAGATGCGTTAGATTTAATAGCTTAAAAAAGTCACTTTTGGATGAAGATACATTAATTTTGATATGAAAAATTGCAAGAATACACTCCCATAACCCCTAAAACACATCTAACTCATTTTCGTAATTTTTGTCAGTTACGTTAAGTGGGCTTAGGACGGCAGTATAATCTTCAATAACCAAGCGATAGAACATTGAACTCATCAAAGATTTATAATTCGATTCTCAATACTTTCGACAGTTTTCGACTGATGTAAAGATTTTCATATTACTTCAAATCAAAAGAGTAATCAAGTCAAAATTTGTTTGACATTATTGTTGAGATGATTCCGTACAAAATTAGCACAACCTATCATTCTACATACCAATTAATTGTCCTTTATTCAATCCTTTCAAGTATACCACTTGACATAAACCTACATTATGTTAAAAAATATTTTTTCAGCTCTTGGAAACCAATGAAACGTTACGTGGAGAAATAGCCAAACTTAAGATTGAAATTAAAACTGTCACAGAGGTAATTGCACAATCGGTATACTGTTTAATTTGTGTGTAAAATTCGCACGTGCATATTATATTGTTGAAACTTTTGCAGAGGTGTAGTCGTATCGAAAAAGAAAATGATAATCTGCAAACGAACATTTCGACTTTGTATAAAACGGCCACCACGGAACTGAAACGAAAAGAACGAATGTATAACGAAGTTCGCGCCGAGTTAGTGGATTTTTATTTTAAATTCAAATTATATATACTGTATACTGTACGATTGTATTTTAATTTACAGATTAGACGATCTGAAAAAAAAATATATTTTAAATCCCAGAAGTGCACAAAATACTTACAACAAACCGAATCCTTCGACCAATACTTATCCTAACAAGGTAATCAAAATTTACTTTATAGTGAATTATTCCCGAATAAGGTATACAGTTTTTTTTTCTTCCAGGCTCCATATCAACACGTAAATGATAAATTAGAGCATAATCCGTATAGACAGCCATTGTCGGAATCCAGACCAAAATACGGTGAGCGTCAACAATCGGATAGTACAGAAAACAAATCTAAATATCCTTACGATAAACATGACAGGAAACGTCTTCGCTCACCATCGCCGCATAAGTATGCTTTTTACCGTAATCATTACGATTCTAATCTATGATAGTTTTAAATAATATTTTAATTTTTAGATCAAATCGACGGTCGCCGAAACGGCGATACCCAGAACACAATATGAAAACCAATAGTTCAAGATGTAGCAGTAAAAGTAGGTCGGAAAGATCTTACAATAGACGATCTAGAAGTACCGATAGACGAATAGAAGCAACGGCTAAAAAGTTCAAAGATTTTACTTATAGAGATTACGATAAACCTTCTTATCATTCGCGCAATAGCAGCGAAATGGTGAGGTCTCAAAAAAGCGATTACCGAATTGAAGATATGCAAAACCATGTGCCAATTGACAATTTAAGGCGGGAAGATAATCCAAATGAAAGTAAAATGAAGCATATTGATAGTCTTCAACAGTCGATTGTCGAACACAATAATCGTATTCGGCAAAATGTTATGGAAAACTCAAATGCAACAGTCGTCTTGAAGGAAGAACCGGTTGATTATGATTATACGGATGTTAATACAGATTATATAAAAAGAGAGGAACCCGACTCTTATACAAGTAAAAATAATGAAGCCATTGAATATGCAGTTAATCCAACTGAACCAATTCGCAATTTTGCAAATGATAATTTGTACACTAGGAATAATATGGATGGTAAAATTGGTGAAATGGAAAATGACAAAATTGAGAATGATAATAGAGGGAATCAAAATACGGTAAAGACTGATAATACTGTTCTACTTTCTAAGCCTGTTAAATGCTCTAATAAAGAGAAAATAAGCGTGATTCACGAGAAAAACAAAACACATATTAAAAAGAGTAGAGCCGATGATAAAGGGAATCTGGATAGTAATGATTCTATAACAGTGATGGAAACCTCACAAAATAAAAAACTAAAAAAAAAAAAAAAAAAGTCCCATTCTTCTGAAGCCGATCGTACAAATGTAGATAAAAAAATTAGTAAGAATTATGATGTGGAAAAAGACGTAATGGTGTCAGAAAATGTTACGATCGATAGTGTAAATTTTATTTCACACGAAAACAATCAAAACATTGAAGACAAAACGGTTACAAAAGTAAAATCTAAAAATTCCGATCATACAACAAAATTATCCAAGTATAATAATTTAGAATTAATTACGTTGAAGTGCCGTAACGACAAATCTGAAAAAAAGTCTAATGTTGATCAATTAAATGATGAAGTAATCCCTGAAAAAAATCAACTGTCCACAACTGACGAATCTGTCGATGAACTAAAAACGTCTTCTTTTAATCAAAGTCAAAATACTACAGCTCGCAAAAAACACGAAGCGATGGACGAATATGGCAAAGATTTTCAAACTATCTACGATAAAAGGCTTTCGACAAAACTGTCGAATGAAAGCCAATCAAAAAACGTGATACCAAACGACTGTCAAGAAAATAAAGTAAATCGAAGTACTACTAACACAACCGTCGAAGATAAAAATCTATTTGAAACCAGTCTAAGTACATCAGCTTCGTCGAACGAAGTCTCCGTTGATTCTAGCGTATCTAAAAAAGAAACTGTTACAATTGAAAGTCCTACATTGAATGTGAAAGTCGAAGAATCGCAATCTGAAACGAGTTCAAATTCCAGCATGTTAACCGTCAGCGATAAAATGAACGACTCTCGCGTCTCCGTCGGTGAGAATATCGGCGTCGATGTGTCGACAAAGTCTTCGGAAGATCGATCCAACAGTACGTCGAAGCATACAATGGTTACGTCCACCAAAGTGGACAATAATACGATCAAATTTACGGTGCATCGAAAACGAAGTCGAATAATTAAAAGTTAATCTTTCATATGTTATAATTGCTTAAAAAATAAATAATTTCAATATTATTATGGATTTTTTTCTTTATCTACATCAATGTCTCAAAATTTGTATTTTAACATTCTCCAACCTTTTCGTGGCCAAGAAAGCCACGTTTAAGTTATCACCAATTTTTCAATGGCTTCAATCAATTTTAATTTATTTTTATCGATGATTTATTAATTTTTTACATCTAAAATATTTAAGTAATTCAAAAAATTCGTGGATAATTACGCCAATTACACTGCAACAAAAAATCACGTTTTTGAGTTACCCGAGCGGAAACTCAAAAATTATTACTATTTCTAACCCACTGAATCCGAATATGATATTCGGATTCAGTGGGTCAAACTTAGTTAAGACTAGTCTCCGCTCCGGTAGTTTTGTTTTTGTTGCAGTGTTATTATGATCGCAATTTAATAATTTCTCAAAACTGCAGATATGCCATCGATTCATACATAAAGAATGGGGAAACGAATGCACAAAATTAAATCCAATATGAAATTATACAATTTTATTATGTGTTTATATATTATAGTTATATACAAAAACATGATAAAAACAATATTTTAATTGCATACCAGGTTTCAAATGTAAGCAAATAATAATATATGTATATATTTTAAAAAAAAAATCAGCATCATAACTCTATAATGGAAGAAATTCACACTGAATTTGTCAAAAAAGTAGTGATTTTTTATCATCGCTATCTTTGTAAGGCATATATGTACATACATATGTATATAACATTGGATATGCTGTACATGTAAAATAATAATCATTCGCCAAAAAAAAATAATAGCTGCTCTTTACTAGTATATTGAATAAATAGAAATAAGCTTGGTGCGACTTGACAATGTCAAATACTAAATATTCACTACACGTCACATACTATAATGATATAATTGTATGTATTTATTTTATATAATATAAATTCATCTCCCCTTTTACGCCCCTATCTATCTACTTTTAACAAAATATCTAACAATTATTAATTATTATTTATGAAATGCAATATTTATAAAAATCTATTTATAAATAAATAACAGAAAATATGTGAAACATTTTTAAACACGACGTATTCTTCGACGTCTAAAAGAAATAAAGTTGGAAAAGCAAAATAAGGGACGTATTTTATAAATCGTACATTAGACATTAGTACATATATCCCGGTCTATCCGTAAACCACTGGTACATTACGTGCATTTCATACCGCACTATTTCTAAATACATATATAATTTACACATTATAAAATCACATAATGATTGTGAAAAGTATCGATCACCATATTATATAATATAATGAAAAATAATCAAAGTACACGCTAACAAATGTTTAAATTTAATTTTAATGATATGAAATTTAAAATTTATAAGTTTTCAAATGTTGTATACGAGCGATTACAAAAATATTTAAAATTTCAAAGTATTACATATATACCTAATAATAATAATAATATTAAAAATCTAAAATATGTGATTTCTAGATAGATATTTTTTTAACTAATTTTCTCTATTAAATATATGTATAATATACTTTCAATTCACAAATATTATTAATATTTACATATCGCACACACACACACCTAACTAATACAAACTATGAAAGTTTCATTTATTGCTATACACATACACATACATACATACATACATATGTATATACTCACTCAAATGATTCATTCCGCAGTCAATATTCTTATTTTTATGACAGTATAATCACAATTGCATTTCATAAATCTTTTTTTATTGGTAATTTAAGGTTATAATTTAAATGGCATTCGTCGTGCGACCGAATCGTTTCCTCGTGCTCAAATCAGTGCACTGCGTCGATGTCGCGCTGAGCTCGGGATATTTTCACTTTGTCTTTCGGTGTATTGCTTTCGCCAGATTCCAACGCAAACATTTTCATCTTTTCCTTGAACGATAATTTTTCAGGAATAGGAGTGTTTCCGGCTTGTTGAGCTTTCTGCTGCTCGGCCAATCGCTTTTGACGTGGATCTCTGCAAATGTTTAATCAAAATATTAGTTAAGAATTATCGATAATTCCACATTCACACCAATAATATTCCACATTCCACATTCACACCAATAATACAATAGTAGCACAACTCAAAAAATACGATTTTGGAATTAGTAAAAGTCCCAACATGTCAAACTCGTCCTCTTTGCAACATTGGCACATCTGCTAATTCAATATTGGGACTGCCAGTCATTAGCTGATACTTCTAATTGACCGCAACCTGAACACTTACTTCTTTGATCCAGCCGGAGGAGATCCCATCCTCTACCAACACTTATTCTGATTCTTTGGTCACCCAGAAGTCTATATACATACATTCTAATTTTACCAGGATTCGGCATTATCATCAAACCGGATCATCTAACCCATTAAGTATCCAAAAAACGCTAGACAAAATCCCCTTTTTTTACTTTAAAAATTTATTGAACTTTATATTGAACTTTACTCATAGCATTTCAATAATAACGAAAACTTTAAACACATTTATCTAAACAAGTGATTGTTTTGAGTTGTACCCATAGATATGCCCCTTCATACTTTTCGGTTAACAAAAATCGTCGCAAGAGTAGGGATGAATGAACAGAACCCGAGACTCAAATAACAAAGAAGTGACTTTTTTTTTTTCAACACTTCGATTCCCACAACTAGGATTTTTATAGCTGAGTGACTATTCTACATATATATATATATGATTATGGCACAATTTCACTACACAAGACGGCATTTTTTACCAATTTCACAGTCAAATGCCGACGGTCAAAAACCAACTGTTTCCCACAACCAAGATTTTGATACCTGAGTGTCATGGTTAGAGTCGGAACATTGTTAAAGCGTGAGGGCGTATCTAGACTATTCTACATCCATGGTTGTACTACTATTGTAGCCCATGAGCGATATGTACATTCAGTACAGAAAAGATAATTAATTACCTGTAAACTTCTTGAGCGCCGATCACACCAGGAGTGTGAGTAACATTCGGACCGGTCGGTGAAGTCGGACTTTGGAGCATGCTCTCCGCTTCGGATATAAATCGCTGAAAAGAGAAATCATCATAATTTCAGACTCTTGCAAACGTTCTCCACACAAAATTATTATAATATATATATATATATATACTAACGTCTGGATCTTCTCTAATCATCACCATTTCGCTTTCTTGCTTCTCGATATTGGACGATGTGGATATTGTCATTGTTGCCGAATCGTTATCGTGAAAACTGACTCTCTTGTCTTTCATACCCAACGTATTATTTCCCATGCTAGAATTTTGATTTGTCACCGACATTTGACTCGAAGTGGACAAATTGGATCGGAGCGCCTGCTGATGGGACATAATTGCAAATGACGAACCTCTTTCGGGCGGCGGCGGAGCACTTTGCAAAGCATTTTCTTGATTGTAATATTGCAGATCGTAACGTGCGTTCGAATTCGCAGCATCCAAACGATTGTAATTGGCCGACGAGTTGACGTAGAGTTCTCCCATCGCTTGGGTCAACTGATTAGTGGGCACCACGTTAGCGTTCGTTTCGAATTTAGGCAGTGTGGAATTACTGTTCATGTTGTACGCGTACTGTTGATCGTACTTGGTCGTCGCGTTGCCAATTTGTTCGGTAGTGTATTTCGCAGGGTTAGTATCATACTTGGTCGGTACATTAGTGTCGTATTTGTTGTTGATGTTGTGATCGTATTTGGAATTGACCAGGTCGTACTTTTGCGTCGGCGAGTCGTACTTGGATACGTTGTCGAATTTTAAACCCTGAGGTGTGAGATTGGTCGAGAAGCTGGCGTTCTTTTGCGATTTGTTCGGACTTTGCGGTGAACTCGAGTTGAGATTTTCCAACCGTAAATTCGATTTCAGGATTGATTTCGGTTGAATGGACGGCATCACTGGCGGTTGAGTCGACGTACGGTTTTCTTGTTGATTTGGAATGTTTTCTTGCTGCTGAAAGAAATGGTACGAGGTTAAAATTTTATTTCAACACCGATCGCTTATTATATTCATTTTAATGTTATCACCTGTTCACCGCCGTTTACATTACTCGTGGCTACCGATATGGGTTGAATACTGCTCACTATATTACTAGCAACCGGTACCAAATTTAGATCCGGCGTAGGATTATTAGTGTTAGCTAGCCGAAGTAATCCACCCTGTGGCATAGGCATCGGCACCGATGCTCTAATTTCAGCCTCCTGAAATTAATTTAATAACCTTTGTAAAGATACATTCATTTGTACTTGATCAATCTTAAATCTATAGAGAAAAATACCTTATCATCATCTTCCACTTGTGCTTCTTGAGCACGCCTCTGGAAATCTCGTTCAAGTGTCAAAGCACGGAGTTGCTGTTCCTGTTGAGGCGAACGATGATCTTCGCCCAACGAATGTAATGCGCCGATTTGTTGATCACGCCATACTCGCGCTGCAATTCTTCGAGCTTCCATTTCCTGTAAAATCAAGAACATTCTACATTAGTATTACAAACATAAAAGAGCTAAAGGCTGTGTGTCGGTCTGTCCGTCAGGAATTGTATTAAAATAATTGCTTTAGCACAATCAATACTCGACACATATGCGTACATGTCTGCTGAAGGTTATTATTATAGTACTAGTGTAAGCTCGTTGAATATCAACGGAGCCGTTTCTCATCACCCGTACTGTGAGTGTTTGTGTGGTGAGTATATGTGTATGCGCAGTAGTATGAGAGCGATCCGCGGCTCTCCGGCCAGGCAGACCCTTGCGCTACTATACATATATAGTAATGCATACTTCAAACATGACAAATGAATATAGTACTGAGTTTTTAGTATTTATTTCTAATAATATTAAATTTAATAGTTTTTATACTATGTACATATATGCATAGATGGCGAGTTATAATACAACAACGTAACAATTTAGCAAAGTCGCGAACCTACCGAAGATTAATATTGTCAAATTGTAGCAGCATTCTTCCGAATTGGTGATCTCGAGTTCAAATCCCACTCGCGCGCGACGGTTCGTGTCTTTTAATCATTTACCTCAGCAAGCGTTATCAGCAGACAGACAGACGGAATAGGGCTATTATATTAATAATATTATAATAATTTCAAATGAAAAATATTAACCTTTTCTCTTTCTTCTCTTTCCCAAGGATTAGGCGGGTGTGATTGAGAATTTTGACCTGGTCTTTGAGTCGGATAGTATGAAACAGCCGGTGGATCAGACGTACTAGCAAAATAAGCTTCTAAAATAAAAATAAAACACTTAAACACATTTTTCTATTACGAAAATTAAATTAGATTAGTATTTAAATAAATAATTACCTTCATCATTCGGCGGCTGATGATAAAGAGGATGTGTAGCCGTTGGTGGAAGCGGTGGACCTTCTGGCATTTCATGCGTCGTTATTTCACCAGAAACACCTCGTTTCATACCCTACAAAATAAAGTAAAAATAGTCACATTAATTTCGCACAGTGATGAATTATCGAATTCCAAAAACAACAAAGTGGTCATACTTGAGGTTTCGGAGCAACGGGAGGTTGTTGTTTAGTCGGCGACATCGGAGCGTTCGGAGACATCGGTGCGTTATTATTATAACCATCTTGGCTATATTGGAATCTGCAATAATAATAAAAAATTGTAAGAACAATATAACGAAAGTATGAAAGCAGGCTTAAAAATTAATTTTAATAAAACTAAAATTATGTTTAATGAATTTTGCACGCAAAGCGTAGTCACAGTAGATAATCATATTGTAGAGGTAGTTGATAGTTATTTATACCTAGGACAATTGGTGAATATGACTGGTTGTAAAGAAGAAGAAATAAAACGAAGAATGAAACTAGGATGGAGTGCTTTTGGAAGAATGAAATGAGTTTTTAAATCCAACATTCCGCGATGCTTTAAAAAGAAGACATACGACCAATGCGTACTGCCAGTTATGACGTATGGAAGTGAAACTTGGACGCTAAATTCAAGAATGCTACGTAAGATCCAGTGCACACAGAAGCATGGAACGATGTATGCTCGGTATAACAAGAAGAGATCGTAAGAGGAATACATAGGTAAGAAGTGTGACCAAAGTAGAACGTGTGAAAAAGTTGAAGTGGACACATAGTGAGAAGAATGGATGGCAGATGGACGCGAGAAATACTGGAATGGTATCCCAGAGGATGTGAAAGAAAGCAAGGTAGACCGAGTGGAAGGTGGGCTGATGAATTAAGAAAAATGTGTGGAGTCAAGTGGATGCAGATTGCTCAAGACTAACAGGAATGGAAGAGGATTGGAGAGACCTTCATCCAGCAGTGGATGGTGAGCGGTTGAAAATTAAGAACAATATAAAACAGCGTACAATAAAATTGGAAATAAACAATACCTATTGTGTTGAACCGGCGAAAGTAAACTGTTGTCTCCGTGAACGGCGTTCATCGAACCGCGCTGCTGTCGTCTGGTGACTTCTTCAGACATCTCGGCCAATTTAGCCTGTCCTCTCACGTTCAATGTGTTCATACTACCGTTGGGCATTTGATTGTTGTACGAATTTTGAGTTGCGTACGAGTTTTGAGTCTGGCTTTGACTGGCCGCGTGACTCTGTCCAGCAAACTGACTGTTGTAATGATTCGAGGAGAGAGTCGTAGTCGAACCGCGTCCCAAATTATTAGAAACGCTAGCTGAATGAGCTCCTGACATTTGGTTGTACAATTGATTCTGTTGATTCGATTGCATATTCCCTTGAGCATATCCTTGATTCACGTTCGGCATACTTGGATAATTGCCTCTCTGAAAATGTGGTGATTACGTTCAGTCAATTGTAATAATTAATTAGCAAGTATTTCAAATTCGACACATACTTGATAGGAAGTTTGATAGTTTTCTGTACTCAAAGGTAAGTCTTTGGTACTTTGAGCGGCTCTAATTCCGTTGGGACTCTGCACTAGATTTTGATTCACTTGATTACCATAATATGCAGATTGAGGTCTTTGACTACTTGATAATCTATCGACTGAACTTTGCTGCTGAATAATTCCTCCTTGATTATCCAAATTCATGTTGGCTTTCGACTGTGAAGATCCGTGTAACTGAAGGTTGTTTTGCGAATTGCGCAAAGTAGACGACCTGTAAGTTTAAAGTTTATCGACCGAAGTTACATAATATTTGAACCACATTATATAAATGTTAAATTATTCAGAGCGAATGAGCGTACCGTTCACCCAATCCAGTATTCCTATAAACGCTAAGATTTTGATAAAAACTGTTTTGCTCCGACATTTGTGACTGTTGCGGTTGACTGTTTTTCGTTTTCAAACCGATCATTGCCGGAATGCTGTTATTCGAGGATGTTCTAAAATCAAATTAAAACAACACGTTTAGACATACATATTATATAAATTTCAAAAAACACAACACACACACACATACACATTAATAACCTCGAATAGCCCGGATTGAAGACCTCGTGCTGCTTCGTATGTTCGTGCAACGCCGGCACACTCTTCGATGACTTGACCGTATTAGTAAGGTGACCGGCAGCCGAATTCTGCTCCATTTCGAGCTTCGACGGAAGATCCCTCTCGGACATTCTGCGTGGACCTACAAATTAAACGAAAATTGTATCAAAACGTTCAATAACTATGTATTATATATTCAAAGACATGCAATTACAAATTCATAAGAAACAAATCAAAAAAATAAATCAACGACCGTAATACTCTACGATAACTGAAATAATACAAAAAAAGTGATCAGAAAAGATATATAACATAAACAGTACGAAATAAATAAACGGCATCATTCCAAAAGTAAAATAATCCAAAACGAAAAGGTGAACATCGATCTTTAAATTCTTGTAAGCTTACTGATATCTTCGTACGATCGACTTTTCTTGTTGATCATTCTCGTCGGCCCGTATTGAATCCAAGCGTATCGTGGAATAATCTGTCTCCGTTGTAAACTAGCTTTATTATCATCGATACGACACACTTTCATGTACATCGGTTTGTTCGCAATAAAGTTCGGACAACTCATATGTACGTTACTTTTCGACGGGCGAATAATACTTTGAGGCAAATCATCACCGATCATTAGATTAGGACAACTTTGAACGACGTTGTAGTTTGATGTATTCGACGATGGTAGTTTCCTTTTTACAATGTACGATTGAGGAAATTTCTTCCTCGGCAGTAACAGTTTAGTTTTTTCTATTGCTAATTTTGGCTTTTTATTGTTTATATTTACGTTAGGTGTCGACGACGACTCACAAGATACTAATTCTAAATTTCTAGGCACTAACGATCCCGTTAGTTTTTCCAAACTTCCAAAGCTTTTATTCAACGGTGATTTAATATTACTTTTTGAAGGTGATCTTGATTTTCCAGCATCGATTTTTGAACATTTGGTATCTTCTTTATTTTTCACATCGACCGTTGTTTTAAGACTCACGCTAGATTTATAAACAAAATTATTAGACAAAGTATCATCTAAGATTGAACTATCAAAATTACTTTTGGTCCCATTTTTAGACCAGTCTTCAAGCAACATTAAGATTTTTTTCTGTTCTTCGGATGAATACTTATCTGATTTGTTATCACGCACTACTTCCTCGTGATCAAATTCGAAACTATCTAAACTGGAACTCGTTACTGTTACCGTCTGCAATTTATTATCATTAATTTTGACACCACATTGTGATATATCGGGAGTCGATTGACAATTTCGATTGTTTGTTTTGGATTGATACGTCAAATTAATATCGTTGAAACGTTTAGCTATTGCTTTCACTTTACCGAAGCCTAGTTTAACGTCTGACGTATTATCACACTTGTTATTATTCGCTTCGGAATTTGAATTATCGTTTATGTACAAGGTACAGTTCATTTCATTAGTGATACTGTGAGAATTTTCAGTAACGGAAGTCAAATTTAATTGTGTATTTATTTCAGAACAGATATTCTTTGTCGGCGTTGAATTATTTTCGTTTTCTAAAATATTGTATTCGTTAAATTCGTTCAAATGAATAATCTTTTTATTATTTTTTATAACTTTGCTAGAAAATTTAGTTTCTTTACCACTGCCAAAATTCATTTTTATATTATTATGATAATGATTACTTTTTTGATCGAATGAACTTTCTGAAAAAAAATTTTGATCGCTTGGGCTTAGTCCTAAAAAATCATTTTGTTCAGAAACATTGGAAACCGTATCTAGGGTAGTTTTCTCGCCTTCATCTATAGTTAAATTGTCTAAATTCACATTAATTCCGACATCACACGATTTCTTCTTTTCCGAATTCGAACCATCGGATTCGTTATCCACGTCAACAACTGTAATCTTCGGTATTCTGTTTTTGTGGTTTTAAAATATCGTTAAACTATCTTTATTATCGCACAGTAGCGTTTCCGTTTCATCGTCAATAAATGGAATTTCATCATATTCTGACGTGTGCAATACGTCAGAAGCTTTAACAATACCTTTAGGTAGAGAAACTTTCTTTTGCTCTATTACAGTGCCAGTGGGTCGAAAATAATTACAAGTGTGAGTATTGTCTAATTTTTTCATTCTTTCAGGATAACTACAGTCCGAATCGCACGATTGATTACTGGAATCGACGCATTGTTCAATATTTTCCCTCATCAATTTCCAAGTGCGACAAATGGATCTAATCTCAGACGTTTGCGCTTCGTCGTAGTTTGTAAAGCTGAAAGTCGGCGGAAGCATTTTATATTCATTGGTCGAATAGTTTGGATCGTCAATGTCGTACAATTCTTCAAAATCGGAATATTCTTCTTCTGGATAAATGAGTTTAGGTATAAATCTATTGCCATTATCTAAACTATCATCCGAGCTAGATAAATAACGGTCTCTACTGTTTCTACGATACAGATTTCCTCTGAATGCATTGGTGTAATGCTGATGATCTGAGAAACCTGTTAAAAATATTCATATAAAATCAAATATCAATTTCCATTTTAAATATTGAACAAACTTCTTAGTATACAAATCTTGAAAATAACATAAAATTTCATTAAAAACATATATTATTACCTCTACTGGCTTGTGGACTCGGTTGACGCAACAACGTAGCGAGTCCGTGTAGAACTGCTCCTTGCTTGGCAACTTGTAACGTTACTACCGGTCCAGTACGAACCAAATGTTCAGCAGCTCGTTCTTGAGTTATACCGACCAACGAATGACCGTCGACTGCCAACAGTTGATCACCGGCCTGCAATCTTTGATCTGCAGCTGCAGCTCCACCAGCCACTACTGACTTGATATAAATTCCGAGCTTGCTCTGTCCGGCACCCTGAAAATAAACGTACACATTAGTAAATTGAAAATCTATGTACATCAAATACCATGGATCATTGAAATACACTTACTTTTGCAGCGACGATGCTTAAACCCATTCCGTTAGAATTTTTTTGAAGTTGGATGACTTGCACGACCGGCTGCTGTGGCGTCTTCGCCGATACTCCGCTTCCGTGATAGCCTTGAATATAATAAACACACGTTAATATGGCAACCGATTAACAACTCCAGTCACACTACCGTATATACATACACGCACACGGTTAGTTTATGAGAGTTATTAATATTTAACATACCGTTCATGTAAACAGTCCAATGCCCTTGAGAATGTGGTTGTGGAGCAAGTCTGCAAAGTCCGGCACGTTGCAACGGTGCCAAAAACTCGGCGAATCCACTCGGCAAACCGCGTACAACATCAGCACTGAAACCGTCTTCGGGAATCAAAAGCGAAAGTGGCAACGAGCTGCTTTCTTCCAACGTTATCTGCAATTATACAATAACATTCAATAGCGACAATTTCAAAACAACTACAACACAGTGTGTTTGATGATGATTTACCTCGCGACCATCAGCTCTGTGCAATTCATCGGCCACACCTTGAGCGTGCATAACGGCCGCCTCTACTAAATCGATCGGTAATTGTCGTATTCCGACACCGGCCATCTCTTCGGTAAACCCGGCCAATAAACATCGCAGTTGTACCGAGTTCAATTTGAAACATGCCGACATCAAATTGGCAATATCTTCCGGAGTGTTCTTGGGCGCCTAAAATATACCATAAAATGAAACAAATCATACCGTGATTGATTAATAAATTTAAATTTTTAGCACGTACCTGTAATAGATGAGCACATTGGTGAATCAAAGCCAGATAGCACTCGGCGGCGAATTCCAAACCTTGACGTTCAGCCCACGCACCAATTGGTGCCAATCTTGCACTGATTAAAGATCCCCATCCAGCACACCACATATACGATGACGTTACCACCTAAAAATTACATTTGAGATAATCAATTGTAATGTACATTCCGCTATGCTTAAAAAAAAGGCATACGACCAATGCGTACTGCCAGTTATGCGGTATGGATGTGAAACGTGGACGCTAAATTCAAGTATGTTATGCAAAATCCAGTGCACACAGAAGCATGGAAAGATAACGAGAAAATATGAAGCATGACCAAAGTGGCAGATATAGCGGAACGTGTGAAAAAGTTGAAGTGGACACAAAGCGAGAAGTATGGGTGGTAGATGGACGCGAGAAATACTTGAATGGTATCCGAGAGGATGTGAAAGAAAGCAAGGTAGACCGATAGGCTGATGAATTGAGAAGAATGTGTGGAGTCAAGTGGATGCAGATTGCTCAAGACAGATAGGAATGGAAGAGGATTGAAGAGGTCTTCATCCAGCAGTGGATGGTGAACAGCTGAAAATGATGATACATAAAATTATTGAAGTGATAATAAAATTCAATTAATACCTTATTGAAACACCAAACGTTGATGTAGTGAAATAGTTGAGAGAATAACTGAATCGTCAAAGCGGCATTCACTCGACACCGTCGCAGTAAAGCCATAGCGCTACCCAAAGCCGATATGACAGCTCCGACAGCTTCGGCTTCACTCGAACTTTCGTCCAAGAAAGGCGTCAGCACTTGAGATAATTCCACGTGGAAACATCCTACTAAATTGCTAAAATATTAAGCATATAAAATTACATTAATAGCCGTACAAAGTACAAAATTTATTCGAATATGATTTATAAGTGTACCTAAATGCATTCTGAACGGTGTGCGCGAGTATATCTTGAGCTTGAACCGTGAACGCCGATATGTGTCGATCGCATTTGAGGAAATGTAACAGCTCTGAACTGTTTGCCATCCAAAACGCTTGGACTGCAGCATCAGCGTACTTTTCCTGCAAAATTAAATACAGTTTACATTTCAATAAGCGTGCGAACATAAAGGCGCTCACACACCTTAGCGGTTTCGCTGCGTCAAACTGACGCCGCTATCGTCGTCCCATTCGCATTGGTGCGAATCAACGACGATAGAGGACGAAAACTTGACGCAGCGATATTGCTCAGGTTTGTAAGGACCTTTACTTTAGCAAAATTTAAAGATTGTTTGAGAACATACCTGTACAGTACTCTGTATTAGAGTTGCAATGTGGTGTACTAAGGCGGTTAATTTGTGGGCACGTTCCGTTGGTGTTAAATCAGGTCGATAATGTGTAGATGCTCTATATCTGAGAAATAAACATATATATTGAATGTAATAACAATCAACTATGTAAATAACCACTTAGTGTTTTGTCACAAATGCCCATTGGCTAACCATCGTATACGCAACAAGGCTTAGGCCCGGAACACACCGGGCGACTAGTTGCGCCACCAGACCAAATTTATGCAGTTATAAGGCCGGCAACACACCGGGCAAGTCTACTGCATACATGTCTGGTGTGTCTCGGGCTTTAGGTTCACCTTTTCTTTGAATGTATGTATATAGTTTGTGAGGACACGTCGTAGTTTTGAATTTCAATGAAAAAATGCGCATTCTTCAATAAAAATTTCACCTGCGTCGCATTTACATTTAATTTTCAGCGACTAGTGAACAGAAACGAATTGAGAACTTATGTAGGATATTCTCAGAAAAAAGTAAGATTTTCTTAATTTTTATACATTTTTAGGATCGGCAAAGTATCAACCCCAATCTATCGTACGTAAAAATTATTGATCCGGTAACTCTACCTAAAAGTAGGGTACCTATTTGATGTTTTCTATTGAGACTGGGTACTGGGATGAGTTCAAGATTGACAGTAAGGTATGTACATACCTGGCACAAAGATATAGTGTGTAAACTGGGGCTAGTTTAAAGGCTGGTGCATTGACATCTAATCTGGTAACGACGTTTTGTAGGAATATTTGTTGAGTGTGTTCGGGGAATTCTAAAACTGCCGGCAATATAGCTTCTTGACCTCTCGGCATTCTGAAAAATGTTAATATGAATGTAAACGAAATGTCAAATACTTACATATGTTAGTATACACACATGTCAATGAAGATTTATTTTCATATTTTATTGTAGTACCAGTTTGATAAACATTTAAATAAATAAAAAATAGCTATACCTGTTGGTATCATGTCCAGACCCACCACTTTTAGCGCTGCATATACTTTTCGTTTCAACGTTGCCGTCTAGATCAAATGTAGTCTCATAGTTGTCCTTGCATTGATTATTTGACATTTTACTCTGTTGTTCCTTGTTCGACACTGAATTTTGTACGCTGTTGATTCCGTTATACGGCAAATTAAATTGAGGGTCTTGCAACAGGTCAGATTTTGAATTGGCGAGATGTTGCGACATAATCAAAGATTCATCCTCCATTTTTACATTGTTATTATTATTGTTAATGTAGCCGGAAAGCGTGTCCGTTGTATCTATGGCATTTTTATTGTACGCCAGTCCGAAATTGTCTTGAGATCCCATTTTGTTTGAGCTCAAAATGGGACTCATCGCTCTTTGGAAATCGCTTCCACTAGTGCTATTTATTCCGGCAGGATCCATCGAATTTTGTATCACGTCGAGTTGACTGTGTCCCGATTGTGATAACGGAGATGTGATGCCGCTGCTGTTATCGGGCACGGGCGACGTCGGAGATCTTTTATTTCAATTGTTTTAACATTGTCAATATGCAAAGTTTTATGTAACAACATAAATGGACGACACAATTACATATTGATACAAAATAAAGTAAAAAATGTGGAAAAAGCGATTTGAATGAGTCGTTGATGATTGAATGAAAACAATAGGATCAGGATACACCAGCGATGATACATGCAAAAAAAGACAAAAAACAAACAAAAATTACAAACTAAAAAAAATTGGACAAGTAAAAATTAAAAATCTTTGCATATGGATGTAGTGTACATAAGTACATAGTATAAAAAATCTAATTTTAAATGTGTATTTTCAAGCATTACTACATGGTTAATGCGGAACAAAAATAAATTAATAACATAAGCATTGGATTCAATTAAAAAAAATTCACTTGAAGCTTTTGTAAAAATAAAAACGGCTATATTGTTGATTTTAATGTTAATTTTACGCACCTGTCGTATACTGAGCCAGAATCAAAGTGTTGAGATTGAGAGAGACTCCGGCTGAGTTTATTTTCTTGAGCAGGATCCACGAAACGGAAGGTAGACATGCGTCCAAATTTGATGACACAACCATGCTGCAAAAGTTTTATGAATATAATAAAATTTTTCAATAATTAAAAATATTACTAAAATTTTAAATTGTGTTATATTCATATTAAAAAGTATAAGAGCCACTGTGCCACACATTGAAAACTTTTTTAGGTGATTTAGATTCTAAAACCGACAGTGGCGTCCAATCTGAGGCCCGCGGGCCGCATGTGGCTCAATAAAGACATTTGAGGGCTCAACTTGTACCGCTACTTCTAAACTACATTTAATTCCAGAGCTTATAAAAAAAAAAAAAAAAATAGATACATATATCGTTCAAGTTCGCAATCTATCAAGATATTAATAAAATTAACAAATTTTCTTTTTTCTTATAAGTTTCATTTTTAAAAGATGATTTTCGAGTAAAAACCACAAAATTTAATGTACAAAATGTTCTATTTAAAAAAACAAATTTCACTTGCAGCGCATTTAATGTGTGAGTTTTGTACAAAATTGACTAATTTCCTGATAAAATTATAAATATTTTAAGTATAAAAGTAAGCAGAAAAATGTCACCAGTAGAGGATTTTTTCTTTATTTAACTAAAGTTATAATCTTTGCATTGTACATAAAAGAAAAACTAGATAATCACATTGTAGAGATAGTTGATAGTTATTTATATCTAGGACAATTGGTGAATATGACCGGATATCAAGCAGAAGAAATAAAACGAAGTATGAAACTAGGATGAAGTGCTTTTGGAACAATGAACATAGTTTTTAAATCCAACATTCCGCTATGCCTAAAAAAGAAGGCATACGACCAATGCGTATAGCCAGTTATGACGTATGGATGTGAAACTTGGACGCTAAATTCAAAAATGCTACGTAAGATCCAGTGCACACAGAGAAGCATAAAGAAGAACGTTTAAATGTGAAAAAATTCTTCATCGTGCTGCCCAAATGCTAACCAAAAGTTGCATTGACGCTCAGATACAAAAATAGTGTACACCTTTTTTAAAGAATTAAAAATTCCTCTCAATAGTTCAATTTAGCTGTGTACATTATAATTTCATCCATGTTTGACGAGCGATGAGCTCGTATAATACAAAATTCATAACCGAGCCCCATCGCACCGATAATTGGCTTGAATAAATAATTAATTCGAGCGAAATACCGAAAATCCAAAACATCCCAAACCAAATAATGCCCGTTGAATTTTTCACTACCTGTAATATTGTCATGTGATGAATTCTCTGTCCGTTCACATACGTGCAAGCGTCGGCATGGAGAGGCTTCACGGTGACAACACCTTCATTATCCGCCAAAACACAATGCCTAGGCTGGATCGACGGTCCATAGAGCTGCAAAGCTACACCGTTGGCTGAACCGACCTGAAAAAAAAACACAAATTTAGCCAACACTTTAAATTTAACAGTAGATTTATATTTCAGAACTAGTGTAAGCCCGTTGAATATCAACGGATGTGTTTGACGTAATTGATTACGTAACAATATAGCAAAGTCGCGAACCTACTAAGGATTAATATTTTCAAATTATAGGAGGCTTCCCATCATCGGTGTTGGGTGAAAGCGTTAGCGCTAACTCACCCAACCTGGTGATCACGAGTTCAAATCCCACTCGCGACGTTCGTGTTTTGTCAATTAAATTTGAATTTCAGCCTTTTTCCGAGGCGAGCTTCAGACAGACATATATAATATGATGAAGTTTAACTACATATATTTTATCATTTATTATCTATTATTTTCACGTAAGGTGTAAGAGATATAAGGAATTTGGTCAACATCAGTCAACTGAAAGTAGGGTTTTTTTCTTGTAGAAAATTCTAAAATTCTGTTACCACAGAATATTTCCGAAACTGCTATGGCGATCAAGTCGAAATTTCATATCTATAGTTTTCACGTTAGCCGTAAGAGATACTGTGATTTTGGTCAACATCTGACAAGCGGAAGTGGCAGTTTACTCTTGAACGATTTTTTTGTTTTTTTTTTTTTTTTTTTTTCGGCCTTTTAAATATGTAGTATCGTCACAATATTGTAATGTTGTAATTCTGAGAAAAATTGCTAGTTACGAAAAAATAAATCATTAAAATCAGTCAACCGGAAGTTGGGTTTTTGTGGAAAAGTCAAAAATCATGTTACCACGAAATATTTCTGAAACTACTTAACCGATCAAGCTGAAAATTTATATTTATAATTTCCAAATATAATTTATGAGTTGATAAAGTTTTGATCAAAATCCGCCGACCGGAAGTGGTAGTTTTTCCTATTTGAATATATGCCGAAGATCGTATTTTACAAACGCGCGAGCACTCAACACAGTAAATTGCATGTTATGTACATATATGTATGTTGGTTGTTGTGGTGGTGTGCATGCGTTTTATTTACTTACGTACTTGAAAAAATAATTTCGTTACTCTTTGTATTCCTCAAATATATGGATAAAGTCATGGCTTGGCTACACCCGAATTTTTTTCAATTAAATTTGAATTTCAGCCTTTACCGAGGCGAGCGTTATCAGAAGACGGACAGACGGAATTAGACTATTATATATATGTATAATAAAAACGAAGAATGAAACTAGGATGGTGTGCTTTTGGAAGAATGAACATAGTTTTTAAATCCAACATTCCGCTATGCTTAAAAAATAAGGCATACGACCAATGCGTACTGCCAGTTATGACGTATGGATGTGAAACTTGGACGCTAAATTCAAAAATGCTACGTAAGATCCAGTGCACACAGAGAAGCATGAATAAGAATGGATGGCAGATGGACGCGACAATGCTGATGGATTGAGAAGAATGTGTGGAGTCAAGTGGATGCAGATTGCTCAAGGCAGACAGGAATGGAAGAGGATTGGGGAGGCCTTCATCCAGCAGTGGATGGTGAACGGCTGAAAATGATGATGATAAATATATCTACATATAATGAGCATTACTTCGACGGCATCTGCGGTGATGCGAATACTGCGACCGTTGTCAATCACAGAACCATCTGGTTCAGTTTCTATCAGCAAACCAGCTGGAGCACCGCCGACTCCACCGGCACTACCAGCTCGCATAGAACCTGGCTTCTTCTTTCGACGACGAGGCTGGCAATCGGCAGGTCGTCTCCTCACGTGGAACATTATCGAACCTGAAACGAGACATGGTAGATTATTAGCCAGGTTTGAGCATTGTTAAATTGTTAAGTGGACTTCTGGGACAGACGAGCACTAGCAGTGATCCAACGGCGTCTACTGAAAGCGTATCATGTTGAACAAACATAAAACTGGGTGGAGGGGTTGAAATATGTCATGTGGGGTGGGTTGTAGGTTGACATTGACCGCTGTGAAGACGACAGCAAACACTGAAAACCCTAGGTAGCCTAGAGAGACAAAATCCACTTAAATTTTTAAAGTCACTGCCGTAAATAGACCACAGTGTGCTCCAACTCTCAAACGACACGTATGTATGAAAAACCGTGACGAAACCTTTGCTGCGATAGTCCCAGTGGTACTTGTGTATATGTACACAAGAAACAATCTTTTCATTCTCAATTTTCTTTTTTCATTTGTCTTTTCATTTTCCGTTGAAATCGAAGGAAAATTCGTATCATATCCAATTGCGTCGTATCGTTTTATTGCGATTTTCTAATTAAGATGAAGTTACAAACGTACCTACACCTATGTAGTTGTGATGTTACATAAGCACTGAACGAGTCAGTGTGTACAGAGAGAGTGACACGCAAAGCTCAAATTAATAATTTTACATTTCATATATCGATACATTGTAGCGGCGGTGATTGTTAACCTTTTTAAAATCACGGACACGTCGAAAGAATGACTTACAAACTGAGATTATATCAAAATACATAGTCCATCAAAGTATGTATGTTAAAATACGATTGTAAAACAATAAAAAAAAACAATTAGAGTGACGAATGGACATGGATATAATTAACAGGAATGGTTCAAGAGTCAAAATAAAAGTTAAGAAAATCCCAAGTAATTTTCGTGAAAAATGTATACTTTTATTTGTTTTCTTACATTAGATTGATATATTAAAAAAAAAAAAAAACTACAATAAAAAAAATAATTAAAAATTGAAAGAAGGTTTCTGACGAAATTTCTTGAATCTTTCCTTGGAGAAATTTTGTAAAAGAAAACGCCAAAAATAAAATAAAAGTTCAAATATCCGGTAGCCTAAAATTGAGAATCGCTGTTCAAAATCATTACCAACAATGAATGACTGCTTGTTTTCCGTAAATTTCGTATTAACTATTAAATTTCCAATCAATAGTACAAACTGTAACATTAATAAAACACGTATACGGATCGATTGACACACTTCGTAATTCATCACACGTGCATACACTAGTACATATGTATGTATGTATGGCACATAACTGAACGCACAAACATGACGACACGTCAAAGTTTGACAATTCGGCAAAAGCTCCTCCAATTCACCGTTATTTAAATTTTCATTCCGAAATTGGTTAGACTGTTTTTTGTGTGTTTTGTAATAAAACAGTAAAAAAAAAAACTGTGAAACGGGAGTTAACGATGCGAACCCGAAAGGTTATCGAACCAGTTAAAGAAACTCCCGAGAGTCGAATAAAACACGAAAAATGTGCTATAAAGGTTTCACAAGTGAAAAAAATTCAACAATATACATACATACGTATGTAGATACGAGAGTATAAAATTCATTTTCAACGAAATCGAATGAATATCGAATTGCACCAAATTACAATATCGTGTCGATTCTTATAAAACAAAATTCGATTATACCTACAATGTAATAAAATAAGAAAATTTAATGGTATTTTCGTACCAATGTATACAATTAATAACGGTTGAAATTTGTCGGTAATAATAATTGGGGGTTTTGAATCGTAACGATACGCGGAAAACGGGAAATATTATAGGAGACGTACAGAATGAAGAAAGTCATTAAAACTTCGGAAGAAGCCATCACGGATTGTGTGCCAAGTGTGTCAACACTCTTGAAAAGATCCCTCCTTATACACAGCTTACACTCTTTCAAAATTACAAAAAGCGAGGAAAATATGTATGTATACTAGGAGGTGGTGACTGAAAAACTGTCTGAAAAGTAAACTCACCCTGACGATGAATAAACAACGAAATACAATACAACATGGCCGGTTTTAAATTGACACGAATTCTAGAGTCACTGTGTTTATTTTGACCATTTTGAACGAAAAAATGAATTTGAGACATTCAGAAGGAAAAAAAAAACCTCTCAAAAATACATTATTTTGACCTTATCTGGTACAAGGTCATTAATTTAATAAAAAATAATACGTAGTCACTGTGGATGAGCATATTGTAGAGATAGTTGATAGTTATTTATACCTAGGACAATTGGTTAATATGACTGGTTGTGAAGAAAAAAAAATACAACTAGTATGGAGTGCTTTTGGAAGAATAAACATTGTTTTTAAATCCAGCATTGCGCTATGCTTAAAAAAAAAGGCATAAGACCAATGCGTACTGCCAGTTATGGTGTATGGATGTGAAGCTTGGATGCTACGTAAGATCCAGTGCACATACAGAAGCATGAAAATAGGTATGTATGCTCGGTATAACAAGAAGAGATCGTTGGTGGTATACATACATGGGTGACAGATATATCGGAGAAAAGTTGAAGTGGCACACAGCGAGAAGAATGGACACGATAAATACTGGAATGGTATCCGAGAGGATGTGAAAGAAAGCAATATAGACCGAGTGGACGATGGGCTGATGAATTGAGAAGAATGTGTGTAGTCGGAGAGGAACGGAAGAGGATTGGAGAGGCCTTAGTAACGCAGATGCTAAATTCAAGAATGTTACGCAAGATCCAGTGCACACAGAGAAGCATGGAATGATGTATGCTCGGTATAATAAGAAAAGATCGTAAGAGTAATACATGGGTAATAAAAATGACCAAAGTGGCAGATATAGCAGAACGTTTGAAAAACAAGTGGAAACATAGCAAGAATGGATGGCAGATGAAAGCGAGAAATACTGGAATGGTATCCGAGAGGATGTGAAAGAAAGCAAGGTAGACCGAATGGACGATGGGCTGATGAATTGAGAAGAATGTGTGGAGTCAACTGGATGCAGATTGCTCAAGACAAACAGGAATGGATGAGGATGGAGAGGCCTTCATCCACCAGTGGATGGTGAACGGCTGAAAATAATGATGATGATGAAACTTCATCGGCTTCCAATCATCCTCGATAGTATTTTTACTTTATCCATATATGGGCGTAGTACAGATAAAGTATCAAAATTATAATCACTTGAATTTAGATAATGGTTTTTGCGATTGTATGTAAAATTAAAGTTCTAATTATAAATTCAACTTTCAAATGAGACACTGATTGCTATTTGTAGGGTTCACTATATTAATGGATCAAATACGTGAAATCGATAATGATATATTTAGACTTAAAAAAAACTCTTGTGTGTACTTATTATAGTACCGCAACTCAAAAATTGGACTACTAGTAGTGTAGCTATTTTTATAGTTTAGACTTCTATTATCGACACATAATGTAGATATTTTTATTTTATTTTCAAAAACGGTGACTTTACAGATACATACATACATATATACATATGTATACCAATAGGTCACCAAGGCGAAACACATTCATAATTACATACAATGTATAAATGTTAACAAGTTTTTCAGCCACCCACTCGAAAAGAAAAAAGTAAGTACCTTTAGAAAATTGTGACTTGTTCCATAAATATACATATGTAGTGATTAATTGAATTGAACTTAAATAGACTAATAAGTTGAAATCTTTCTCAAACTTTCCGTAACATTACACATTTTGTGTGATGATTTGAAATTGATGACATTAAGGCTCTCACACACAGCTGCGAAATCGCGTACGAAAACCTAGCGCGGCAAACCTAGCGAATTTCGCTAGATAAGGAGCACTTAAGCGCATGACAGCAAAGTCGGCTTTGACCGCTAAATATTCGGGCATAACCACGTGGTGAAAACTTTAGTTTGCATTGAAACGGGCGTAGGGGATGGCGGGGGCGATTATATACGTCCATTATATATTTTTTAGCTGTTATAATAGATGTATTACGTAAAGTAGTGCAAAAAAATTTGATTATTAATAAAATTGAAACAAATTCGCAATAAAAATGTGAGATACGCGTGGGTGGCAGTAAGGCTCGAATAGAATAGCCGAATACGCGTCTACACCAAAAAGAATTTTGATATGTTGTATGTAAATAACTCTGATTTGTGTTTGTGTTTGTGTTGTGTTGTTTGTGTTTGTGTTGTGTTGTGTGTTTGTGGTGTTTGCGCAGGTCGGTAGACCTGCGCAAACTTTTCTAGATTTTCCTAGCGAAATTCGCTAGGTTTTCATACGCGATTTCGCAGCTGTGTGTGAGAGCCTTTATAAAAAAATATCCACATATACATACATACATAAATTAATGAAAGATATTTACCTAAAACTATTTCATATTCACCACCTCTAAGGCGCGACAGAGATCGTCCCATAATCATTTCGAATTATGTTTGTATTTTCAACTGGGTAATTTATTGATAATTTTCACTTCATACTTTATTTATTGTATCAGAAGACTTCACAAAATGTAACTAGATATTGGAAAAGTTTACATCGAAGATTTTCCATTGAAGTTTTCCACTGCTCCTGTGCACTTAACGGTCGACCACACAATGAACGATTTTCTATCGTTCCTTTTTTGTTGTTTCGACCGATTCAATTACAATAATTGGTAAAAAAAATAAAAAAAATCAATATCTCTATTAATTATTTATTTCCACGTTCCCCAAAATACAACGTGTCACGTGAATTCACACTTTCGTGAATTTTCATCACACATTATAATAGATTTTATATCGCGTTTGTAACATAAAGCTCGCTCGGTTGATCGTCAAAAGTGTTCCCCATTTCTGTTTTATGTAACGTGTAAAAATCGGTTTACGTTTGAAACAACAAATTGGAAAAACGTTTTTGAGCGTGTATGTATATTAACTTTTTTTTTTTTGTTCTTTTCGATATTAATAAAACATATAACATAGACTACAATACTGTAAAAATCATCACTATTAAGACTTTTCGTGGGTAAATACAGACCGAGGCGTATTTAATAATATGTATGTATATACATACATATGTACGTGATTCTAACGTTTGCGAGGATCGCTCAATAAGTCAAGACACAAAATGAAAATATACATTCAAATAACGAAAATCAATTTAAAGGAATATTAACGGTATACAAAAATACATACATATAAATAATATGTTACAGGAAAAGTATGCCTACTAATTTTATACAATGACCAAAATGTACTACGCTCCATAAATTGCAATATGGGAAGAAACAGCACATATGGAAAACTAAAGCTTGAGATAGACCACATGAAAAAAAAAGTTCAAATTGTTCTTCAGGATCAGCTGGTCAGATTCGTGAGATTAAAAAAATGATTCGGACACCAAAATTCATTTTATGTATGTATAATCTTTGTATTAAATTTTTTGCCTCAATTTGTAACATTTATATGTACATACAATTCATAAGATTTATATTATATTAGCATTGGTATTTACTTATTGAATCAACCTCGCTTAATACGCGTGACTGGAAGAGCAAAATTTACACATTCATACGTACTCGATAGAATATTAGATTGATACTACATAATATGTATGTATGTATGTCAAATCTGTGTGCATTGCCGGAAAGAAAATTGGACCTGACATAATGTACATATGTACATATCTAAAATATAGATTTCCAGTGGCGACCATATCGTAAAAAAAATCCGTGATATACAGTACATAAAACACGATAAAGCACTATACAAGTACATATGTATGTACATACGTACACTCGGTTCAAAACACGATAAGAGTTTAAATTTGAAAAGTTCCGTAAACGTAATGAGTAAATAAATAAATAAAGCAAATTTAAATTAGAAAACTTCTACTGCGAAAACACTCCGTAATGTATGTACATATGTACGTATGTATGTATATTTTTCATTAGACTCATCTGCGGAAAAGGATCAACGGCAAATCCCCGAGGATGCGAAATGAATGCTTTAATTTGTCGCAAACGAAACAATACGATTTTATTAATGAATAAATAAATGAGGGAGATATCTTATGACGGCAATATTAACACATAATATTAATACTACATACATAGATATACATATAACATTTCACTCGACGGTGTTGGCAAAACTTTTTACATGATTCTTTTTACATTTCGTATGCATAACAAACAACGACACAAAATTATACCAAACACACACAAAATCGGAGCTTTAACTTAAACAAGACAGCGGTAAACCACTCAATTAACTTTCCCAACACAAATTCACTGTAAACTTGTAGCGTCAAATGTACATATGTACATACAAAGTGCATTGGAAAAGGTATGAAATTAATGCACTTTGCTGTCCGAATCATTATTAAAATCTCACCAATCTGACTAACAGATCATTAAGAACAATTTAAACCAGTCTTTCTCAAACTTATTTTTTTCATACGAGCTCTCTATATCTCTATTCATTTTTAAATGTATGAAGAGAACCTAATACATTTTTGTCTGGCCATTTTGGGCATTGTACAAAATGGCTAGGCAATTTACATTGCGGAATTTCATACTTTGCCATCTAATGTATTGTATACCTGATATTCCTAAAATCTTTTTGACATTACATTGATACGTTTAACTTTGGCTAGCCATTATATGTATGTATGCTAAAACATACGTAAAATTCTAAATTTACAAAATCGTTTCATTTATTAGTATGAAATTTTTTAATGAGAGTTCATTGAAGAACATCCGTCAATATGCATAACTAGTGTAAGCCCGTTGAATATCAACGGAGCGGTTTCTCATCACCCATACTGAAAAATTAAATATTAGTTAAAAAAAATTAATTTAATAGTTTTTATAGTTGTTGCATAGATGGCGCGTTATAATACAACACGTAACAATTTACCAAAGTCACGAACTCTTTAAAAATTAATATTGGCCAATTATAGCACACCCGTCATCGCCTCCGTTTGCATGATCCAGGTTCAAATCCCACTCGCGCGCGCGGACGGTTCGTGTCTTTTAATCATTTACCTACCGAGGCGAGCGTTATCAGCAGACAGACAGACAGACGGATTTCGGCTATTATATGTATATATAATTAGACAACACTTTGCACAAACACAATAATAATCTTATACAATACAGGTTCGCACGAAAGCACTGTCCAAAACAGGACACACAATAATATTATTACATCATAAAAACGACGAGAGAGAGAAAAAGAGAGACACCCCCCCCCCCCTATTTTCAAACGTATCCAATGTACAAAACAATAACGTTTACGTAAACACTGTTCTCGAACGGTACGTAAATAAATACTAATTAAACCGTTGGATTAATTTAACCAGACGTGTCATAAATGGAAGCACGTGGTGTGTGAGCAACAAGTGGAAAACTTCGATCGAACTTAAGTATTTATTTGTGACACTTTATCATGGTGTATCGACAGGTGACCGAAGTGCGACTGTTGCCACTTTCGTCGCTACAACGCTTATTATATATTGGAATTGGAGTCCTGCGATATAGGCAGATGTCGAACATCGGTGGCACGCGATCCGGTACGGTTATAATGTTATAAATGTTACGACCCTCGTGTGGACAAATGTTTAATTAGGTTTATAGAAAAAGTATTACAAAGCACATACGCGTTGTAATTAAATAGGTGGGTTCATGTAGGCCATAACCTATTTAATAGTTAGTTAAATATAATGTACAGGGGTGCAAAAAAACGATACCTGTCTGTTAGCAAATTTATATATCCGAAACGAATAACATATATAATATTATATACGTATGTACATATGTTACGCCGAATCCGTGAAATTGCTTCACATGGAATGCCTAATTCGTGAAAAGTGCAAGCCCGTTGTTTCATTCGTGAATTAGGCAAATTATCTGCCGAGTGCGTCGATTGGGCATAAATTGTTCTGCTTACTCAATGCATTGATCAAAGTACATAGATAGTAGCGCTCCGGTGGTGTTTTTTTGCAACTAAACCAAATTTAATTTGATTATATAAAAGTATATCAATCATTAACCACAATGACGTTCATTTCCAGTTACCATGTCAAAAAACTACATATACATATGTACGAATTTTATTAAAAGGTATTTTCGCGATTTGCAAATTTACTAAAACTATTACATGTCCACAATCCATGACACAACCTAAATCCGAGACTTAATCCGCATCTTAATATAATATATAAAACGCTTAAGTTTGTATGTATGTATGTATGTACGTATGGGTCATTCGTCAATTACCAGGCGTTGCTCGGGCGCGATTAATAGAAACGACGAAGTACACACTTTTCGGCAGATCTAAGTAGATTTAAGCAGATAGTGTTTCATAAAAGGGGCTTGATGGGGGTCTGGGGGGTGGTAGGGGCCGGCATGGCTTGAGGGAGTCCAAAAAGGGGGCCGTCGGGGCTTGAGGGACGTCTGGGGGTGGTTTGAGCGCCGGCATGGCTTTAGGGGGTATCAAAAGTTGAAAAAATCAAAAAAAAATCAAAAAAAGTCCAAAAAAAAAAGTTGAAAAATCCAAAAAACCGAAAAAAAACTCGAAAAAATCCTATAGTGACGCCATAGCGTTACTATACTCCCTAAAATCTATGCCGGCCCCTTACCACCCCCCCCACCCTCCCCCCCTGGCGGCCCCTTTTTTGGGCTCCCGAAATAATTTACTAAACAAACACTATATTACATTATATTAATTACACCCCGGGCAAAGCCGGGTAATAAAGCTAGTTATATATAATCAAGCTAAATTTGACATCCATATCAAAATTAATTTTTCATACACTGTCCAATTCACGCACTCGGCAGATAATTTGCCCAATTGATGAATGAAGCAACTTTCATGAATTAGACAATTTTTTGCCCATTCCATGCATAAAGCAATTTCACGGATTCGGCGTAACATATACATATGTACATATGTTCATCAATTGAAAATCCTCTTTCTAATGATATTGTAGTTTTATCGACGGATAAATGGTTCAATATTTGCTTTAAAACATTTAAAAAATAATATATTTTGTATGAAGTTTATAAAATAAAATGGGTTTTTTTTGGCAATAATGGATTTTCGTTTGGAATAAACTGGAATACCATCTAAAAAAAAAAGCTGGAAAACCATTATCATTTGGAAAAAAATGTTAAAAATCTGGAATGTACATACATCTAAAAAAGTTTAATCTATATATAAAAAAATGAATGTCTGTCTGTTTATCTGTCTGTCTGTCTCTTAAGGCTCCTAAACCATGATCACGATGAAAAGGACTTACCATGCCGGGATGGTTCCTGGAAAAAAAAATGGATTAGGAACGAGAACGGGCCTTTTAACGTAAAATCGGGATCGGGATCGGGAACGGATCAGGATCGGGAACGGACCGGTATCTGGAATCGGGAAAAAACGGGAACGGAAACAGGCCTGCTCACGTGTCAGATAACGTACTAGGAACAACGGGAACGGAAACGGGATCGGACCGGGATCTGGAACATCGATTTACGCGTCAGAAAACGTTCTATCGGGCATTTGCCGGGTCAATATACATATAATATGATAGTTTTGCTGGAAAAAACTCCCAAAGAAAACAGAAAATTAGGTGTCTTGGTGCAAGGGAAGTACCACTTCCGGTTGATGAAAATTTTATGGATTGTAATGGTCGACAAAAAACTTAGAAAGTTTCAATGTGATATGATAAAAGATTTTTAAGATATAGCGATTCTACACGCATCGTTATTTTGTGTCCACTCTGTATGTATTATAATTAATATGTACATAGGTGGGTTTATCTGGGCCAATCCCTACTTAATCCTTAGTTAAACACAAAAATTTAAATATATGTGTACGAGCGATAAAAAGATACAAGGTCAATAAATCGGTATAAAATTTCGGTAAAAGTAATCGGTATAAAATTTTGCGAATTGTTATTCTTTGAACTGGTTTTTTTTCAGCTGTAGTTTAAATTAAATGCTTCAAACATTTTAGTGTCAAAGAAAAAATGTTTATGTACACAAAAGTGGTCCTTGTTAAGCAATTGAACGGGTGTACAGTACAGTGATACCTGTGTACTGTAATTTGACAGTTCGTGAAGCGTTACACAGCAAACGTTTCACCAACGAATGAGCAGATTTCGCTTTTATACAATTTATACATATTTTTTTTATTATGACTTTTTTTTCATACCACTCATAGCCACTCGGAATGAATACTTGTGAACCACTGTGCGTTTTAATAAAATCGGGAATAGCCGGCTTCGCGATAAAATATTAATTTCAAATTACACGTGTTGAATTAAATTTAATATTTACCGAGGAGTGCGAGTACTTTCAATTGAAAATATCCACGAAAGAAATGTTTTTTCTATAATCATTTGTCTTCGCATTTAAATTCAAAATGTATTTATTTTAATTATTTTGAAAATGTTGAGCATTACTTACGATGGATACCCAGATACCGAATCCAATTGAGGGATACAATATAAAGTTTCAAATGAATTATATACGTATTCGCAATATCAATTATGAAGCAATATTATTATATATCAACAATACCGATATTGTACATACATAGGTATTAACATTTAAAAATGTTAAAAATAACAATATTGTATTTTAAAAATATAATAAAGTATACTGAACCTAGATATATATATTTTTTTTTTTTTATGTCGGAAGCAAAATGTTTTACTGGGTCGCAATGCTCTTCTTTGATGTACAATAAAAAAATGTATATTTCATAATGTCGTAAATTTTAGATTACTCTCCGTCCCTGAAAACTTTTGCTTTCAGGAATGCAAAGCTTTCCAGTCTCGGTTACCGTGCAATTTGATTTTTACACACATCACATACATATGTACATCACAATCATACCTATATTGAATTATACATAAAAACGAACTTTTCTGAAAAACAAACACTTTACAAAAATGGAGGGGGAAAGAGCAATCGATAAACGGAGTTTTCGTGTGGAATTTTTGAACATGCGAGTTTAAATTCTATTTTGTCACGAACATCACTTATAATGCGTGAAACACGTACACAAGCATATGTACATATAAACAAATACAGAGATAGTCAATACAGTAAAGGGAAACTAATTAAACTACAAACAAAATAATCATCATTTTAATTTCATATTACATGAATACAGATCGAGTGTATTTTAATTCGATTAAAAGTGAAATTAAAATTGCAAAAACGTTTGACGAGCGAGCTCAGAGTCAACTTTCGCAATAAACAGACTTTTGGAACCTTATTTACCGAAACAAAAACTCAACAGTACAAATCAGATTAAAAAGTATGTAGCTCGTTAGAAACACTTTTAATTAATTAACGAGTACAAGAATAATGGATGCTGTAATTTACATTGACCGATTAGCGATTAGATTTATCACACATCGTGTTTCCGTTTTTTTTTTTTTTTTTTTAATAACATTCGCATCATAAAGTAATAAATAAAAATCAATCATTAAAATATTAATATTTTAACAGTATTAACAAAATAGTACACAATGATGCAAAAATGAAACTTTTGGAAGAATGTATGTATGTATGTACATTGTTTTTAAATCCAACATTCCGCTATGCTTAAAAAATAAGGCATGCGACCAATGCGTACTGCCAGTTATGACGTATGGGTGTGAAACGTGGATGCTACGTAAGATCCAGTGCACACATAGAAGCATGGAAAGATGTATGCTCGGTATAACTAGAAGAGATCGTAAGAGGAACCGAGTGACTGATGAATTGAGAAGAAGGTGTGGAGTCAAGTGGATGCAGATTGCTCAAGGCAGACAGGAATGGAATAGGATTGGAGAGGCCTTCATCCTGCAGTGGATGGTGAACGGCTGAAAATGATGATGATGATGACATAATGATGACGAATATTTTTACTACTTATAACTAGATCGAGAAAAATTAAACTATGTATATAATATTCAATACACTATCAGAGGCGATATATTTTAAATTTTAAATGGTCGAAGAGCAGATTCAATAAAAATTTTACACGACGCTTTTCCTGGAAAATTCTATCGGCGGTCGAGCTTTTAACGAAAGCACTCTCGAAGACTTTCGAAAAATACATATAATTTATAGTATAAACGGGTTAACTATCATAAAATGTCATTGAAATATATCGTCCAGCGCCAAAGTAAATTTTCGATTCAGAAAATTAATATTCGAGTACAATTTTCTTAAACGAAAAAAACGCAGAATAACACTTTCAACCGAACAAGGGCACGTGACGTCACTCATTGGTGATTATTTGCTAATAAAAGCTAAATCCTATCAATACCGTATTTTTCATTAGACATATTGTGATGTCACGCATCCTGTTATGAAGTATTACACTATAGAAACTTTTTCAGCTACAATCACATGTACAATGTATGTATGTACATAGTTTTCAACGTCAATTTATTGTTCACACCGTAAAAGAAAAATAATACGCAGAGGTGAAAACCGTCATGATATAATATTTTGAAATTGTAAAAGCTCATAAAGGTCAAACGTCATCATCGGCTGAAAATAGGATCGTACACTATCTAACTACGGGTTTAATTCAGCTGAAAACGGGATAAGCACATACATATGTATGTATCGACGACGATGACATAGTACAAACACAAAACAGCTCATGCGAAAATTAACGATAGAGAGAAGAGCTTGGTGGGAAAATGGCGTAAGTAGCTTTAGAACGTTTTCAGATCGAACAGATTTTTCCAGACAGTTATACATACATACATACATCACCAAGCAAGCCAAGTTGAATAAAAGTCACAGAAATAAACAGACACGTACTTTTTTTCTATGGAATGATACTCAAACGTTACTATAGCGACCGATAAAAGCTCCAGTAACGCTTGCGAGCGAACGGACGCGTCAACCAAATTGTTCGATCAATGCCACGCCCCCGTGTTGCGTCACTGGCCTTGAAGGCCCTCACAAACCTGAGCGGTATCGCTGCGTCGAGTTGACGTCCTCAATGGGGGATATTACACTATCAATAGATACTTGTATTGTCGATATTATCGCGGATTTCAAAACATCCGGATTCGCCTCAATATTATCACGATACCATCAATAGTATGCCGGTGCCAGACATTAATTCAAAGAAGTGATCACTTCTTTGAATACTTTGCTCACACATTTGGTCACATATTGTTGTATCTGCCAGATATGTGTTCAAAGGTTTGATCACTCCTTTAAGCTCACAGTTTTCAAATAGACTTCACAAAACATGGACGACGATTTGGTCGACACAGTTTGCTTATATTATTTGTGCGCGTGTAATTATTTATTACACGTGCAAATAAATAAAAAATAAACAGCTAAAACGAAGACGTGAATGGATGTGTGAAATGTATCGTAATAGAACAAGGTAAGTGAATTTTATTTATTTTATTTTAACAGCTAGCAACACTTACAAAAATAAATCAGGAAATATATAAGTCACCGTATATAGAATAATTTTAAGCTATTGTTTTCCCTGTAATCTTCTTCGCGCAGTGTGGCAGGCACACAAACATTTGGACTTTTATCCCTTTGATGTGCGCTAAAAAACCGACACGGAACGGCAAAGCGCACTTAAGTGATCAAATATGTGTCGATAGTATCAAATGCCCGTGCCACATATGTGAACACTTATTTGATCACATCTTTGAACACATGTCTGGCGCCGGCATTACTTCAACATGGATCGCGTGATATGCCCCTGTCGTCGTCGATTCGCACCAATGCGAATTATATCGGTGCGAATGGGACGACGATAGGGGCAGTCAGTTTGACGCAGCGATACCGCTCAGGTTTGTCAGGGCCTTAAGGGCGGGTTCGCACGACAAGGTTTTACGGTTTAATAGCCCGAGCCCTCGTTTTTGCTTTGCTTTCACATTCTATGGTTTATGGACGGTAAATATTGACGGGCTGGTAAAATACCAGCCCCTTGTAATAATGTGGTGACGAAACTCGACTGATGATTTTTCGTAAAAACTAGCGAAGGAAGCATAGATTTCAGGTAGCAGCGTGGGTGGTCCCGGAAAGGGAGCCGTCGCTCCAGTGACAAGTACGGGCTGTAAACGGCGACCGTAGCCGTATCGCGGCCAACTCTTGACCATGAGAATACCCTCATCCAAAACAATGTATCACTGGAGTTACCCGGTTTATACCTGGAAAAAACGTGTCGTAAAACCGCATCGTGCGAAGCCGGCCTAAGAGCTTCGTGACGCGGAGCGCAGCGAGAAGACGGCGTGTACACACGCGACTAGTTTTAAAAATATGAATCGAGACACGGTGTACAACTTATTCTGAAATACATACAATATTGCTAACTTTTCACTTGGATTTTGTGGAATTAAATATTTTCAATTTGGCCCCTTCAAAATCAACCCACATAAGTAAAAATAAACTTCTACAATTACGCCCTTCTTCCACTGAGAACTTCGATTCGAACGAAAGAGAGTTTTAGTGGGGAGGGGGGGGGGGGCTAGTATACATAGTGGATACAAAATATACAACGGGCGTATAAACACAAAAGCATCCTAAATACATATATGTATATCCGAAGCATACGTGTACTATGTACATATGTACGTGTGCTGAAAGGCTTTCATCAAGCGCACGGTTTCAGTAAATTGGCAATTTTCATATTAGCCGCACGTTGTGTGTGTGTGCGTGCGCCACGCATTATTCATAGACATGTGTACATATAGTACATAATATATGTATGTACATACAACACGTGTACATACATTATATAGCTAGAGACACACGAGTCAGGTAAAATGTTAAATTGGGTCAATTTAATCCGCGGCAATGGCAGGTGCGGTCACGCTGACTTTCCTTTACCCATCACTAATAGATATACCACTCGATATCGATTGACCGCGAATAAGTTGTCAATTTGGGAAATAATGATATCAAATGACCGATTGGTAATAGAATATTACAAATTGTATGTGTCGCGGTTGTATTCATAATTCAATAACGTATAATTGAGCCGTCGTCGTCAGTTAGAAGAAGGGAACGAGTCCATACAGTAAATTGTTGGGTAGTTAAAATAACACCTTGTAGTATTATTATTGAAATTAATTCATCATCATTCATCATTTTCAGCCGTTCACCATCCACTGATGGATGGAAGGCCTCTCTCCAATCCTCTTCCATTTCTGTCTGTCTTGAGCAATCTGCATCCACTTGACTCTACACATTCTTCTCAATTCATCAGCCCATCGTCCACGCGGTCAACCTTGCTTTCTTTCACATCCTCTCGGATACCATTCCAGCATTTGTCGCGTCCATCTGCCATCCATTCTTCTCGCTATGTGTCCACTTCAACTTTTTCACACGTTCCACTATATCTGCCACTTTGGTTCTGCTACTTACCCATGTATTCCTCTTACGATATTTTCTCGTTATACCGAGCATATAACTTTCCATGCTTCTGTGTGCACCGGATCTTGCATAACATTCTTCAATTTAGCGTCCACGTTTCACATCCATACGTCGTAACTGGCAGTACGCATTGGTCGTATGCCTTTTTTTTTAAGAATAGCGGAATGTTGGATTTAAAATTTATGTTCATTCTTCCAAAAGCACTCTGTGTCCACAAGCGCTGTGTCCACTTCAACTTTTTCACACGTTCTACTTTGGTCACACTTCTTAATGTATTCCTCTTACGATCTCTTCTTGTTATACCGAGCATACATCGTTCCATGCTTCTGTGTGCACTGGATCTTATGTAGCATTCTTGAATTTAGCGTCCAAGTTTCACTTCCATACGTCATAACTGGCAGTACGCATTGGTCGTATGTCTTCTTTTTAAAGCATCGCGGAATGTTGGATTTAAAAACTCATTTCATTCTTCCAAAAGCACTCCATCCTAGTTTCATTCTTCGTTTTATTTCTTCTTCTTTTCATCCGGTCATATTCACCAATTGTCCTAGGTATAAATAACTATCAACTATCTCTACAATAAGTTTATCTACACAGTGCAAAATTTAGTCGTTGATACAATCAACGGGCTTTCCCTAGTTCTAATATAATGGATAGCTAAATAAGCTTTGTTAATAAAAGGATTTTCTCAGTTGAAAAATCAATGTTATTGCTGATGGTAGTTGTAGTTGTAGATTAGCTATATATCGCCGATAAGAATCGAAAATGATTCATAGATAATTTTGATAGATATTATATAAACGGTCGTTTCCGATTGATCAATTGCGCGAGTAAATGGATTGGTCATACGAAAATTGTCAGAAAAATCAATTTGACGAAAATTCAAAAGGCAATCCTCCGTAGATTAAGTCATCGCCAAAATCTTGGAACTGATTTTTTTAAAGCTTTCGATAAATTTATCTTTTGGTAAATGTGTTTTTCGATGATTCACAATTAGGCAAAAATTTCACACAATTCGTAGTCCAATATATTATGTGCACTAGTGTAAGCCCGTTGAATATCAACGGAGCGGTTTCTCATCACCGGTACTGAAAAATAATATTAAATTTAATAGTTTTTATAGTTGTTGCATAGATGGCGCATTATAATAGTCGCGAGCCTATTGAGAAATTATATTGTCAAATTGTAGCAGGCCCGTTATTATCCAGTTAGGATCATAGCGTAAGCGCTCACTGTCCCGAACCGGTGATCTCGGGTTCAAATCCCACTCGCGCGAGGTTCTGATTTTTAAAATTATTTACCTCAGCGAGCGTTATCAGCAGACAGACATACAGACGGAATAGGGCTATTAAATATACATACTTATGTATATATATGATATGTAGTTCCGGCCATGTGTGCAGCGCTATTTCCGCTATCGTGTTTTATTAAATATTCAATTCTGCATCACGTCAATGGCAATTATTAAGTGATAAATATCACAGCGAAAGCACTCCGACAAAGATTAAATTTTCCAATGCAATTACGCGATTTTCCTATCGAAAACCTATCAATCTCCTCTTCGCACAAGTACATATAACCAACTACAGTGAACATAAAATTTAATTATTTTTCGATATTTCCCGTTTTGGGGAGACAAACAGAAACGTCAATTCAAGCGATGATCAAAACTTGAACAAACTAATTAAAATATATGCCTTTTCTATGTACATACATACATCAATCAGATAATAGTTATGACTAATAAAACAATATTTTCATCACATCGTAGCATACGTGTACTTTTATGCACGATATGAAAGTATGATTAACTTCAACCAGTAAAACCAAATCTTTAATATTATCGACAATGAAAGTACGAGTACGAGTACATATAAGAATTATATTCTATTCACGTCCACTCTGTCTTATATTATTATTTGTACACATAAAAGCGAAATAAGTGTACAGGGCCTTAGCACATAACAGTTCCCCGAGGAAAATAAATGATCTTATCGCGAGAGATCGGCAAACTTTTCCTTCCATCTTAACAATGATAAATATTGCTTCAAAGCGAGCGCTTCAAACCATAAAAAGTTTGCGGCTATATATGTATGTATCAAGAATATACGACTACATGGACAATCTCAAAGATCGGTCCAAATCTCACTCGATGAGAACTTCGGAACTATAATAACAAGGACAATTTATAGCATATCGAACCTAAAATAAATAAAAAGGATTAAAACACTTTTGTGGAATAATGCAAGCGCTAAATGATACAGTTTGTTAATTATTCGTGGTCGATCTGAACCACTGTGCGGCGTACTCATTAAAAATTTGCACGTTGAGGCGGCACAAATGTAATTTTAAATATCAAATGTGGAAAAGTGGAAGAGTTGTTCCCACGGGAGAGGATAGGAAAAAAATGTTTAAAGTGCGAAGCTCTCTCAAAGGAAATTCAAACATTTCCCTAGCGAATACGTAGAGCCTTCAGCAGCATGAATATTCAGTTAAACACACAAATACACAGTTACACACATATGCTATAAAACTAATACATTCACGCTTTCAAATGTTAACAGATCAAAGAGAGAAAAGTAGTTCGTCAAATGGGAATGGTATACAATGAAAATAAGTAGGTAGTAATGGTATACATACAAAAACGCAAGTTCTCCCATATATGTATGTATGTATGTACATATGTAGGAATATTTCCACTGAAAAATATAAACAAAAATAATTTTTCATTACAGTCCGGTGGAAAAAATATATGCAAACGTCTGAACAATCCATTCAGGGGTAATAAAACACGCTGAAACGAAATGAAAATCGATGAAAAGTAGAAAAAAAATATTGATTTAAATAAACTATGTACAGTAGAGGCAGGCATTTTTATGGATAGGTCTTTAAAAGACACGGCAGTCGGCAAAGTTTCTAAAACTTTCAACTCGTTTCGTTCAAAATTAATTTAAAATTGGAAATTTTAACTAAAATAAACAAAAAAAAATCTTTCCAAAATATGAAAATGATAAAATATATGTAGTTAAACTTCATCATATTATATATGTATGTATATAATAGCCCAATTCTGCCTGTCTGTCTGACTGTCCGTCTGCTGATAAAGCTCGCCTTGGAAAAAGGCTTAAATTAAAATTTAATTGAAAAAACACGAACGTCGCGAGTGGGATTTGAACTCGTGATCACCATGTTGGGTGAGTTAGCGCTAACGCTTTCACCCAACACCGATGATGGGAAGCCTCTTATAATTTGAAAATATTAATCCTCAGTAGGTTCACGACTTTGCTAAATTGTTACGTAATCAATTACGTCAAACACGTACGTTGATATTCAACGGGCTTACACTAGTAGATATGACTTTTGGCTTAATTTAATTTAACCCGGACATGGGAATTTATCTACAATGGTTACATATTCCGTCTGTCTGCTGATAACGCTCGCCGAGGTAAATGATTAAAAGGCACGAACCGTCGGCGCGCGAGTGGGATTTGAACCCCAGATCACCAGGTCGGAACACGTTTTTGAGTTACCCAAAAATTATTATTAATTCTGAGTCCGAATATGAATATGATTTTTTGTGGTTAGCTCTTGTTTATGAGATACGTACATATGAGCGTTTAAAAAAATGGTCAATTTTTACATTTTTTTGACTTTTGCGGTCTCTAACTCAAAATCTAGTAATTGCTGTGCTCAAAGTGAGTATTGGAATCAATAGTCAGATGTTTTTTTTATATTGATTGTGATATTTCATTGCTTCAAAATACTCTAATACGCTAATACGCTAATTATTTCTCTAGCGAATTTTAAAAGTCAAAAATTTTTTTTTTTGCAGATTTTTTTCCCATGCTATGATTCGTTTATTGCGCCATCTAATCAAAAACTATTAAATATACATATAATCACCCACACAAACACTCACAGTACGGGTGATGAGAAACCACTCCGTTGATATTCAACGAGCTTAGTACACGGCTTCCCAACCTATAGGTCGCGACCCCAAATAAGGTCGCGAAGGGTTTTCTATGGGGTCGCCGACTGAAACAGTAAACTAAAAAAAATATTGATTATGTATAATGCAAATTTCTGTCAGTTATGACGTATGGACGTGAAACGTGGATGCTAAATTCAAGCATGCTACGTAAAATCCAGTGCACACAGTGAAGCATGTAGAGATGTATGCTCGGTATAACAAGAAGTGATCGTAAGAGAAATACATACATACATGGGTAAGAAGTATGACCAAAGTGGCAGATATAGCAGAACGTGTTTGAGCACATAGCAAGAAGAATGGATGGCAGATGGACGCGAGAAGTACTGGTATAATGGTATCCGAGAGGATGTGAAAGAAAGCAAGGTAGACCGAGTGGAAGATGGGCTGATCCAGCAGTGGACGGTGAACGGCTTAAAATGATGATGAATGCAATTTTCATTTTTAATCAGTGTCTTGATGTTTGAATAATATTTTTTGCCCTTTTTAAATATTATTACAAAAAGGGTTCGCCACTCGAAAAAGGTTGGGAACCTGTGCAACTAGTACAACTAATATTCTGTTTTGACAGATCGAGCATTGGAGACTACGAAATTGAAATGGCACAACGCGAACTGCAAATTCAGCAGATTGTTAATAATTCGGATCATTGTTTCACCAACATTCTAGTAATTCGGACAACACATCTGTGATGACAAGCGAATCCATTAAAACTTAAAAGCACACACTCTCAACTCAATCCTTATGCACGTACGTACGTTGTATAAAACTAAAAATAGAAATCTCCCTTAAACCAAAAATAACAACACTAAAATATAAAAAGGTGGTGAAAAAAAAAACTCATTCTTAATTCAGTGCGAGCTTTTTTCGACATTTAAACAGATCAAATTACTCAGTCACTCCTAGATAGAGCGCAGTGTACATACAAAGCGTCTAATTAAACGGCAATTTTATTCAGAGCGCATCATTTGCGACTTAACAAACTATCGGGGTCAGACTGTTAAACCGAACGCGAAATAAAAGAATGCTAAAACGTTCACAGCGGTAGAAATAACAGTTTCAGACGTCGTTGACAAAGTGGGGAAAGTCCGAAATAAACACGCAGGAGTATAAAAGGACAAAATCGCACAGGATAACGCTCGTGTCTCGGGTAATTTTACCAATGCCATTCTTGGCTTTGAGAATGAAAGGGGCGAATGCGCCATGTGCCTCAAAACTTTTTTTTTTTAAATTACGATGGAGAAGATCCTAATCTATGTATCACTAGCTTTATTACCCGGCTTTGCCCGGGGTGTAGTTAATATAATGTAATATAGTGTTTGTTTAGTAAATTATTTCGGGAGCCCAAAAAAGGGGCCGCCGGGGCAGGAGGGGGTCTGGGGGGGGGGGGTAAGGGGCCGGCATAGATTTTAGGGAGTATAGTAACGCTATGACGTCACTATAGGATTTTTGGAGTTTTTTTTTACCACCCCCAAACTTTTTTTTGACTCACGAAAAGCCATTCCGGCCCTCAAACCACCCCCAGACGTCCCTCAAGCCCCGGCGGCCCCTTTTTGGACTCCCTCAACCCATGCCGGCCCACTACCACCCCCCCACCCCCCTCAAACCCCGGCGACCCGTTTTGGACTCCCGAAAAGCAATGCCGGCCCCTTACCAACCCCCAAACCCTCCTTCTTACCCCGGCGGCCCCTTTTTTGGACTCTCGAAAAGGAATTCCGACCCCTTACTACCCCCCAGACCCCCCTCCTGCCCCGGCGGCCCCTTTTTGGGCTCCCGCAACACTATCTGCTTAAATCTACTTATATCTGCCGAAAACATCTACTATCGTGTGTACTTCGTCGTTTCTATTAATCGCGCCCGAGCAACGCCTGGTAATTGACGAATGACCCATACGTACATACATACATACATACAAACTTTGGCGTTTTATATATTAGATTAAGACTGGCTTCTGTGTGGCTGGACCCATGATTCGTGCTAAACATTAAACGCTAATATCCTTTTTTGGCTATGCTTAAAAAATAAGGCAAGATCCTGTGCACACTGATGCAGCCAGGAAACTCTGGCTGCGCGGCCACAGGTACCGGCTCCGATACGCAGCAGCCAAACAGGCAGCCACTGGCCGCCGCGGCCAACACGAGATGTATTTAACAAAGCAAATGTATGTGGCTGCCTGTGCGATGCACGCACTAGCAGCCTGGCTGCTCGGCAGCCAGTCAATTCACGTTTGCCATTTCTGATTTTCAGCCGCTTCGGCTGAAAATCTGAATAAACAATTCCAATTCCATTATAAATTTTACACTAAATTCAACGAATAAGATAAAAATATAAAAAAAAAAAAAAATCTCGCTAATATTGCGCGTTGGAAATAATGTATATAAAACTATTTTCAACGAATTATTTGCATCTACATATGTACATACAGTACAAAAGGATCCGAGATCCGAGATTACGAACCAAATATTGCATTGAAAATAATATGTTGTATCTCTGTCCATTTGTGAGCATCTTTTGTTTGAGAACTTGCCGCTAAATTTCTGAGAACTGAGCTCTGGCTGCCGCTTTGGCTGCTTGAACTGGGTGCACGTTTTTCTGGCCGCCGCGGTTATGGCCGGGCAGCCAGGCTGCCAAGTGCGTTACGGGCCTTAAAATACTTATACGTAATCGTCTAGCGAATTTTAAACGTCAAAAATATTTTTTTTATTTTGGATATTTTACAGAACGCAAAAGTCAAAAAAATGGTAAAATTGACCATTTTTTTAAACGCTCATATCTCATAAACAAGAGAAAATCAACAAATTTCATTATCATATTCAGATTCAGTGGGTCAAACTTTGACAAGATTGACTAGTCTCCGCTCCGTTCCGGTAGTTTTTTTTTTTTTGTTGCACAGTGTTATTGATTGGCCTGGTGCATAATCCGCAAATTCTTGATGAATTGGATTTCGACGTACCAAGTCAGATTAGGTTCCTCAGAGAACATAATTTGTTGTCCATCCTGATGGCTTGTACTGACATGCTAGCCATGTCTCCCGCTGTAAGAGCCATTAAATTACTCAACATTGACATATTTAATGTTAGTTATGAGAGGTTGGTTGAGGTGTTTTAAAATATGAGATTTTAGTATATTATTTTATGGATGATGTATATTTCAAAATTTTTGTTTTTATTTTGTTCTATATTTGTGATTTTTTTATGTATGTACTTGCTAGGCCACAGCAACGATTTGGGAAACTGTAAAGTTACTGTGGTAATATTTTGTAAATTATTATAAATATAATAGCCCAATTCCGTCTGTCTGTCTGTCCGTCTGCTGATAACGCTCGTCTCGGTAAAGACTTGGATTCAAATTCAAATCGCGTTCACTCAACACCGTTGATGGATGGGGGGGCCGCCTCCTATAGTATGAAAATATTAATCCTTAGTAGGTTCGCGACTTTGCTAAATTCCGTTGCAGTGGCGTCCGTTGATATTCAACGGGCTCACACTAGTACATAAATATTCACCCGTTGTATTATCAACGCCTCAATTAACCGACGATACTTTTATAGGGGTTGTAGCAAATAGCGAATGCAAACGAGCCGTGGGTACAACTGTCGAAACGCAAACGCTAAACAGCAATTGGGTATGGGGAGATCAGTGGAGCATGACGTGCTCCGACTTCATCGTCAGAACGACCCTCTTCACGCAAGGACGGCGACCCAGCGACCCGTCTCCACATCCGTGTGAAACACTTCTTCCTTGTTACAAAAGGCGAGGGAGCAAATTTCAAGAACGTCTCCTTCCTATGTTCCACTCGCTACATAAACACGACCAAACGATCGAACCAAAAAATTAATATTCAAAAAGTACAATCATCAATAACTATTATATGTATACATCCATCGACATGCTAATATTCCAAAATTTTGTTTGTTGTTGGAGTTTATCAAGGTTGACGTAGTCAGTGAAGCCTGGCTATGAGACAAAAGGAAAATGTGCGCATATTGCCAAAGAACAATGGGTCGCAACTAGCCTACAGATTGGTTAAAAACAAACAGATCATCGAACATAGTCCGCAGACGGACTACTCGTTGCTAATTGTATTGCAACGAGTATTTAACTCATCATTTTAAGCGATTCACCATCCACTGTTGGATGAAGGCCTCTCCAATCCTCTTCCACTCCTGCCTGTCTAGGGCAATCTGCATCCGGTTGACTCATTCTTCTCAATTCATCAGCCCATCGTCCACTCGCTCTACCTCGCTTTCTTGCACATCCTCTCGGATACCGTTCCAGTATACACCCGATTCTCTTTTTGCACGGTTTTTTTTACACGGTTTTGAAATAACGCGATTAAAGATAACGGACCAATTACTTTTTTACACTGATTTTTTTGCTTTAACACGGTTTTCAAAAAAGATTTTTGTGTTGCACTGGTCGCATATACATATATTCCTGGTTTTATGGTACACTTTAGTTTCGTTTATGAGTATGCAACTTTTAAGCCAAAAATTCACTACAATGGCATCGCTCAGATCTACCCACTGATCGTAAACCTTTTCAGTTCATGATATTTTAAAATTAATTATGAAACATTTTAGAAACAAAACATATAGAAATGTACATATACCGGTAGGAAACTTTAATTTGTGTAAACTTTCAAAAGTATCGAATTTAGCAAAATAATAATAAATTAACCTATATTATTAGTAGTCTTCGTTTTTAAATCGATAAAATTTATTTTTATTTCTCTAAAACTTCTATTTTGGGTTTTGCAAATATGGATCGGCATTAGGTAAGTTGTTAAACTTGTGAAAACAACAATAGATATGTTGCACATGTTCATATGTTGCACAATGCACACTAATCAAGGGTTTTTTTTTTTTGAGTTTGAGAATTTTATATTTAGAGTGATTTTAAGTAATGGAACCTATCTCCCATTTTTATATGTCCACTGTATCTTTTTTTACACGGTAGTATCTGGAACGTATCCCCCGTGCAAAAAGAGAATCGGGTGTACATACATTTTTCCATGCTTCTCTGTGTGCACTGGATCTTGCGTAACATTCTTGAATTTAGCATCCACGTTTCACATCCATACGTCATAACTGGCAGTACGCATTGGTCGTAGGCAAAGCGGAATGTTGGATTTTAAAACAATGTTCATTCTTCCAAAAGCACTCCATCCTAGTTTTATTCTTCTTCTTTACAACTAGGCATATTCAACAATTGTCCTAGGTATATATGTATATGTAAATAACTATCAACTATCTCAACAATATGATTATCTACAGCGACTACGTTTTGCGAGCAAAATTCATTAAACATAATTTTAGTTTTATTAAAATTAATTTTTAAACCCACTTTCATATGTACTTTCGTTGCTTAATTGTGTTAATTTCGTATTTAACTAATGGTACCAAACATACATACATCTATGTATGTAGGATTCAAAAGCCCGATACTAAATATAGTCTTTGCACGTTCCACCTAATTATTTAGTAGTGTGACACAATATCATTACGTTTATATCGCACGTGTAGATAAAATATGGTGTTTCCATGAAAAATGCATAAATGAGTTGATTGACAGGGATCGTTATCGCTGACATACCATTATAACGCGAAACGATTTACCTATGTATATTTACAGCACGTCATTTTCATAAATCTGAAAGTGTACGTAAAGCATAATAATAATAAAAAAAAAGTATTATATTATCACCATTTGACGAATTTTGGCATACAATTGAAATAAAATGTCGATAGGCAAAAAATGTGACCCACATTTCACGAATGCAGTCGATATTCGAACTGAAATAGAACTTTCAGAAAAGCGCACGGTGAAAAATATTATTATTTAATAAGAATAAAATACCAATGGGGAAAAACGCAACCATTTTTAAATTACTTTTGATAGAATTTCGAAACATTAAGCTCAATCGAGCAACACAAAATGAGAATGAAATATTGTTACACTAAATATTTGTATAAGAAAATTAAGGAGAGAGAAGAGAATCCCAAAAGCAAAATTCAGAAGAATTAAGTAAGAGGCAATTAGCCATTGAACTAACAAACCAAATTAATTTCTATAATACTAGCAATTTCATTGGAATCTTGTTTACTTCAGGAATATTTCTTATCAAACGGTCAATAATATAAACCGGGGTCGGCAACCTTTGTTAGCTTCTAAGTTTTGACGAAAATTTCAGTCATATTGAGAAACAAGCGTATAATGCACCGCAGGCAAAAATTTTCTTCATATAAACGTGTTTTCCGTGTATATGTATTTTACAGAAAATTCCAAAAACAATTCGACAGTTTTTGACCGCATATCATAAATCGCCAAATCGCTAAAATTTTAATGGATTTTATTACATATGTATAATAGAGACCGATTCAAAGACATGGGATATGATCAAGCTTGAACATTGAACTTTACCTTACCGCATACCTATTGCTTTCGTACTTTTATAACATTTCATTTTCATCATCATTTTCAGCCGTTCACCATCCTCTACAGGACGAATACCTCTCCAATCCTCTTCCATTCCTGTCCGTCTTGAGCAATCTGCATCTCACTGACTCCGCGCATTCTTCTCAATTCATCAGCCCATCGTCCACTCGGTCTACCTTGCTTTCTTTCACATCCAGTATTTCTCGCGTTCATCTGCCATCCATTCTTCTCGCTATGTGTCCACCTCAAAATTTTCACACGTTCCACTTTGGTCATACTTCTTACCCATGTATACCTCTTACGATCGCTTCTTGTTAAACCAAGCATACATCTTTCCATGCTTCTCTGTGTGCATTGGATCATACGTAGCATTCTTGAATTTAGCGTCCAAGTTTCACATCCATACGTCATAAATGGCAGTACGCATTGGTCGTATGCCTTCTTTTTTAAACATAGCGGAATGTTGGATTTAAAAACTATGTTCATTCTTCCAAAAGCACTCCATCCTAGTTTCATTCTTCGTTTTATTATTTCTTCTTTACATCCGGCACTGGATCTTACGTAGCATCCAAGCTTCACATCCATACATCATAACTGGCAGTACGCATTGGTCGTATGCCTTCTTTTTTAAGCATAGCGGAATGTGTCCACTTCAACTTTTTCACACGTTCCGCCATATCTGCCACTTTGATCATACTTCTTACCCGTTGTATTCCTCTTACGATCTCTTCATGTTATATCAAGCATACGTCTTACCGTACTTCTCCGTGTATGGAGAGTATCTAGTGTGAATAAATACTTCACTTAGATGGGTCACTTGGTGACCCACGAGTCATAGGTTGCCTACGCCTGGACTCTATATTGTCCTGGTCTATTAAATAATTTCTGATTTTGCATATTTAAACACGGATCTGAGTTGGACATAAATGCATGTACAATGCAGGAGGAGTGCGGCAATCTAGTGCAACTGATGATTAGAGGAATTTAAATTTAATTTCCGCTTTAGACAAGCTCGACCTCGACGTTATACATAAAGCAAAGGGAAACAAAGGGGGAAGTGGAAGTTGTGTACACCGTGAGAACTGCTAGATCATACACGCACACGATTTATTATGACGAACTGAATTAAAAAAGCTGCGTTTTATATATACATACATATGTAGGTAAATTACGTACACCTGATAGTGAACTATTCGTACAATTTATAGGTACGGGCATTGGTATATTTACGACGAACAAATCTAGCGGTGCTTTTGTTCCGGAGCTTTAAAGTGAAACTCCATTTCCCGAAACAGTGGGAAAAATGGAAAAAATCCCGAGAGGGAGTACTGAAAGATCACTTAATTGCAGACAGGAAGACTACGTTCAGCAAACACGGGCAAGCTCGACATGGCTAGAAAGCTTTTGAATCTTTTAGCCCAGGCAATTGACTCGTTTGTCCAAACACCCTATACATATAGGGTTACTAAACACACACCCCCTATAACGAAAAGTACAAGAAAAAAATCACGAGTTGTTTATTTGCACAAACCAACTATAACATTATTATATATACATATATATATTATATTATATATATAATAGCCGAAATCCGTCTGTCTGTCTGTCTGTCTGTCTTTCTGCTGATAACGCTCGCTCAGGAAAAATTATTAAAAAACCACTAGAACGAGCGGGGGATCGAACCCACTACCTTAGGCTCAAGAGTCATCGCACTAATGCTGTACGCTATCACGGTCGGTGGGATTACTCCTTTAAAACATTACCTATAGTTACAATAAATAGGAAATAAGGAAAAAAACTTAAAATACCAGTGCGGGGTCTCGAAACCACGACGTTGAAGTCGTTAAGCGAGCACGTAGACGCATCGACTACGGCGGGTTGATGAGGGAGACCTTTTTTACCCATATAAGCGGTCTGGAATGCTACCTTGCTACCTACCTACCTATAAAAACTATAATTATTTTTTTTTTTTTTTACATACAAAATTATAATTATAATTATTATATATATAATAATTAATAATTATAATATAATAAAAATAAAACTGGGTATTAATTAAATTATCGAAATTATCATTTCCATTTGTCAATGAGATGGCGCTTTATAAAGTATTTTTTTTTTATTACAACTCACTTACAAAATAGCAGAATATTATTATATAAAATAATTAATAATTATTATATAAATAGTAAAGTAAAAAAAAATTATTTTTTTTGTTTTTTCTCTATTAAAAAAGCGCTTTACGTAATTTAAAATTCAGCGGGCGTTGATATTCAACGGGCTTACACTAGTATATATATATATAATAGCCGAAATCCGTCTGTCTGTCTGTCTGCTGATGACGCTCGCTGATGAAAAATTGGGAAAAAACTTGGCAGAACGAGTGGGGATCGAACCCAAGACCCCAAGCTCGGGAAGAACGCGCTTACGCTAATCTGCCAAAACCAGTTGTCGGTTGGGTCCTTTTTTTTTAAACATATCGTGACTCGGATTTACCTACAAAAGGGATCGTGATTCTGCTAACAATACATAGATGACACTATAGAAACTATTATTTTTTTTTTTTTTTTGATTTTTACAAAATTATAATTATTATATGTATAATAATTAATAATTGTTATACATATAATAATAAATAGTAAAGTAAAAAAAAAATTTTTTTTTCAGTGGGTATCGGGGTCGATCGATTTGGGTAATGGGGATTTCTATTACGATATTACGATATTTAAAATTCAGCGGGCGTTGATATTCAACGGGCTTACACTAGTGAAACATATTGGGCAAACTTAAAATCCGTTTGTTGCTTATGTCGGTATACATTTGCAGAAGCACGTTCTATGATCCTGCGGGTCTTACACCTGAGTGCGTCAGGACATTATCGCATCTTTCACAGTTTTATTTCAACAAATGGAGTGTTTACTAATGTAACAAATCAAGTCTTAATAAAAAAAAAAGATGATCAGTTTGTTTGAATCACATTTGAATTCGCACATCGGACGAACCATTTATTATCGAAATGATGAATCGAGGCAGCTTTAAGTGCAAATTGAAAGGGATCGTGATACTTAAGCACACGTTCTCGAAATACATAAATACATGTAATTTCGAATGGAAATGTCACATAAATAGCGGTTGGTTTGACGATGCGAGTGCTTCTCAAACTGTGCCTTAATAGGAATGCATACTAACTACAATAAATAATAAGTCATCGCGTGTTGAGAGACACTGAACACACACACACGAGCTCGCAGCAATCATACGTACAAAAAGATCATCAAAAAGACTGCATAATTATTTTCTTTGTGCACTCGCACAGGATATAAATACAAACGAGACAGTGTATGGTAACAAAGCGTCGAGACTTATTCGTATTAATTGGTTTTGTGTTTTTTTTTTTTAACTTACGTCTTATACCCCAGTCCAACATTTCTCCTGTTGATTGTTGATCGAACGCGTACTACTTCATTGTGTTATTTTCACTTTGAGTCCGATTTATATTTTTGCGGGAAATAAATACATTTTATACAAAAAGGGAACACATCACTGGGCGTATGAACGCTGTCAAAACAGTCGACGATAAGGGTTAATATTTTAGCCGTTGGAAGGGGATGGGGTAGCTTTGGGTGCAAATTTCGCGGAAAGCCTATTTTTAACGCACACTGGAGACGGAAATTTCGCACCGTAGGCAAACAACCATTTGTACAAACAATTGGATTAATTTGCAAAGAGTTTGGCGAACGGCTGGGCAATTAAAAGTGTGAGAGGACGAGAGGCGAGGGACGCGACCCGCCTCGCCAGCGTAACCTTAAGATTTGAACGGACTACACTCAGGAGCACTGGCTACTGACTGGGGACAGGGGTACTAAACCTGGACACACACTATCGTACGCCAGCAAAATTAACTGAAATCGTTTAAGATGTTGTTCCCAATGTATGTATGTAACCATTTACTTATTGAAATTTCAGCAGTCTGATTGCGGTTCAGGGTAAATTGAACTCCAAAAGGTGGGGAGGACACAAAGGTAAGTTGATACGTCTGTTAATCGAAATTTCGCAAAAAAATAAATGATTTGTGAAAAAATCCCGCTCGCAAACGAAAATAGTCAACGGAATGATATTATCAAAATTTAAAAACACTGAATGTGAGCAAAGACTAATTTCAAAACAAAAAAAATTAAGTTATTGAATTCCTTGGCACACTAGCAGTAAAAAAAATGAAGTTTCAGTGTAATAGGATAGACCGTTTTTGAGTTATAGCGATTCTACACACATCCGCCTGGTGTCACGACAAAATGTCTCCGGGCAAATCGTCTACGACAAAATGTCGAACGACGCAATGTTTACGACAAAACGTTTACGTCGAAATGTTCACGACATGAATGATAACGATAAAATGTCTCCACACAAAATGTTTATTTACAAAATAAAATAGGTTTGTTTTCGGCGTGAACGTTTTGTCTGGAGACGTTTTGTCTGGAGACGTTTTGTCTGCAGACGTTTTGTCTGGAGACGTTTTGTCTGGAGACGTTTTGTCTGGAGATGTTTTGTCTGGAGACGTTTTGTCTGGACAGACGTTTTGTCGTAAACATTGCGTCGTGGAACCCATCCGGTTAGCACACAGACATCAAGGGATGATACCTGATGGAAATCAGTCAAAATCTCAAGGTCGAATTTTCGCACGATCACAATACATACTTGGATAAAGTAAAAATCGCACGACATAAATGCAACGTTGCGCTTTTCCCGTCTCCATAGAAAATTTCAACCGACTATATTCGTTGGGGGGGGGGTGGCCTCATTTGAGGGTCTTGAGATGTAAGGTTGGGGGGGGGGGCGTCTCCTTATTTTTAGCAACCCATACAAATTGGCATTTCGTGCGACAAAAAATCGCTTCTAGTGTATGGAGTTTACAGCGTGAAAAATTCAACACGTATTTAGAAAAAGCGAATAGACAGTTATGTGGATATAACGATAGCCAGCCGTATACAAAAACAGTGCTAAGCCTTGTGCGTATACGTTGTTATCACCGGTGAGCACCTGTGACCAAAATTGATTTTAATATCGCACATGAACTTTTTCCTACATATTGAAATTTCGAATGTGCGTTTAAATTTTTATTTACATGATAAAATTCGATGTGTACATACTTTATATCAGTGTGATTTTATTTACATTGAAAAACGAGAAATCATACTGAAAGACGAAGTTCTCTGCCAACTGCTGTTGACATTTTTCATTTAGAACGCCTTTCATCAAGAATTTATCTGTATTTAATGCGTCAAATTCAGATGTCTTCTGAATAAAATAATAAAATCGTCGTCAACCATGCAAAACTCACAAAAGGAATGGATTACAATCATAATTAAATTGTATAATTAACAATAATTTCCAACCTATAATTCAGTGTGTATTTTTTTTTAATAAATCATCAGCACTACAACACTTCTAATAAAATGACGAATTGGAAAGAATATTACATGTTATATTTAATTATTCATTAGCGAACGACATAAAGGTAATCAAATTAACACATCCAGTGGAAAATTACTTTTAATTATTCACACACGCATTCTAATTTGCGCTAATTTGAAACTACTATATAAAATTCAATAAGCTACAAACCATTAATTCCCAAAAGATTAAAAACTAAAATAAAATATTAAAAAACGACATATTATCAAAATACAACACGGTATAATCAATTATATTTATAGATTGCTTTAAATAATATTTAAATTAATCCGTGGAATGAAAAACGAACATTTAGAGACATCTATCTAAAATTCTAACGTTGGCATGGTGCAAAACCTAGCTATATACAAAATCTAATCGTGGAAATAAGTTTTTGCATAATATTTTTTACATAGAAAAGCTTTTATATAAAAACGCTTTTGTATAAAATTTTTACGAACCTCTCTGGGGATGAGCCATCACTATAGCCAACGGACATTCATCATCATCCAAAATATATTCTGAATTGTCTTGACCGTTCACCTGCAAAAACAAAAAAATCAAATCCGTTAAAGATCATCTATTTTCAACATCATATTCACACAATAAAAATAAAGTAAAAACTCACCTGGATGATACAATACAACTGTGGATCAATTTTTCCAAGTCCGTACTTGTCGAGCATTTCTCTAACTACACTGGCCGCACAGTCGTTAATTGAAAGCAACAATGTTTTATAAGGCACGTCGGGACAAAGCGATTCACCATAAATTTTCAACGTACCGCCTGAAATTAAATTAAATTAAAGTTAAGTAATGTTAATGTAGTGTAATTACAAGTAGTGAATGAGAAGAGATACATACCCGTATCTGGGCCGCCGTCTTTGGATCTAAAAAGTTGTAATTTCCTTTCGAGCTTTTGATGTCGTCTCCGTCTCATTACGGCTTCGGGATTGGATATGGATCTCGTAAATGAAGTTTCAGGCAATTCTGTAAAATCGATTCAATATATAGTAATAACAATTATGATGTACAATGTGTGTATAATTTCAAACGTATAAAACAGACCTGTATAGAGCATTTCCGCTACAGGATGTTTGTCATCTTTTACAGCATCGGATTTCATTCTAGAAAGTTTTTCTTTTTTCTTCAGCTCTTTCTTTTCTCTTTTGGATAGTTTCCTTTTAAAATTTGTATTATTATCATCTAAACAGCTAACCGACGAAGCCTACACAAAACAAAAATAGTTAGTACGATATAATTTACAAAATGGTTTTTTTTCTTATATATGTACAAAAAATTAAATTAAAATTGATAGTGATTGATAAAAAAAAATTAAAATTATATACAAACATGCCAAAATCAGGGAAATGTCTTTAAAATCATGACTTGTATTAGAAAAAATAAGACCTAAACCGATTTAAATGACAGATTTCGGGCAATTAAAAACATATTAAGTAAGACAAAAACAAACAATGTGTAATTACAGTTTTATCATCAACATTTTTAAGTAGAAATCGACCCTCTCTATCGTCGAGATGCCAATTGAGTTGAACTAAAAGCGGTTTCTCATCATTTCCGAGCTTTCTTTCCTCTTGTGAATGAAGCTCGTACAAAGCGTAGGAAGACACCGATAACATTCTCATATCGGGACGGAACTTTTCAATCAAAGTTTCTGCAAAAAACAAACAGTTGACAACAATCGCAGATTATAAACACACAAGATGCAACTAAAAAGAGAAAAAAAAAATACCTATAACATCACCGACGGTGGCATCGGAAGCCACCCGTATACATTTTGTCGCTACTTTTTTGCCCGAGTCTTGAAAGTAAAACCGCATCACTCCGTGGAAACTGAGATCCTGTAAAAATTACGCATTACAGCACTCTGAATTACGACGTGTGCCAAAAGTAGAGGGCATAATATATTACCTCGTTGGGTTCACTCAGTTCGAACAGATCCAGTCTGTTCATATTCCACTGCTGGATCATGTTTCGGAGCGCTTCCCTCTCCAGCATTCTCTTATCTGAGCCATTCATCGTGGCTGGCTCGATATAGTCTGAAAAAAGCACAAAAATAACAAAAATCAATCATTTGCCAAGTAAATTAACATGTGTACATACATAAATGAGCATTGTCTTGTGTTGCAAGTCATCAACTTGTCCAATACCTATGGTATCTGAGCTTTCGCGACAAGGACATGTCTCGATATTGCAATACACGAAAATGGGATACATTTTCAAATGTGCAAGGTTGGTTTAATATAGATGGACGAATATATACAGCTAAACGTAAACGTCAACGCAAACGTCAAACTCTACTAGTGACGTCATGAAGCCACAACAAACTTTTGTGCTAATGTGCGCCGCTTGACATTGAATCGAATTGGGGAGCCGTTCAGTGGAAGAAGGGCGTAATTGCAAAAATACGCTTTTGACCAATAATTGCTCTTATTAATAAAAATAATTAGTTTTATTTGGTTGCATCTACATCCATATACGTATATTCAGAGCTGAATGCTTTGATGCTCATTTTTTTCTAATACATCGTGGTATAAAATCATCATCATCATCATAATTTTCGGCCGTTCAACATCCACAGCTGGATGAAGGCCTCTCTATTCCTGTCTGTCTTGAGCAATCTGCATCCAGTTGACTCCACACATTTTTCTCAATTCATCAGCCCATCGCCCACTCTGTCTACCTTGCTTTCTTTCACATCCTCTCGGATACCATTCCAGTACATTTTTCTCGCGTCCATCTGCTGTACATTATTCTCGCTATGTGTCCACTTCAACTTTTTCACACGTTCTGTCTGTCACTTTGGTCATACTTCTTACCGTTATACCGAGCTTTCCATGCTTCTCTGTGTGCACTGGATCTTAAAAAAAAAACGTCATAACTGTTCATTCTTCCAAAAACACTCCATCCTAGTTTCATTCTTCTTTTTTACTAGTCATATTCACCAATTGTCCTAGGTATAAATAACTATCAACTATCTCTACAATATGATCATCTACAGCGACTACGTTTTGCGTGCATTTTAGTTTTATTAAAATTAATTTTTAAACCTACTTTCATACTTTCGTCGCATAAAAGGGTATAACATTTAGATATAAAATCAAAAATTTTACGTAGTTAATTGCGTACGTATTGTAATACAATGCAAATAAGTCTGTTTAAAAAAAGGCCCTACGGTCTCTTACGCCTTTCTTCTAACCAGCTCCACAATTATAGTACAATATGTATGTACTTATTTGCACAGCCGGTAACTATACCCTGTACAAAATAAGAAGGACTGCTTTGTTTATCGTATAATTAAATTAAAAAAAAAACCAGCTGTTGAAGGGGTTAGTGTTAGTGTTCATCTCAATGCACTCAGATGACAAATGACGATCATTGGCCATTCTGCGGAGACATTCTCAATAAAACAGACGAGAGTTCATTTTTTTGAATACGCGCCATGGTGAATTTGAACAATGAAACATTTTTGACGCAAGAGTCACTTACGCCCTTTTCAATTCTACTAGATGCACACAATACTAATTTGTATAGTCATACCGGTAACTACATCCTGACTCATCATAGCTATGCAAATCAAAGATACGCTGAATCAGTCGAGTCGATTCTTTGAACGCACTTCGATTTTGGGGGGGGGGGCAAAACGCAAATGGCGAACATTTTTTTGCGAAAATTGTATTCGAAAAAGGTAACCGAATGCTTGTAGCAGTAAATGGCAATTGCAACAAGGTGTACGAGTGCAACAGGGGATCAGGTGTGTGACGCTTCACGCTCGAGTTCGTGGGAGCAGACATGACCCAGGCGCGTAACGCATAGCTGCCCTTAACTTAACACGCAAACACTATAAATGGTTACTTTTAAGCCCCGTTTTTTGTGACATTTCGCTGTGAACTGCTTGTATTTACAAATGCAAGCTCGCGTAGGTGTGTACATATGTTGATAATGAGCCGGAATGAGGAAGAACAGAAGAGTTATGATATGGTGGGTACACACTGGCGAATCGAAGGCGAATCGAAGGCACACACTGACAAATCGAAGGCGAATCGAAGGCGAACCGAAGGCGAAGCGAAAGCGAATTCGGGCTATTTGGACGCTATGTGGACGTCGCAGCGAATGCGAAGCGATCGTTCGGTTCGGTTCGCTTCGCTAGGTCTCGGAGCGATCGCAGCGATCGTTCACAGCGAATGGTTTTTTGTCGCTTTGCTGCTCCACAAAAACAATTTTTTTGTGTATGTATTTATTGATTTGAATTTTAAACACTCATATGGCCCTTACATAAACGTTTTTAGTGTGACGTACAATCAAGATCAACATGAATTGTGAATATGTATGCAGGTAAATTTTAAATGCAGTTATACGGCTGAAACTTGACTGAATTTGAAATAAAATTGTGCTTCTGTGTGTCATTTTTATGATATCAAGCCTTGAAAGTATTCGCGGGCGCATATACATATGTACATATGTATGTACATACGAGTGAACCCATACTATATAATATGTACCTATGTACGATTCCCCGAGGTAAGTTTTGTAATGTTTACAATATTTACCCGGCAGATTATATATACGTAAAAATATATAAAATTCAACCCCTCGTCATTTTTTCTGAATTTCATTGTATGTACGAAATTTTCGAAAGTGAGTTAATTGTTTTATTGTTTGGTGATATATTGCGATTTTACTAGTTTTACTACCACTACTATTGTTGATAAGTACACAGCTCGCCAAGATGCCACGAACAAAGACGCAATGCACAAAAAAATATGGGTTTATAAAAAAAATCGTTTGATAGACCGCCTTCGGAGCGAAGACGGACCAACTGCGAACAGAGTATTTTTTTGTTGGTTAGGTTATTGTTAAAGATCGTGTTTTGTTAATTCTGCCTATTGTATTTCCGTTCGAGGGCGAACATTCGCTTGATATTCGGTCGGTGTGTACCTACCACCAACGAAGCGAATCCGATCGTTCGGTTCAAAATTGCTCCGAATTCTGTTCGCGTTCGATTCGGCGGTGTGTACGCACCAATACACTGTATCAATCGTGGAGACGGGAAGAATGTTGTTATTTTAAAAACCATTGTCAAGCGTTTTCGCAAAAAATGGTCATTTGGAAACGACTTGTCTAATTGGTAAAACTAGACCAGGGGTTCCCAACCTTTTTGTACCCTAGAGCACATTTTAAAATATTGGTAGGGCGGCGGGCACCACCTATTTTTTCAATGCAAATTTATAGTTGAACATACATACATACATACATATGTAGGTAATAAATAATACACAAAAAAATAAAGCCCCTTTTTTTAAGAATGAAAACTTTTTTCTGTCCACTGTATTCCAGAAGTCCTTATCTGATATTAAGGATTTTAGCATAATATCATTCTGAAGGTCCTTCACTTGAACAAGCTCTGCAATGTACGCAGCTATCCATTATATTTATTTGGCAAGTAAAAGGATTGATAAAAAAGGAGACCATTGGCTCGATGATAGTAAACTGTTGAAATCTCTTTTCAAACTCTTCTTGAAGCACTTGAAGGTGCTTAACAAATAATGACAAGTTGAATTCACTGTTACCTGCCATTTTCTTCATATTTGGGAAATGCACGAGAGACTTCATCTGCAGATGTGATATCCACAAAAAGAGTTTGGCTTTAAATGAGTTTACAGAGCCTATCATTTTAGCTACATGTTTGTCTTTTCCCTACAACTCCAAGTTTAAAAAATTCTGTCGTGGTCGAATAGTGGCGGGCGCACACAAATCGGTCAGCGGGCGACATGGTGCCCGCGGGCACGGGGTTGGGAATCCCCGAACTAGACGATCAAGGAAAAGTATCAGTCATCAAATTTGGCGACTTCAATCGTTTCATTTCACTATACCCTGTTCAAAAGTAGAAGGACTATTTAAATTCATGGCGGTCTTTTACGCATTACTAAACAGGACTTGGCCAATACTTTAATTGAAATAAACACTAACGTTATCTCTCCAACACACTGTTTTAATTTATGTACATATGTACTATAAGATTAACACAATTAAGTAACGAAAGTATGTAGGATTAAAAATTAATTTTAATAAAACTAAAATTATGTTTAATGAATTTTGCACGCAAAACGTAGTCCCTGTAGATAATCATAGTGCAGAGCTAGTTGATAGTTTTTTATACCTAGGATAATTGGTAAATATGACTAGTAAAGAAGAAGAATGAAACTAGGGTGGAGTGCTTTTGGAAGAATGAACATTGTTTTTAAATCCAACATTCCGCTATGCTTAAAAAAGGAGGCATACGACCAATGTGTACTGCAAGTTATAACGTATGGATGTGAAACGTGGATGCTGAATTCAAGAATGTTACGCGAGATCCAGTGCACACAGAGAAGCATGGAAAGATGTATGCTCGGTATAACGAGAAGAGATCGTAAGAGTACATGGGTAAGAAGCATGACCGAGGTGGCAGATATAGCGGAACGTGTGAAAAAGTTGAAATGCACACATAGAGAGAAGAATGGAATGGTACCTGAGAGGATGTGAAAGAAAGCAAGGTAGACCGAGTGGACGATGGACTGATGAATTGAACTGGACGCAGATTGCTCAAGACAGACAGGAATAGAAGAGGATTGGAAAGGGCTTCATCCAGCAGTGGATGGTGAACGTCTGAAAATGATGACGTACCATAAACAAAGTCCTTCTCATTTTGGACTAGTTATAATGAAATTTAGTATGACGATTTCAAAAGTCATGTAATCAAAAATGTAGTTTTTAATCCTCAATAAAGATAATTTATGCGTGTTTTGAGTCAATGGTCTCTTAGGTAGGTAAAGTTTGAGTATTGGGGAAATTCAATGAGCCCACGAAATTTTCTCAAAGTTGTCAAAGTTGAAATAACACCAACATAATAGGATTGAGGAAGCGATAAGAATGACTAACAACCACAAATGACCATTTTATTGAGGTCAAATAATAAACATAGCCTCGGTTATATCACACAAAGGCGGAAATTATTCGCTAAAAATGACTAAAAACCACAAAAACTGAACAAAACCTCAAATAACAAACGATGTATCTATCCAATAACAAATCCGAAACTGAACAAGCAAACTCTATTCAACTGACAAAAGAAAGATTAGTATATCGAGACATTTTTTGAAATGCCCTTTATGAGAATTCTCTTGCAAAACTTACGTTATAACGTTATTCGATAAAACTGTCGACATCAGCGGTCAGAAACCTGCGGCTCCGGAGCCGCATGCAGCTCTTTGAATGAATAATATACGGTTCTCATTGTCAATGTCAACGTTTACGTGAAATGATACAAATATTACGAAAAGGAACGTAGATTTCACAAAATCAACATGAACCTATCGTAATTTTCCCCTTTACTGCTTTTATATAACCTTCGTGCTCTTCAAAAGTTTTAAAATCGTTTTCAAGCTTAAACTTCATAATAATTTTTAACAATAAAATATCGTGAAGATAACTAATTTCATACAACTCTCCCCTCACAAATGAGTAGCATATATTTTAATTTTATCATACGACCAATGCGTACTGCCAGTTACGACGTATGGATGTGAAACTTGGACGCTAAATTCAAGAATGCTACGAAAGATCCAGTGCACACAGAGAAGCATGGAAAGATGTATGCTTGGCATAACAAGAAGAGATCGCAAAAGAAATACATGGGTAAGAAGTATGACCAAAGTGGCAGATATAGCAGTACGGGTGAAAAAGTTGAAGTGGACACATAGCGAGAAGAGTGGATGGCAGATGGACGCGAAAAGTACTGGAATGGTATCCGAGAGGATGTGAAAGAAAGCAAGGTAGACCGAGTGGATGATGGGCTGATGAATTGAGAAGAATGTGTGGAGTCAAGTGGATGCAGATTGTTCAAGACAGACAAGAATGGAAGAGGATTGGAGAGGCCTTCATCCAGCAGTGGATGGTGAACGGCTGACAATGATGATTAATAATCTGTTGGATGCTAAATTCAAGAATGCTACGTAAGATCCAGTGCACACAGAGAAGCATGGAAAGATGTATGATTGGTATAACAAGAAGACATCAAATATACATACATATGTAGGTAGCAGAACGTGTGAAAAAGTTGAAGTGGACACATAGCGAGAATAATAGATGGCAGATGGACGCGAGAAATACTGGAATGGTATCCGAGAGGATGTGAAATAAAGCAAGGTAGACCGAGTGGAAGGTGGGCTTATGAATTGAGAAGAATGTGTGGAGTCAAGTGGATGCAGATTGCTCAAGACAGACAGGAATGGAAGAGGATTGCAGAGGCCTTCATCCAGCAGTGGATGGTGAACGGCTGAAAATGATGATGATGATTAATAATCTGAAAATAGTATGTTCCGGCTTTTGTAATTTTTCCTTGGTTTGACTCTTAGTTAGAAAAAGGCTCCCGACCACTGGTCTACATATGTACATTGATCTGCCGTGAGAATTCTAACTACAGATAAAAGAATTCCTTTAAAAAAAAATCAATATAAAAGACTGATAAATTACACGTGACAGTAGCAAATTAACTATGACATCGTTAAAGCACGTGCCGTGGTAAAAAAAAAACTGGTTAGGGAATATCCATCCATCCTGCCAGGCACGCGACAAACTTCTGGATCAAAACCAAAGGAAACCACACCAGATGTCAATGTCGATGTCGTAATGCCTGCCACACATGTCACAACAACAACAACAACAAACAAATATAAAATAAAAACCAAACCGCGTTGCGTCGACGCGGAAACAAAAAACAAACAACACCTCAATAGTCGTCAATTCAACGGATGACCGATCGGATCAAAACAATTACGGTATTTTTGGTATTTTGGTATTTTGGTATTTAGAATACGATACGAAGCCACGGTATGCGTAATCAATGCGTTGTGTGTAGAACGAACGGCCTGTTTGTGGCCTGGTTTTTCTCACCGCTACGCAAACACACATGGTCTTTCATTGATACAAACGCAACACACACACACAGACCGGGACGAATATTATAATTGAACATACCCGAAGAAAGCTCTCTCGAGAGAGAGAGAGTCAAATTTAAAATGACTGCTCAAGAACAAGCCATGTCTCTTTCTTAAAAAAAAGCGTGCACTTTATAATTGAAGTCGAACGTGGCGAAGCGGTGACACCATTCCGCTGCGTAAAAAACTAATCCAATAAGACAAGCCTCTGAAGCGCTGGATCTAAACCTTTTTCCGTTCGCGATACTTCCCTGTATGGCTTCGTATAACCTTTGAGTGTTCTAATTAAGTGCTAATTACTCTCAAAGAAAGTATTCTAATGATAATAAACTAAGCGCCAATTGACGTGTAATGCTGCGTACACACCGACGAACCGAACAGCCGAACGACGAAGGGTTGCTAGCATCACGAGTGCAAAATTTAATGAACTTGTTGGAAAATGGTATCTGTAAATTCTTAAAATGGTCAAATGCACGAAAAAGACTGGTTCAAATATTGTTCTTCAGGATCACACACAAGTGCGTCTGCTCAAAGTCACCCGTTGAAATGTCAACGGGCAAATACACTAGTAATCATCATCATCATCTTTTTTAGCCGTTCACCATCCACTGCTGGATGAAGACCTCTCCAATCCTCTTCCATTCCTGTCTGTCTTGAGCAATCTGCATCCACTTGACTCCACACATTCTTCTCAATTCATCAGCCCAACTTCAACTCGGTCTACCTTGCTTTCTTTCACATCCTCTCGAATACCATTCCAGTACTTATCCATTCTTCTCGCTATGTGTCCAGCCCATTGCCACTTCAACTTTTACTTACCCATGTATTTCTTTTGCGATCTCTTCTTGTTATGCCAAGCATACATCTTTCCATGCTTCGCTGTGTGCACTGGATCTTTCGTAGCATTCTTGAATTTAGCGTCCAAGTTTCACATTCATACGTCATAACTGGCAGTACGCATTGGTCGTACGCCTTCTCTTTTAAGCATAGCGGAATGTTGGATTTATAAACTATGTTCATTCTTCCAAAAGCACTTCATCCTAGTTTCATTCTTCGTTTTATTTCTTCTACACTAGTAATAATATCAATAAAAATTCGAGAAACGTTTCACTGAATGTTGTCTTTTGAAAGAATTATCCATATAAATAATTTATTGGTATTGTCTGATAATGAATTGATACGGCAAAAAAGTATTTAAATTCAATGTTAATTCACGTTGCGTTTTTTGCTGCCGTACTTAGTACGATACGATTTTCCAACACTAAAATAAATCGTAAAGATTTTCGATTCATATCGTGTCGTGCACACAGACTTTCAATAAATCTGAAACGATTTTTAAATAAACCACAATTTATTGTTGTACTTAACTTTTTTAGAATTGTGTTTTTTTTTTTAAATCTCAACATGAACAGAACTCCTCAAGTCGCAACATGAACAGAAAATTTACCGACACACTTTTTTGACTTCCATATTCAAATCGGAAAAGTAAATCGTACGAAAGTCAAACGTTGCCCGACTTGTCGGATCTCGCCGATTGGATTAGATTTTGCACAACACACGTAACGATTTCACTTCCGAATCGCTGGTCGGAACAGAATCGTTCTGGTACGTACACATTGGCGAACCGAACAGCGAACGACGAACGGTTGCTATTGTGTGGAAGTTCATAAATCATAGGAGGTTATTGTGTAGAACGGTCCACACAATAAAAATTCGCCTTAGTCGTTCGCTGTTCGGTTCGCCAATGTGTACGCACTATTCTAAAAAACGCGACGTGAATTAGATTTAAGTTAAAAAACAAATTGTATTCCGACGAATTGCACATTAGGCGAGATTGGCAAGATAAAACTGATTCGGACAACAAAAAAATAATTTATTTCATGCTTACGCATTGTATAATATGATCGGGCGTTTTATAAAATGCGATATAATAAGAAAAAATTGAATACAAAATCAAAGTGATTTTTGTCACTTGGTTAAATTTTAAAAACTGGTCCAACATAAATTAATGCCTAACAACTAAACAACCGACAGTTGATATACCAATAAAATGTTACACAACAAACAAAATGCTATCATTAAATTGACCATTGAACAAAATTGCATTGCAAGATTGTGGTAAACGTGCAAAATTCAAACAGCATTTTATTAATCGAACGATTAAGGCGAATGGGGCAAACAATTTTTAATGTACAAATTAGCGATAATACGAGCAGTCTTATTGAATTCTCCAAGATAACGCCGAGACCATAAAGTCTTATCTTATAAACTCTGAACGACACACACGTGTACGTAGAACATTATATAAATTTACACGGTAACTAACGACGAGTTTTAAACATAGCAAAAATCTAATATATAAAACGCTTAAGTTTGTATGTATGTACATATGTACATATGTACGTATGGGTCATTCGTCAATTACCAGGCGTTGCTCGGGCGCGATTAATAGAGACGACGAAGTACACACGATAGTAGATGTTTTCGGCAGATTTAAGTAGATTTAAGCAGATAGTGTTTCGGGAGTCCAAAAAAAGGACCGCCGGGGTAAGAAGGAGGGTTTCGGGGTTGGTAAGGGGCCGGCATTGCTTTTCGGGAGTCCTAAAAAGGGTCGCCGGGATAGGAGGGGGGTCTGGGGGGTGGTAGGGGCCAGCATTGCTTTTCGGGAGTCCAAAAAAGGGACCGCCGGGGTAAGAAGGACGGTTTCCGGGTTGGTAAGGGGCCGGCATTGCTTTTCAGGATTCCATAAAAGGGGCCGCCGGGGCTTGAGGGGGGTCTGGGGGGTGGTAGGGAGCCTAGGGGGCCGGCATGGCTTGAGGGAGTCCAAAAATTGGGCTTATTGGGCTCCCGAAATAATTTACTAAACAAACACTATATTACATTATATTAATTACACCCCGGGCAAAGCCGGGTAATAAAGCTAGTATAACAATATAACAGCTATTGAACTATCGTGAGAAAACTCATCGTGCGCAAGTCTGATTCCAGAGTCATTGACACAGCCGATTGAAACAATAGACATTGATTAATTTTTTACATTCTTGCGTATGCATAAATAATTATTTGTATATTGAACTTGACTTTGATTGAAACCGCTAGCAGCAGAAATCATCATCATCATCATCATTTTCAGCCGTTCACCATCCACTGCTGGATGAAGGCCTCTCCAATCCTCTTCCATCCCTGTCTGTCTTGAGCAATCTGCATCCACTTGACTCCACACATTCTTCTCAATTCATCAGCCCATCTTCCACTCGGTCTACCTTGCTTTCTTTCACATCCTCTCGGATACCATTCCAGTACTTATCGCGTCCATCTGCCATCCATTCTTCTCGCTATGTGTCCAGCCCATTGCCACTTCAACTTTTTTTCCCGCACTGCTATATCTGCCACTTTGGTCATACTTCTTACCCATGTATTTCTTTTGCGATCTCTTCTTGTTATACCAAGCAAACATCTTTCAATGCTTCTCTGTGTGCACTGGATCTTTCGTAACATTCTTGAATTTAGCGTCCAAGTTTCACATACATACGTCATAACTGGCAGTACGCATTGGTCGTACGCCTTCTTTTTTAAGCATAGCAGAATGTTGGATTTAAAAACTATGTTCATTCTTCCAAAAGCACTCCACCCTAGTTTAATTCTTCGTTTTATTTCTTCTTCTTTACATCCAGTCATATTCACCAATTGTCCTAGGTATAAATAACTATCAACTCTCTCTACAATATGATTATCTACTGTGACTACGTTTTTCGTGCAGAATTCATTAAACATAATTTTAGTTTTATTAAAATTAATTTTTAAGCCTACATATGGGGTTAAAAATCGAAATCTTCGTAAAGCGTGCACAATTCCAATGCAACATAACATATCTCGTTCAACAAAAGGCGGACAGACAAAAGAGGAGCAAATTCTAAATTCCAGACATTGTGAGAAATATGAGCATTGTTACTCACACGGCGAGGTCTCGCATCGAGGAAGACGGCTATTGTCGTCAAAATGTTTAACAAACTAGTTATTTTTTGTGTGCAGACCGTCACTTAACGCATGTGAAGTGATCATGGCTTCAATAGAATCCGTACGATGGGAAATAAAAAGTTGCACGTCGTTGCTACGTATGTACTACATAAAAACGAGCCGTTGCAATTTTTGCATTTTACCGTTACGCAATATGAACTAAGCCGCTTAAGACTACTACCACTGAAATGTATTCAGAAAGCTGGAAGCCGATCAATGGAAGTGAGTAGAATCAAACGAATTTGGGACAAAAGCTTTAAACTTTTTGTTGCGTTTGAAAAAAAAAAATAATAATAGCTGTTGATTTATGCAGAACGATCATAACAAACACATGGAAGACATGATGGAGATGGACACGGTCTGAAGACAACAGACAGAAGGACAAGTAGGCACGTTAAGGCCGTCCAGAGGCCGACTATATTCCAGTACGACTGTGAAGCGAAGCAAACATAATTTATTTACCTGTTGTATTGAAATTCCCACGACAACTATGTATGTATGTATAGCAGGAGCAGAGCTACCTGAAATACCAATGTTCTTTCACAACCAATTCCTTTGAGAGAATTTTACTCCAATTAGACCAGCGCTACCCAAACGATTCGGTGTGAAAGAGAGGAGATTTCGCCTGCGGCGCATTTCCATGAATTACATATACATATACTAATAAAACTACCAAATACGCTGAGCGTAGTCACAGTAAATAATCATATTGTAGAGCTAGTTGACAGTTATTTATACCTATGTACATATGTATGTAGAAAGAAGAAATAAAATTGTTTTTAAATGCAACATTCCGCTATGCTTAAAAAAGAAGAAGGCATACGACCAATGCGTACTGCAAGCTATGATGTATGGATGTGAAACGAGGATGCTTAATTCGAGAATGTTACGTGAGATCCAGTGAACACAGAGAATCATGGAAAGATGTATGCTCGGTATAACGAGAAGAGATCGTAAGAGTGATACATGGGTAAGAAGCATGATCAAAGTGGCAGATATGGCAGAACGTGTGAAAAAGTTGAAGTGGACACATAGCGAGAAGAATGGATGGCAGATGGACGCGACAAATACTGGAATGGTATCCGAGAGGATGTGAACGAAAGCAAGGTAGATGCATTGAGAAGAATGTGTGGAGTCAAGTCGATGCAGATTGCTCAAAACAGACAGGAATGGAAGAGGTCTTCATCCAGCAGTGGATGGTGAATGGCTGATGATGATGAAATAAGGTAATGCTACCCAAACCAACGAGTAAATAAATAACCAAGAAACTTAGGAGCTCTTATGGAATATTGATTTTTACTTTATCCATATGCGTACATAGTATGATACAGTATGTGTGAAAATTCAATCTCGAGATTTTAACTGATATGCATCAAGTTACAGGTATCGTCCACTGGTGACGTTTTCATGATTTTTGGAAAATGTCTGTGTATTGGGAGGATGTGTGTAGAATTGCTATAGCTCAAAAAAATTTTACGCATTTTTTAGAGGATTATTTTTAACTAATTAATGCATGAAATAAGCTGAAAACTACTTAGATGAAAAGTGTTGATAAAAATAAATTCAGATGGTACTTTTACTTTATCCATATACGACATACATACATACATACATGCATTATGTTCGTAGTGTAATAAAGTACTATAGGATCGTGCGAAATTCGACCTCGAGATTTTGACTGATTTTTTTTCTTAAATACTTTTTGAAATCTGAAAGTCATCGGTTATAGTAACCCCCATAAAATAACACTTGCAAAAATTAGTGGCACCCGCTTCACCCTTTTGACAACTTGAATGCACCCTCGGTCACAAAAAGGTTGATGACCGCTGAATTAGACAGAGACTACTCTCAAGTTTGGATGGAAAAAAACGGTACGAATCAAAGCATCCAATTATAAAAGCAAGAATTGCAATTATGCAGGTCAAAATTAGATATCAAAATATTAGGCGCTAAATTGTTAAATTGAACCGAACTACTGTCTCTACATTTTCCAATTTTATCTGACTGCCTGTACAATTGGGCCTAAAAATTGACACGAACCATTGACAGAAAATCTATCTAATGTTTAAAAGTAGCAAAAGCAACGAGCGTGTGTAGTGTGTATGTATTAAAAATATGCGCGTAAAACCGGTCCCCATTTCATGTAAATTTTCAAGTTATTACATCGACTGAACTCTCGCTGGTTGAGTTCTAGGCATGCGTTTAATTGCCCTAATAATGAATCCATTTTATGTATGTACATCTTGATTAAAATTTAAATCATAATACGTATATGCATTCACGGGTGGATTATATTGCCGTGCGTAATAACTAGTCATTTTTTTTTTTTTTAATTTATGATAATGGAGACGTCTAAAAAATGAGCAAAATTAACAATGTGAGCTAAAAATCTCGAAAGCACGCGATGCATCAACTCGAATCGCATACTACACATCTACATGACAATGGAAAAACTGAGAGGGAAATTTCGAAAAGCTCGTTTGTTAAGCGAAAAGGGATTTCGGTTGGGCGGTACTGCCCACCGACTGACACCGTGCCAGTCTGTGTCAGCCCTTATAGGCCAGTGGTTTTCAAACGTTTCCAAACTGCGACCTAATTCCCGTATGTGGTCTAAGGCCCGTAACGCACTCGGCTGCCTGGCTGCGCAGCCATTGCCGCGGCGGCCAGAAAAACGTGCACCCAGTTCAAGCAGCCAAAGGGGCAGCCAGAACGATGAGAACACACTCACAAATGGTCAGCAATAACATTGTAGATACAACATATTTTCAATGCAATATTTGGATCGTAATCTCGGATCCTTTTGTACTGTATGTACATACATATGCAAATGCAAATAATTCGTTGAAAATAGTTTTATATACATTATTTCCAGCGCGCACCATTAGCGAGATTTTTTTTTTTTATTTTTATCTTATTCGTTAAATTTTAGTATAAAATTTATAATGGAATTGGAATTGTTTATTCAGATTTTCAGCCGAAGCGGCTGAAAATCTGAATCAAAAAAAAAAAAAGATTTGGCCACGATTTGGCCCTTTCCGGGGACCTAAGGGCGGGTTCGCACGACAAGGTTTTACGGTTTAATAGCCCGAGCCCTCGTTTTTGCTTTGCTTTCACATTCTATGGTTTATGGACGGTAAATATGGACGGGCTGGCAAAATACCAGCCCCTAATGGGTGACGAAACTCGACTGATGATTTTTCGTAAAAACTAGCGAAGGAAGCATAGATTTCAGGTAGCAGCGTGGGTGGTCCACGGAAAGGGAGCCGTCGCTCCAGTGGCAAGTACGGGCTGTAAACGGCGACCGTAGCCGTATCGCGGCCAAATCTTGACCATGGGAATACCCTCATCCAAACCAATGTATCACTGGAGTTACCCGGTTTATACCTGGAAAAAACGTGCCGTAAAACCGCATCGTGCGAAGCCGGCCTTAGTGCGTCATCAAACAGGCAGCCACATACATTTTCTAACATTGTTGTGGCCGCCGCGGCCATGGCTGCGCAGCCAGGCAGCCAAGTTCGTTACGGGCCTAAAAATCCACCGATCGTTTACCGATGGGGCGATTTGAGAATGAAATCGAATCAAAAAGGTATTTTAAAAGTTGGTGTGGGGCGTGGAAGTTTGGTAATTTGATTATTTTTACTTTGCGACCCCTAGTTGAAAGGCCAAAGTCTCAACGGGAAGGGCACAAGGCAGACAAATGGCTCACAACAAGCAAGCGGTCGATCGTTAACTTTCAACGGGGAAACAAACCGAAGAACATAAGACAAACAGAACACCGATAAGATAAGAAACTGAGCACGAGTCTGGGTTAAAAAGAAAAGTAACCGAAAGAGTTAGTTAAACATTGCGTTGAGGTGACTAATAAACGTGATCTCATACGCTCACACTGCACAGTACAAATGCATATAACTAAAACATACATACATACATAATAGGTTCCGGAGAATTAATCGTGCACAATTATCGATCTCATAGAAATTTGATCGCGAGCCGAACAAAAGTTTCTCGCAATCAATGCCCGTTGACAGTGTCATCGGATGGTTATCATACATATATAGTGTATTTGAGGAATACATGGGTAAGATGTATGGCCAAAGTGGCGGACATAGGTAGAACGTGTGACTTCCAACATCCCGCTGTGCTTAAAATAAAAGGCATACGACCAATGCGTACTGCCAGTTATGACGTATGTATGTGAAGCGTGGATGCTAAATTCAAAAATGTTACGTAGGATTCAGCGCACGCAGAGAAGCATGGAAAGATGTACGCTCGGTATAACGTAAAGAGATCGTAAGAGGAATACATGGGTAAGAAGTGACATATATAGCTGGCATAATTTGGCAATGGACTGTACACATTGCGAGAAGAATGGATGGCAGATGGACTCGAGAAATACTGGAATGGTATCCGAGAGGATGTGAAAGAGAGCAAGGTAGACCGGGTGGAAGATGGGCTGATGCATTGAGAAGAATGTGTGGAGTCAAGTGGATGCAGATTGCTCAAGACAGACAGGAATGGAAGAGTATCGGAGAGGACTTCATCCAGCAGTGGATGGTGGACGGCTGAAAATGATGATGATAGTGTATTCAGTAGTTTAAAATGCACTACCCGTGCCGTGTGTGTATGTGTCAGTGAGTGTATGCGAGCGTTCCGCGACTACCCGGGGAGTCAGACAGCTAGCCAGACAGATCCTTGCGCTACTACATATACATGTATATATGTATGTACATAACAATAGTCGAACTATGATACATACCATTGGCGATTATGGCATAATTTTCTGGGCGATTTTAGGTGTCTCAGATGTTTTTGTCCCTACTTAGATCTATTTTTAGCGATAAATGAATTAAAAAAAGTCATACATTGAATCTCAATCTAAATTTGCGCAATTTCCAAATCAAAAAAAAAGTAAACATATTCCAACCGTCGATAAAGTGGGCTTACGTAAACATCAATCGAAACAAAATGAAAAGTAAATGTACCGCGGTCGTAAATACATCTTAGTAGATTTTATTAATCTCATCCGTTTCACACGCTCTCACTTTTCCGATAATTAGAAGTATTGTGTGACGTTTCCTGTATGAATTATCGCGTCACTCTAGTGATGTACGAGTGCATATTGAAAATAATAACATACCTTCACAACATTGGTACAAATTCCACGTGGATCACTTTAGGATGGGCTACAATAGCCTGGGTCCAATATCAAGAGTTCCTGAAAATAAAACAAAAAAAAAATGTTAAAAACATGACATTAGATGTAGTATATGAAATTAAATACAATAATAAACTTGTATAGAATGCATGCACTTATTTAACACTGTGAACCCTTATGCAGAGTCGTGTTACACACAAGTGCATCTCGACAATACAATGAAGAGTTAGGGTTGGGGTCCAAATATGCGTTTAATGTACATCAAATTTTATATAAACAAGTGACACGTGAAACGACTTTTATATTATACAACCTTTTGAATCTCAATGGTCGAAACCGCATTCAAAGAAAATACACGTGGGGTTGCCGTGCAAAATATGTACATATTAAACTCATTTTTGTACAATAATAACTACATATGTACATGTTCGAAGAAAAAATTGCAGTATCTCCGATTGTACTGATTAAAACACTTAAATCGTCAATTTTCTACAATTACATATTACCTCATCGATTAAATACGCACTATCTACATATGTACATATATGAATGGTTTATCTAATCAATTCAAAAGCGCATCACATATGATTATGAATACATATTTTCTTTGAATATGAATATGAATACATATGTATGTACATATGTACATATGTCTGGTCGTTATTTTTTCGATTCTTTAAAAATTGTCCTTATGAAATTTCAATTTCCAGTTTTTAGTGTAATTTTTCATTAGTTTAATTTTTAATGCGATCAATACATCAGTATATGTACATAGAACACGGTTAAATACGTTTTAAATCAGTGGTCGTAAACCTCGCGAGCCGCATGTTGCTTTATGGCTCTGAAAGATTGGCAAATACAGTTGAAATTTCAATCAATCGACAATTTCTTGAATTTCTCGAAAAAGTCGTTTGCCAAAATGCTTATCTAATATATATATTGGATAACTTTCCAGAGCAAATGTGTAATTAAAATGTTACATGCATATTTCTTCTGAAGGTGGCATACTCTATTTGACAAAAATTTTACCGTCTGCCATAGTTAGGTACCTAAGGTAAGATACTCTCCAGTAGTTTCCCGTTGCCTTCTAGAGGGGGAGGAAGGAATATAAAGAACGAACAATGAATTTGTAGGTAGTTAGGAATTGTTTCGGTGGTGCCAGTTTTATGGCACCGTCTCACAATAAAGTTAGATAAATTGGCAAATTATAATGCTGCGTACACACCGACGACCGATCTGAATTTAGTAATATCCAGATCTTGGCAGTGGCGATATTTTTAAGGTAAAAAAACTTTTCTTTTGACATGTGTGGATCGAACCCCAGACATTTCGCTCAAGAGACCAATGCTCTAATCACAGAGCTATCGCTTGATTGATAAAAACAATTGCATGCGACTCTTCGAGTACTTTTGTTGATTCAAAAATGCTCTTCGCTGAAAAGGGTTGCCGACACCTGCAGTTTAAATGAACTAAAATTAAAGATCACTTGTAGGATCAATAGATTGTATCGATAAAAAATTATATCGCTTTCAATACGAACTGCTTTTTGGCCTATTATTGCTTAGCAAAAACATTGTCACATTGTCTATGCAGGACAAAAAATTGTAAAAACAAATTCCTTTCCAATCTTCAGATACTAAAAAGTGCAGAAGACCGAACCGATGCAGAATCTTACAAAACACTATAAGAAAGATAAGTCCTATAAAAAAGTTTTGTCACGAAACCAGTCACCAGTCAGCACCTGGGCGAACGTTCTCGTTGGGTTCAACACACCTGTTTCATACACGAGCGAATGCAAAAACGACGAGCGATTCAAACCGAACCGAACCCGCAAAGGATGACACAACAGACAACATTATACGCGAGGGGAGGGAGAAAAGAAGGTGTTGCGCAGTTAATCGTCCGTGAATAGATGAATGGGGTAGGGATGGAATGTGGCACAGGTAGTAGACAGTAAAGTGAGCACTCACTTCTGTCAGTAAATAATCACCATAAAACGCGAACCGTGAGAGATCAGGACCAGTCTCAAGGTGAAACTGACAACAGCCAAAGGTGTATTGACAACAATTCACCATTCAATATTGCTCGGCCAAACTACCATATTTGCTAATTGCACTCGTGCCGTTGCTAATCTCTTACTCAACATTGAAACAGCGTTCGGTGGAACAAGTAAGAACAAAAATCACAGCTGCAACTGTATCGGTTTACGGTATTGAGTTCTGTTTTAGCTTTTTTGCTGATATGTCAATCAGAACATAGATATTTCAAAACAGCAGCGACGACTATTATTGGACAATGGCACACGTGCAGACTCACGCCCTGTTGAACAACTGAAAATTTGTATATATGTATGTATGTATTCGTTGATAATTAACCAATAAAACTCATTGGGAAAGATAGTTCGATAAATTCCAACACATTCCTAAACCGTTTGAATACTCGGGAGGAAACTACATTGTACATATCTATGTACTGCCTATGATCCTACGACCGCAATTCGTCGTCATTTTCAGCCGTTCACCATCCACTGCTGGATGAAGGCCCCTCCAATCCTCTTCCATTCCTGTCTGTCTTGAGCAATCTGCATCCACTACTACTTACTACTAACTACCAAATACACTATCATCATCATTTTCAGCCACGTCAAAAATCTTTGGTATTGAAATGCACGACTTCTTCAGTGGCTTTTCTACTTTCAAAACAACCTTTCGTGACAGTCTTTCAACAGTTAATGTATGATGACATCATCATCATTTTCAGCCGTTCACAATCCACTGCTTCTACGCCTGCCTGTCTTGGACACTCTGCATCCAGTTGACTCCACACATTCTTCTCAATTCATCAGCCCATCTTCCACTCGGTCTACCTTGCTTTCTTTCACATCCTCTCGGATACCATTCCAGTATTTCTCGCGTCCATCCGCCATCCATTCTTCTCGCTATGTGTTCACACGTTCCGTTATATCTACCACCTTGTCATGCTTCTCATCCATGTATTCATCTTACGATCTCTTCTTGTTATACCAAGCATACATCTTTCCATGCTTCTGTGTGCACTGGATCTTACGTACGCGCCGTGCCGGATATATGAACGTTCCGCGGCTAGGCTACCCAACCAGCCGGGCAGATTCCTGCGCTAATACACATATATAGTAATTAGGATGGAATATTTCTCTTTCAGTTTCAGATAAACACAACATACAGTTTCACATTTCAATACAAATTAAATTTGCACTTACGTTAGTACTGATTATCATTTTTTTTTTTATAAAACACTGACCTTTACTCGACCGAAACGAATGCGGTTACCAAATGGAATGATCTCGAGCCGGCAAATTAAACATGTAATTACATACACGTACGTATGATAAATATCATCGTGAAAAGAGTCATTCTCAATGTTCAAATATTTGCAGATCTGATAAAGAAAATTTGCTTTAATTTGTGCTATTAATGCGTTTGTGCTTAATAATCATTCTGCGAATGATTATTATTGAAGTTGTGCGATTAAAAATTGGATACCCATCGTTCAAAATCAAACACAGCCACTATGTACTACTGCTACTACTACATAGGTCAGTGACGCACATACAATTTCTCAAATGTTGTCTATCGTAATTGTAAAACCGGTTTTCTCGATATCAAAAATCATAAAATTTTTAGACACATGCGTCGCTGTCATCGTAAAATTCATCCAAAATCAAAATATTTACAAACTACGTATGTATGTGAATGCGTTTAAATGCACATTTGCATATATTGTGCAAAACTACTTTTCAACACGTGCATACAAAATTAGATTTAAAACCGGCTAAGAACAAAGAACCAGAACGAATGAGTCACGCATAGTGTTATAATGTAATATAATAGTATAAAGTGGCAAAGTGAGCGAGTGCACGAGGAGGCACAAACGACGAGACAAAAAACCTGTACGATTATTGCGCGAAAATTTCGCGGGCAAAACTGACAGCAGCAGCGTCAAGATTGCGCGCGCTTAACTGTAAAATAATATCACCGGTTTAATATTACATTTATAAAATCGATGGCATTCCTCGCGACCGAAGAGTTTCCGGAAATTATCGCAAATTATATGCACTTTGTGAAAATTTACCACTGCGGAATGGAATTCAAAAAGAACACGCACGCATATATGTACATAATTGTCCTTCGAGAAGTACTGGGAGATATTTTCTTATAAATATATAATAACGGTAATTTAAGCATAGTTTCTCACCTGTTATAATTCGGGTAAGGGTAAATATTGATTTGACCACCACCAGGAGTACGTATGTTTTTGTTTCTTATACATACCCACACGGTTTAACTAATTGGAACCAAGCTTAACATAACTATTTGCTAGGATCCTGCGGGTCTTATAGAATACTTAAGTGTAACGAGAAATCTTCCTTTCGGGTAGAACTGCCTTGCAAAGTTTTGTTTCTTTTACTACAGGTATTGTAGTTAATGAAATGTGGAGTTTTGCCAGTCAAAACAAAACGTTTCAATACAAATGTCAACGCCGAGTACGATAGATATATGTATAGTTTAATCATAAAATTTATTAGTTTAACGAAATGTTTATCTTGTAGCATTTATCTTGTAAATTAATCCATCAATCAAATTTTAGATCAAAAAGTATGTATATGGAACTGATACTAATCTATTGCAGGAGATAGGTAGAAAATTAAAATCTTAAATAATGGGAGGTTCACTGGATCAAGTCACAATTTTGAAAAGTTTCTGTTATTTCTAGTGTCGCCATCGGTAAAGGCCCTCACAAACCCGAGCGATATCGCTGCTTCAAGTTTTAGTCCTCTATCTTCATTGATTCGCACCAATGCGAATTATATCGGTGCGAATTTGACGCAGCGATACCGCTAAGGTGTGTGTCACTAGGTAAAAAGCGTTAAAAAGCAAGGCCATGTCCATCACAAATATACATACATATATACAGACTGGGGAGCATAAAATAAGCCACTTTAAAACAGCAGTACAATTTTCGATTTGCAGTACCACAACTATGTAATACCAACAGTTTAGTATCTCAGTATCGATTTTATGGACGTGATGTGATCCACTGGACGACCTTTTAGTAAAATTCTGCAAATTAGGGACATTCCAAGTATTGTTTAGTATCACACAATCGAAACTTCCATTTCAAAGTGTGACGTTCTATTAATTAGGCTCGGTCATATCTTTCCGAGTCGAAGGAGCATTCATTATGTTGAAATTAATGTACTTCTCAGATTATTCACAAGTGATTCATACAATGTGAGGTCGGCTGATGAACAATAGGTGAATTTTTGCGGTGTGGGCGTACAAATATATAATTGAATATGTTTATTACATACGCATATTTGAAATTCTCTTTGCGATTTATCAACCAGCGACATGTTTGTTTGCAGCGAGCGTGGTGTATTTATCAATCGTTGCAACATATCATTTCAATTTTATCAGTACCATTAGGTATTGAATTACGAACCACCACGTTCATCAATCGCTTTTTTCAACATACATATGTATGTACATACCTGGGACATAATATACCACCGTAGTGGACGCGCTTTCCATATTTTTTGTGTTGTTTGTTTTTATAAAAGTGGCCGTTACTGCTTTTTTGCAAGTTTTGCGCTAAACCGTTGCAAGAAAGTCGAGTCTGTCTAATAGCCGGTCATTCGTTACTGCATGCGCATTAGAAAGTTCAAACGGTGTCGCGGAATGCCGTCTCGAGTATCTTTATTTTCCTTTTTTGAGCACTTCCTTTCCGTCTTCTAGTGTTTCCATAAGACGATTGAGACGTTTTCACAAACCATGCTAGTTATCTTGCGATAAGAAACTTTTTTGTCGCAGCGCGATGCTTAAGCCGATAACGCCGAGTCTGTTATCGGTCGTTAAATTGCTGTTTACCTGTCGAGAATCGTGCTGTGTACCTGTCGCCATGCCCCTAGAAGATGTTGTACTACTCTGCTCGTACAAGGATTTGATTGTTTGTGAACATCAGAAGTTTAACTTTCAAAGTATATTTAGATCATCAGATTGAATAAAAAATACCACGGCGTCGTATCGCTGCGCTCATATATGGCCGCGTCACGAAGCGTTTAGTCCCCGTCCCCCCTTGTATACCCATAGATCCACCAGTATAACTTGAAAAACGAAAAAAACGTGAAGTAAAGTCCCCTTCCCTACCGCAACTTCAAAATTTTGTTTTGTGAGCGAAATTTCCGCTAATTTTATATAAATATGTTTAAAAAATCGCAGTGTGTAGCTGCTACTTACTCACTATAGTAGTAAAATACCTCAATTTAAAGCAAGTGCAATGTACAAGAAGGAATACAGTTGTGAATGTGAATGAATTGTGTACACAAATGTGGTTTCAAACGCTCACCGACTGACCGCTGGCCGTGACTGGTGTTCGTGTCGTGCCACGCTTCGATGACACGTTTTTACTAAACTGAGGGGCGGTGCGGGGCGCAGAGGGGACGCTCGAATTTTCGAGGCGGATCTCTCTGTCTCTCGCACGAACGCGAAAGAGCAAGAGAGAGGGCAATAGCCTACCTCCAGAGTGGAGGAGTGGGGGATATGCGCGACCACTTATCGCTCGCTCCGTTTGTATGGAACGTTGGATGAACCGTTTTTACTCTACCGAGCGAAAAGAAGTTTTACTTCAAATACTAGTCAGTGGTTATCATTTATGTATATGTACGATAGAAGTATAGTACGAAATATACATATGTATACATTTATGTATACATGTATATGACGTGCCGTGCATGTGAGCGTTCCGTGGCTACCCAGCCGAGCAGACAGTACACAGTTCAATGTTACGGTGAAGTTACGTTACGGGCATTTTTTGTCGATCGTTATAGTAACTATATTGAATGTACCAATATAATGCATCCGCTTTGCTTGAAGGCCGCCAGCGAACTGACCTCTTGATCTGGTCATTCTGAAACCCATGTTCGACCGTTCCTGAGAGACAGACTTTAGGCTATTGTGCATATAATCATTTTTCATGACGAGCAACATTCTATTGATGAATTTATTCAAAAAAGTTAAATTAAAGAAGGCCAGACTGATTTATTGCCTTCAGATTATCACTTGTTCTATGTATATATGGATTGTTTTTGTCTGAAAAGTTATGTGTTACACAAGTTAATTAAACATACATAACTACAAAGTAATGGGGGTCACTTGGTATTATTTGAGAGCATTTATAATCATCAGCTCGGGAGCAAACAAACATCCCTCCAATTTACTCGTTTATTTAGGATTCACTCGTTTTCTTTCTGCGATTCCAAAACAATACGTGTTGAACTGCACTTATTACCTCACTATTTCAGTAACATCTGCGAGAATAAACAACATTGTCGATACGCCAGAAGCAATGGGTACGTTAAACCGGAGCGAGCAGATACGAAACCGATCGGTTATTTATATACACATACATATTCCATAATGAAGTTTGTTTGAATCCAGGCGGTCATGTGGCCACCATCAGCCCTAGCTGTTGTGTCCGTCCGTCCGTCGATCTGTGGATTCACATTCCATCGCGAATGACCGTTTCCGCTTCTCCTCGGTCGGTCGGTCGGTTTGTCGCCAAGTACGTAATTCAAAATTCAATGTACACGCGTCTATTGTGTCAATTATTATTTAACGAGAAATCGATTTTACAGTCCTTCCTGTCGCGGGCGAGTCTCTCGTTGTGCCCATCTTACACTTCCTGTAAGATACCGTGCCTTGCCAGTCAAAATCCCAACGAATTATGTATATATGTACATACATACATATATGTACATACATACATATATGTATGTATTACCAACTAGTGAAGTGCCCGTTGTTAAGCAACGAAACGAGTCTACAGTACAGTAATGCCCGTACACGGTAATTTGACAGCCGGTGGCAGATTAGGGCTCACTCACCGCGGACGCGGCTCAAACTCATTTGAGAACTCGACTTAACTTAACTTAACTCTGAGTTAAGGCTCACACACACTTAGAACACCCCACGTGATGTGATTGCGTGACGTGACGCCGCTGCTATGAATTGTGACGTGGGGTGGGGTGTTGCAAGTGTGTATCTACGCTATACAAAACCATAGCAATTTATGCGTTGAGAATTTCGTCCGAAGACGTGTGTGGCGTGACATAAATTATGGTATATATCGCACGCCTAGTTTTTTTAGTTAATCATTTATTCGGATTCTACAAACGAAGCTGCATGAACCGACAAAACAAAATGAAATGTTTTAATCTGAACTTTCTTTAGTATGCTTGTTTTCAAAAAAAAAAAAAAAAAAAAATTAAACTAGTATGGAGTGCTTTTGGAAGAATGAACATTGTTTTTAAATCCAACATTCCGCTATGCTTAAAAAATAAGACATACGACCAATGCGTACTGCCAGTTATGACGTATGGATGTGAAACTTGGATGCTAAATTCAAGAACGCTACGTAAGATCCAATTCACATAAAGAAGCATGGAAAGATGTATGCTTGGTATAACAAGAAGAGATCGTAAGAGGAATACATGGGTAAGAAGTGGCATATATAGCAGAACGTGTTAAAAAGTTAAAGTGGACACATGTACATAGCGAGAAGAATGGATGGCAGATGGACGCGAGAAATACTGGAATGGTATCCGAGAGGATGTGAAAGAAAGCAAAGTAGACCGAGTGGACGATGGGCTGATGAATTGAGAAAAATGTGTGGAGTCAACTGGATGCCCAATACAGACGGAAATTGAAGAGGATTGGAGAGGCCTTCATCCAGCAGTGGATGGTGAACGGCTGAAAATGATACATATGTATATCGAAGAGTCTCACACCAATACACGTGTCCAAACTATCACCAATTGGTGATCCTAAGGACCCAAGCCCTTTCTTATCCAGTTTTGCCGTTCATATTCTTGCGATGACATAGTCTTACTAGTGTAAGCCCGTTGAATATCAACGGATGTTTGTGTGGGCGAGTATATGTGTGTCTAATAGTTTTTATGGTTGTTGTATAGATGGCGCGTTATAATACAACAACGTAACAATTTAGCAAAGTCGCGAGCCTATCGACAATTAATATTGTCAAATCGTAACAGGCTCGTCATAGCCTCCGTTGGATGATAGTGTTAGCACGGGTTCAAATCCCACTCGCGCGCGGACGGTTCATGTATTTTAATAATTTACCTCGGTGAGCGTTATCAGCAGACAGACAGACGGATTTCGGCTATTATATATATGATGACGCCCGATTCGTTTTCGCGCTCGGGGTCCAACGAAACAATATTCAAAGCACAAACGAATCTCTCGTGTCAGCAGTCGCGTTCGACAACAATACTTGTCCATATTTGTATTTAACAAATGTCTCTCAAATGTACGTGATAGTATGCGACGATAAAAGCGTTTGATAAATCACACACTCCTGTGCCTATATTGGCTTATAATAATAATTCGCCGCTTTTCTCGACAATGTCTTTCGTGCCGTCACGTCCTAGTCGTTTAATTTCACAATGAGCCTTGGCCCGTAATTGTTCGTGTCGAAATTTCGTTTCTAATTGTCAAATTTACCGACATACATTTCCTGAATTTAGCTATGTATCCCCCTTAGTTCAACGGCATAACTTCTACTAAACAAAGTGACGGTAGCAAAGTTTGCAAGTTGATTAATTAAATTAAACAATCCGTTATAGTTTCGTATTAACGATAAATTCTCACGGCGCAAAATAATACGTTCAAACGGAAATAACGATGTATGGGAAAAGTGCTGAAGAATTTGACGACGAAAATTTACGATATTCGCATACAAAAAAAACCTCAATTTAAAAAAGCTTGGAATCGCGGTCGACTTTCGATGCATATTGAAATATTTTAATTGGCCCCATTAAGTAAAAGCGTTGGAATAAAATCTTAAATAAAAAGTCGCAGAAAGGAATTTCAGAATGAATCAAGAAGGAAAAACTTTTTTTGTTTACGATACGAATTACATGAGTCATTGTGCACTTCAACGAGTGTCCTTTTATAATTTATATACTTAAAACCGCATAGTGAACCGTAAAAAAACATATTTAATAATGTATCAAACGTATGTATATTGCCCTTACAGTGGACATCAAAATTAATTCTTGTTTGTTCCCAAGTCGGTTTACGAATCGGAACCAGACTTTGCCGAGGTACTTCCTACGACCCTGCCGATAGCTGTCATGCACAGTTTCGTTTCACTCGATAGTTGAATACGTAACTAGTGTACAATAAGCTCCGGATTTATAAAATCAACATCGTCGTGCTCAAGTTCAACGCTCCTATTGGCATAATAAAGGATGACCAATCGTAATGGACACACGCATGGAAAGACATGACATGTCATTAATCCAATAGACGAGAGACACTTACCTAATTGAGCCACGCGTGGTGCATCTGCTGCGCACGCACAGTAAAAAAATCTAGCGCGCGACTTTACACTACAAAATATTGCTACTAACACCTGACCAGCGCAGCGGCGGTCAAAACACAAAAAAATTTATAATTTATTGCCTTTTTACTTTATTTCTTCAAACGATTCGACCGTTTTGTATGGTGAACGAAAATAATGCATCGTTGAATTAGACTATTTCCTGTTCAAAAGTCGAAGGACTGTTTTTTGTGAATTTCTTTGCAGGAAGTTATGCGTTTTCAAAAATGGTCAATGATACATAGTTAAATCTTCTGGGTGTATTGAGATGCTAAAACTTATGCTAACCCACAAGCAGACGTAATTATTTAACTACTATGTAGTCCATGACCGTCGACAGTGTCATCGGATGGTTATCAAGTTATCATTTATGTACATGTACATACATATGTACATACATACATACATATAGCAGCGGTCAGGAACCTTTTTAGAACATATTATTTTCGAATTATATGCATTAAAAAATGCCTCGAGGCATAGCTATTGACTAGAATCTAGTCACCTGTAACAATAGATTTGTAAAGGTGGTGAATAATTTAGCTCTGGAATAGTTGTATGGCATTTCTAAATATTTCAAGGTCCTGCAATGCGAAGGAACCGCAAGTTTTAATACAAAGAGCCGCATAATACTCCGGAGCCGCAGGTTCCCGACCGCTGACCTGTAGTGTATTCCGTAGTTCAGAATGTAGCAAAAAATGTAGAAGGTCGTTGAAAATTTCGCGCTACCCGTACCGTGAGTGTATGTGAGCATTCCACGACTACCCAGACAGACCTTTGCGCTACTACTTATACGATATACGACAAACAAAGTAGGTACAGAAAGCGGTCCTTTTTGCTTTGAGCAGGGTATAAAGTTTGTGGATTCCTTGGAAATCCCGTAAGCTCCCAAGTGTTTTTACATGTAAAATATTTCTCCTGTGGCGCATATTTTTGTAGGGGGAGACCCAAAATTTAAATTTTACACAGGGTGCCAAAACTGCTCGTTTGACCCTGGCAACTGACGGTCGAAGTAATCCAACACGAAGCCTCACCCGAAGAAAGTAAAAATTCTACAAAAAAGAAGAAGTCAAGAACGGTCCGGTCCGTCGGCTGTCCGTTCAATTGGCATCTCTGAACCGCGAACTGAACATACCAGAAGAGAAAGCAGCCCGCCCTCTTTCGAGACGACAAATCGAGTACTACTACCATACTCTCACACACACGCTCGCCAGCCGAAATCGCACCTACGAAATGGACATAAAAATGGTACGAACGGGTAATGTGGAGATACGCGTGTTCGGTTCTGATGATTTGGAAACACGGGGGGCAGGGCTGGCAAAATGCTAGTTGGAGACAGGAAATCCGACGCTGATGGACCGGTTCTGGAACACGCCCTTCCACTTACACACAATAAACTCACTCGTTCGTGTACACACACACATTTTTTTATTATTATCTGTGCATGTACATATGTATGTCCTATCATCAAATACTATTTGTTACACGCGACACACAAAAAATTGTCGGTGACAAGTGAGCTAGTGAAAGAAAACCCTCAACGAAATGGATCACCTAGTTTTGTTCGCTTATTGCGGGGCGGATATGCAATGCCTTCTAGCTTCTGTGCTCGCTAATTGATTATAAATAGATACAATCAAAGTGAGAGACTACTATATGTATGTGTAAACGTATACTTCCGTTCGAAAAAAATCATAGTATTATTTATAGCAAGACTGTCCAACCTTAAGGTAGCCCGAGGGCCGCATTAAGAAAAAAAAACTCAATATTTCTCAAAGACTTCGATTCGTGATAGAGTTTAAATTTTTTATTCTCGCGCGTGAAAATCACAAGTGGCGGGCCGCTATTTGGACAGCCCTGATTTATTGTATAAATTTTGAGCTAGTTCATAAGACATATTGTTACATTAAATTACCCCCCCCACTCTATGTACTTTTGCCGGTGTTGCAAATTTGCAGTATGGTCATTGTTGCGCAGAGCCAACATGGTAGTTCTAGTTGGGATTTTGGTTCGTTGAGACCAATAAAAAGATTGAAATCTGCGTGCTCAAATTACTATAACAGCGGTCGGGAATCTGTGGCTCTTTGTATCAAAACTTTAAGCTCTCGCTATTATCCATCGTTTTGCGTCTAACACTAAACGTTGACACACAATTTACACAAAATCAAATTGAGTCCTATATCCATAATAAATTCATGGTTATAAAACTTTAAGATCGTTTTTCAGATTAAACTTCATAATACTTTTAATATAGTGATGAACCGAAACCGTGTTTTTCCGATGTTTCGCCCGTACGACTAGGTCACTGGGAATATACGAGCGCAGCGAGAAGACACCGTCACCGCGCTCAATTATAAATTATTTGAATGCAAACCGACAACGATGAAATTCAAAAAAATAATACAAATGTAGCTCAGTGTGTTGACATTGACCCTTTTAGAACTAAGCCAAATTCCAAAACATAATTCACGCTCACTGTTCGAATGAACTGTTTCACTTTTCTTTCACCTTGGTGATTGACTGATTACAATCTGCGTACGATACGTGAAAAGTCTATAGCCATGCCATAAATATTATTCGCAAACAATAAAATAAATTAAAATGTTTGAAATCGCAAGTGATTTGAACGAGCGGACAGGTGATAAACTCGTACGTTTAATAGCTTCGTGTTAACTCAATTAACAATTCGGCAACAACAAAAATGTACATACCTCATTTTTTTAAGAAAGTCACTGGACCAGTTGCTGACGAATTAACTGAACGAGAATCTGTCACCGGATCGAGGAGGCACTCGTTCAGTCAACACACCCGAATTCTGCGTGGGTATGTTTGATTGCAGTAACAAATTTTAGTTTTGAATATCACCAATCACTGAATTCACAAACATATAAAAACGACTTGTGATTAGATTAGATAAGACGTCAAGCTCATCAAAGATAGGCTCATTCTTTGAATCGTTTCAAAGGTTTTAATTAAACCCAGAAATACTAAGCCTCGCAGATAAGGTTAATCTCACGGGTATGAATCATCACGAGATACAATCAGAAAATACCAATACCAATCAAGTTGAAATAGTTTTAATTATGTTATAAGACCCTAAGGATCGCAGGAAGTTTGTCAAGAATTCGATTCGAAGATTCAAAGCGACCAAATAACTAAATTAACGTTTACAGTTCAGCCTACTTCTTTTCGACAAACAGGCAATTTGTATTCCAGTATCATCGTCTCACACTTACTTTTTATCTTAAGAATGCGATCTCAACGACATTCGTTCAAAGAATATCAACAACAACATCTAATTCTAAGAAGAAATCAACCATGTTATATTTAAAATGCGAGTAACTAATTAGGTATGAGCACAAAATGAACAAGTTATCCCTGCCTTTTACTTCAAATGCCACAACATCGACTTCCTCCATCTCTAGCGTGTTTTCCTGTGTACATTTAAACGTTTCTGCGTGAAATCGCTTTCCCAATTACATGAAACTTAAGATTCCACCTAACTTTTACACGAAGTAAAATAATTCCTACATAGACATTTCGTTGATTGAAATTGACAGCCCAAGAGCATCAAAAATTTGAATAAATTCCAAAAAATTTTCATTTTTATGAAATATCTATATGAACACGATTTGTATACTTATTATGTGACAAAACCCAAAAAACGGTCAAGGTTTGCAATAACAACCAACTTCTGTGGGAAAAAAAAAAATACACATTGCAAACTGGTTTCTTAGAAGACATCGTATAGCTGCAATAGTTCAGTCGACATATTTTTTTATGAATGAATACCGAGAATGCAATTTTCATATGAGTAATCATCGACGTGGGTAATTTATTCTAATTCAAAAACGAGACCAAAATAGATATATAAAATAGATTACGGTCGTGATGGACGATAAACTCGTACGGAAAGTCAAAAGATCAATAGCAATAAAGGCTAATAATAATATTTTTGCAATGAGACATCAAATAACGACCGTTCCAATTCTTGGTATCGAGTATTTTGATTCATCTGGACCTGTAAAGTCCAATCTTAGAGATTTGAAAAAATTTCAAGGCAAGAACTGAAGAACCTTCTTCTTGCCTGGACCATTTAGTACTTTGAGGTAAGAAGCGTGAAACTCGACGTGCCACAGCTAATTTACAACACGGGGTCATATCAATTGTTACACTGGTACATAGGCATCGTCGACTTCATCGGCGGAATAAGGATGTACCAATTAAATTACGGTTTTTGCCAAAACAAAACGACGACGACAGCGATAGCCACGTTTCCTATTTGCTGAAAATTCACGCCAAAAACCCATTCTTCCCGTCTGAAGCACAAAAGGCGGATATCGTCGAGTGTTTTGTCTGAATAATTGCCAGACTGAAGAGTGCTCTATAGTCTATAATAAAGAATCGCTCCAATTCCTCTGTCAGGTTATAGAGTCAAAGCATTTTGCAATTCGATACCGAGCAGAACCGCTAGATTGCTTTCGATACGTGCATATCCACTTACGAGACTTGTGTGCGGATATAGGTACATACATCAAGTTCTCGAAATGATAAATATCCATATCCACTTGAAGAGAAACCAAATTTGGCACTTAAGTGCGTCGAAATTCCCAGAAAAGCAAACACCTAAAATCAATCATCTGGTTATATGCACCTTCACGACAATGTCCTTATTTTATTAATAGTCTACTGCATTATTAGGTAACCTAGTGTACCCACTCCTTTCAGAAGGCTCTTTGTCCGTCGGTCAAAAAGATTTCCCTATATATTTTAATAATGGCGAAAAAGAATTTTCGGAGAGCAAAGTTCTCCTCGAACATCAAATTCTGGTCACCTTATGTATTATGCAATGTAATTTATGAACTGGGAAGCTTTTAAATAAACGCCAGGTCAGGTGATGACCCACAGCAGCGAGATAAAACTGTCAATTAACTGACAAACGAGCCTATTCCCACGACTATACGCGTTCATAAATTTAACGATCAATCAACGCGGACATACATAGACATTTAAGAACTCACGCCAGTAACAGGGTGGACTTATGGGAAAATCTAACTTCCGTCTATAGCCCATTGGAACAATGTTGCCGTAGACAAAACCCTTAAATGTAAGATTTACAAATTGTCCAAAGGCTAATAAGCGGGTGTCCAAACACCAGTGTCGATTTGGTTCGCGTTTAGTTCGCACAATGGTGCAGACTGTGATTTTCGTGAACCGTAAAAATTGGGCTTAATTATTCAAGCCACGAACGCTAGAACAATAGTCACCAGCGACAAATGGCCTCCTTACTCTTTTTTTTATATTATACATTTCACGCGCTGATTGTCCCCTTCCTCACGACCGACGCTGATGATGAATAATACGGGATCGAACTGCTCTAACGAACGAATAACTAACTCTCTACTATCTTTGTAACTTGCGTGTGTGTGTGTGTGTGTATGAGGAATTTCAAGCTGCAGTCACAGGTGAAGATTGAAAGTGACGTCAGTGCTCAGGAACGCAACTCCGGGAACAAAGTCCTTACGTTACCGCAACACGGGTATCGTACAATACAACAAAATTGTGATATATGCAAATTACAAATAAACGGATACCCCAAGTGGACCTAGATCCATCAAAGTATATATTTAAGCAAACGAAGTGACTATGTAGGTATAATACGGGGACTAAAGATCGTGTATTCATCGATCTCTATCTATTCAAACCAATTTGGGTACCGTGTATAAATAAAATTGTCCAATGAAATAAAAGTGGACAAACGGAGTCTTAGAATGGACCTTGAATGCAATCCAATTAAATTTAAACGAAGATCACTTGGATACGTGATCGAAAAAGCATAAACAAAGTATATTTCTCGAGTCTGTGTTTATATGTAACTCGGTTTGAAAGGCCAAGTGTAAACATAACAGAGCAATAATTTCCCTCTCCTTTAATATGTAATTGCGTCCAAAATCTTGTGATCAGACCTGGATTTAAGAAATTTGTGTTACTTTTTTGCTTCATCGTGAATTTGAAAAATACAGCGGATATATTAAAGCTAGATGAGTAGACGTACTCCTCCTTTCGGGAGGATGGTACATATGTGAAAAGAGTTTGACTCCATTGTCCTACTTGGATGGTCACAATATTGAATTTTCCTCAAAAAAAAGTCGTCTTTTCTCTAAGGAAAAAAGGTCCTCACCAAAATTTCAAAAGGTTTTTTTTTAAATGGTGAGCTTATCAACAGCTTTCGGAGGGCTAAGGTCCTTCGCGGAACATTCTCAAGCTTTGCCCACCGTAGCATAGCACTTGAATATGAGCAATTGCGATTGTATCCGTGGAAAAAGGGTAGGGCGAACGATGCGTTATCAACATTCCTGAATACGGACGGATTACGAGATAAGCTCTTTGTTGGCGAAAAGAAGACCCACACTGACGCGGTCAAGAAGCCGCACAAAAACAAGTAAAGTAACAACTAGTAACACTAACTGCACATTGAGTATTCATTTATTTATTTTTATTTTTTGATTAATTAAAATCGAACGTCCCACATCATCACATCAGCCAGAAAATGGTGGCGAGAGATGCGAGAGCGACCGGTTGACCTCGGACCGCTCTGACTGTGACGTGTTTTCTGAACGTGGATCATGGACTACACTCTCACACACACACACACAAAAAACACATACTCGCACGCGCGATACAACATGCACACTAATTTCGCGCTTTCGACCACAACACTACAAGACAAAAGTGCACACGAACACACACATAAACACACAAGTGCACCAACACAACAACACTGAACATTCAAACTTGACAGGTAAGCGTTGAAATTGTTGCAAATCTCCAACAAGAGTATTATCAAAAGGTGATGCAGCGTCACCGCTCAGGTATGCATCGTGCATCGATAAAAGTTTTGTTTGAGTACTTTTTTTTTTATTTGGTAGGAGGGTACGGGTGATTGGTTTGTAATTAGCACCTGGTGTAATTATTGTATCATTGATTGTGGTGGGACTCGCACTGGCACTGGCACTGTTACCGATTGGCGATTGGTGTTTGTAACGCACGCTGGAACGATCGTGCGCGAATCGGCGATACGTCCGTCTCGCACGAGAGCCGCGGCCGAACTAACGGTTTTCAAACGTACCTGTAGTGCGTCTTCTTCGCACAACTTTTAACTTTTTTTACCGTGAGCGTTGGCCGTAAGTGCATTTTATCCGAGCATGGTCGATTTTCGTTTGTTGGTGTTTATTTTTGATAATTTTATCGCGATGGTCATTTAAATTGATTCGTAGTTAAATTTTATTTATGTTTTCATTTTATTATATTTATTTGTGCGTTTGATTATTTAAGGTTAGGATTGCAATTCCCATACGAGTTGATTTTATTGTTCGAGGATTGGTTTCCGATTAGCCGATTTGGTTGTTGTGATTGTTGCAGCTTGCCATCCATCTGCCACTCTACAAAAAATCCAAACGTGTCCCTCTTGGCTGTTGTGGCCATTTCCTCTCACTCCTCGAAGGCCTACCTCGTGCGGCGTCATCCACAACGGTCACAACAGCCACATCGGCCACTTGCAAAACCGAATCAAGGAAAAAGTTAAAGAGCACGAAGGCTGTATGAAAAGTAAGAAAGGGGAAAATTAGGATCGATTCATCTCGATTTAGTGAAATTAATGTTTTAAACACCCTTTTCATAATATTTATATTATTTCACATAAACGTCGGTTTACAATGAGAGCCGCCGGTTTTGATACAAAGAGCCACATGCGGCTGCGGAGCCGCAGTTAGACTAATGGAGCTAACGACACTATATATGCACGTAGCCATGTAGGAATCCTTCCGAACCTATTCTAGATGCGCATCTGGAAACAGAAATCGTTTTCAGTTCGAGTTTGGATCGAAATTTAATTCCTGCTTGAAAAAAATACATTGGTTTACCAAATTAGTCAGCGAGGCATTGTAATTTGGATGTATTTACATTTTTTGGAATGTGGTGGCATTATATCCATTAATTTTTTTGATAACCCTCAATTTTTAATCAAATAATTTAATTTTCATATAAGTAAAAAAGTATAGACCTGATGGGAGGAGAAATTATTTTCAAAAAGCATTTTATTTGCATGTCGAGTTTGAGTATTTAGTAATCAAAATCCACGAAATACTGAGTTAATACATTCTATGGGACCCAAGGATTTTTCAATAATAATGCTTGAATCATTCATATTCAATAATAATGCTTGAATCATTCATATTCAATAAAATAATCTTTCGATATTTCAGGGGCCCAATGCCGGACATATCCGGTACCAGAAACAAAAAGGTGCATGTCATCTTCAGTTGCAAAGGATATATGAAAGGAAAATATGAATAATTTATTTTGGTATTTCATCAATCTAATCACAGTGCGGTTTAAAACGAATGTTTAGTAAGAACGAGGTCCTGTTAAAAATAAATGCTCGAACCAAAATGATTTGGTTTAAAATCAGTTTAGGGAAATTTTCATTTTTAAAAATAAATTTTCTCAACAGGGAAAACTTTTGAACAAAAGTAGTCATTGCCAAAATCTAGAAAGGAATTACTGTCTTTTCTAAACCGATGCCAGAACCTTATTCACATTCATAGCAGAATCTGAGCCATCATTGAAATGCTTGAATTTCACTGATGAAATTAAATCAATAAGCCGAATAAATTTGATTCACTAAATCGCTTTTATAAGTTTAGTTTTCTAAACTTCAAACATAGACTTGCTGATGTTATTTCAGTAGTAAATCTGACAATCGATGAAATGAAAAAAATACCAATTGCGTTAAATTCAAAATATATCACTAACACTTTTTTTTATTTGAAAAAATCGTGAATTACCAACATTTTAAATGAGTTTCAGATAATTTTAATGAGAATGATTATTTTCTAAAGATACATTAAAACAATTGCATACTTGCAAAATTTTTAATTTAGCTTCTTCATGAGTTGTTTATGAAAGTAAGTTTTTATTATGAAAAAAAAAATCCTTTACATATTCCCATAATTATGAAAAAAAAAAAAAACAAACATAAATCCATTATAATGTATATTTTTTATTAAATCTATTCATTACATCACTCACATGCACACATGACAAGGATAGTTTTAAAACAAGAGCTATGTATGTATTGGAAAATCCTTATTGCCTTTCGATAAAAATATTTGTAATAAAAAAATCAGATCGGCTTATGTGGTAAATCATAAAATGGCACGTTTCCCATCTTCCAAATTTACTATACATTTGTTTCCTCGTCATAAATTGAAAAATACTTTTGGAAAGACTTTGTAAGAAATTTTCCTTTACAAATTATTTATAACAAAATGGCGCAGTGCACTGCCCTAAAATTTTGATGTTTAACACGAGATGAAAACAGCTTATCGCTAAAAACCTTTACAAAGTAGTCAAAAAAATCTTTATAGACCAGCCAATATGTTGTTAGATTAAAATTAGTTATATTATTATAAAAAAAAAATAATTTTCATTGTCAATATTTAAAATATCAATGTCTACTTAGGAAAATACTATTCAGTTCTACTTGTGCATATATCTTATCTTGTCTTATTGACCATCTTAAAAGTAATACATAGGAAGCATAAAAAAATAAAAAATAAAAATACAAAACAAAAATACAGTGTACATAATGAATGATAATTAAATGTGAGGATTTTGAACACCACAGGTGATGAAATTATGAAAAAAAAAAAATGAGACGAATGAAATAGCTCTGGTAGCAAAACACATCTATCAATAGTTACGTATAATTATCCTAAAATGGACCGACCATCCACCGCACACCTGATTCGAAAAAATTAATATCAATATATGCCAGAAAACCGCATTTCCGACTGAACTAATAATGCATACGACAATGCTGTACGATTATCATAATCGACAATACGCAGCATCAATAAGGGTTAAAAAGTTGCATACAATTTCAACTTTGTGAAGATGGGTGCATCCATACCTTAAAATCAGTATATTCGCAACTCACAATTTGGATATGTATAAATTGAAAACCGTTAGCAAATTAACAATTTTCAATGCACTCATATTAATATCGGGTACTATTTAGTGTTGTGAAATTGTAAATGCAGTTTATGAACAATCAGACCCACGAGTATGTTCATCCATTGGGGATACGTTCACTTAAAGTAACAAAACCAGTTATAAACACAGGTGCGGAAGATAGAAAGTCCAGAAGTTTATGGCGACGGTCCTACTGGTCGGAGGCATCTTCTTCCTCGTCGTCGTCTTGCTCTTCTTCGGTGGAAGCGGCTTGCTGTTTCGGAGGTGCTGCATCTTTGCGCGGTCGTCCACGACCCCGACCGTCAACACTCGCCTGCTAAAAAAATATACCAAAATCGTCACTTCACACTACTCATTATACCATATAGGTACATACACTGCAAACGCGTTAAAACCTTGGGCTTGGCAGCTTTTTTCTTGGAGCCTTTGGGGCGTCCTCTCCCTCGTTTTGTCGCTGGAGGCTCATCGTCTGACGACTTGGTAGATTCTTTCTTGGCAGGAGTCGGCTGACGTCCTCTCTTTTTGGCCTCTCCTTTTGATTCCTGAAAAGAGACGTGGATTTTCATCAAATATGCATCGGAAATAAAACGATTAATCAAAAGCGAAAAATTACTTACAGCAACCTGAGTGCCATTAGACTTGGGACGCCCTCGGCCTTTCTTCTCTACGACAACACCCCCATCATCGGACATTTTATATAAAATTTGTATTTAAACCTAAAAAAAAAAAAATGGAACACTTAATAATACTCAAATTTGTCACTACATATTTATTAGTACGAAAATTTAAAAAAAATTTTGATTAACATCATAAACAACTATGCCTACAAGTCAGTCTTGTTAGAAATTCGATTTTGATTACACATTTCTTGTGCTTTCACCAAAGATTGGCCTTAGCGCTCGAAAAATGACATTTTTTTGTGGGATTTATTTTTTGTGAGAATTCCCCGCACACCCCCGTTACTTCTGAACCTTTCTCCGGGCAAATTTGTTTGGAATTATCTATGACTTTCACTGAAAATTTTACACCTATTGTTACCCCCACTCGTATGTCGATCTTCAATGGGGAATATACGGCAAAAAAAAATTGGGTATTTTTAGGTATGTATAAAATTAGCTTTAGTTGGTATCATAAAGAAACCACATTTCGTCACCTTGAAAATTTGGTTAAAATCAATTAGTTGTTAATTTGCCGAAATAGAGGACTCGGTTATATGGCATTTCGCTTTACGGCCAAATTTCCACCGAGGACGTATCACGGCCATAAAGCGAGGTATCGGTTGTACTCCCGACATGTAATTGAGCCATCAAAACACACGTGAGAAATTGTCACATTTTAAAAATAATTTCAAGGACATTTTATTATATATATATAGTTTAATACATTTCAAGGTCGTTCAATACACCGCCACATAAAAACGGCGACATGGTACAATTTATTTAAATTTTTAATTTAAAAAAAAAAAATCAAGGTCATTAAAATGAAAAAATGGCATCAGATCAATCCTTCAAAAAAACAATACATACAGCCGAATCTTTCGGGCGAAAGTTTGAGAATCACACACACACACATGTGTATAGCCCAAAGAATTGATTCACACATACGCGCGCGCGTTGAAAATAGCGTGTGACGCGCAAGTGGCGCGCGTGACGCGTCGCAAACGCGGCGCGGGAAAACTCGCCGGAAACGAACCGAACCAGGTGTACCAACGCGCGACACATGGCCGCCAACGCGACTCTTGAAGCCAAAAAACGGCGTGACGTCACACCGAAGCGGGAAACGACTCGATCAGAAAATGGACGACACGTGCGGGGGGGGGGGGGGTGGAAGAGGGAAGAGGGAAGGGGAACATTTCCGTCTACGGCGGAAGTGCGCGCGCGCGCGAGAGATTCGCACACAAACGAACAAACCAACGACGGACGTATTAAATAAACATGGCGGGATAACACTGATCGATCACACACGCCTGGAGATCAGTGACCGGCGGGCGAATTGACCCCCCCCGAGTCGCACGAGCGACGCCATTTAATCACATACTCGATTTCGTACGGGGAGTGATTACAAGTGGTGGAATTTTTATTTTTTTTTTTTTTTTGTTAGTATGGGGCGGTTGCCCACGCGCTGCTAATTAGCGAGCACGCGTCGTCTGCGCGGTTCGATGGGGGATTTTAGGGATTCGGACGTCGGCGGACGACAGTCGCGAGGTTTGTTTGACGGTTTGCACAAACTGTGAGGTGGTGGAAGTACGTAGTTGGATATTTACCTGAGCGCGCGCGTCGCCCCGAGCCGGCGGCACAAATGGCACAAATGGCGGAATGGTGAACGATGATGCCTCGGCGTCCCGCTAGGCGGAGCCACTGCGCAAACTAATGTCGCAAACCTGTGGCTCGCGAGCGCCACATGCACGCGCGTCGTTAAGTTGTTCGCTGTAATGTTAAAACATTTTACCGCGTGTCACGCTTACAATGATAACACTCTCGGATTTTACTTGAGGAAATTTTTCGACGTGAATACGTCTATACTGCCGTCCTAAACATTAATATCGAGATAAATGGACATGAAAGTTTTATTCTAAATTTGTGTTTTTCTTCATATATTACTGATTTATTTAAACTTTTAGGCTATTTTCTATTGCGTTTTGATAATTCTAAGGAAAAATTTAAAAAAAAATGAATACTTTAGTAGTTACGTCACTTTTTTACACTTACGTTAAATTTGCTTAGGATATCTACTTAATTTTAATAACGTAAGTGCTACACGTGAAATTTTTTAGCTAAGCAAAATGCTTCGGTATCAACTAGCAAAACTAACGTAACTGCATTATCCTTAGACGAAAAAACGTATGTGCACGCAGATACATACGTTGAATTTGCTATGTAAATGTTGGATACGTTATTTTCGCTAAGTATTGGTGCTACTATTTCTCTGCGCATGCAGATACGTCAGATTTAATAGCTTAAAAAAGTCACTTTTGGATGAAGATACATGAATTTTGATACGAAAAATATGCATATGACTATTCCAAACTTCAACCACTCTATTTGAAAAGAATGAATCTCTAACAATCGTATTTGATTTTTCTTTTCGTAGTCTAAGAGTATGACCTCTTAGATGAGGGTTCTCATTGAACATAATGAGGTTGGTCATATCACATGAATGATGATTATATATTATTTTGAATACTTCAATTAAATCGCCTCTTAATCACCTCGTCTCCAATGTGGAGAGATTCAGTCTTTTCAATCTTTCGTGATAAGGTAGTGACCGAAGTTAATATTGGATACGTTATTTTCGCTCAATATTGGCGATACTATTTCTTTACGCATGCAGATACGTTAGATTTAATAGCTTAAAAAAAGTCACTTTTGGATGAAGATACATTAATTTAGATATGAAAAATTGCAAGAATACACTCCCATAACCACTAAAACACATCTAACTCATTTTCGTAATTTTTGTCAGTTACGTTAAGTGGGCTTAGGACGGCAGTATATATGTGTAGTAGCACAACAGTCTGCTTGACTGGGTAGCCGCAGAACGCTTGCATACACACGCCACGTACACATATACACTCACAGCGCTCACGGGACATACATATACTTAGATTTATGTAAATACACTATAGGTATGTACATAAATGATAACCATCCGATGACACTGTCAACAGGCAGTGACTAGACTTTTTACTTGCTACTATTAACTGAATGTTGGATCAAACTCAAATGTAATAAGCTAAACTTTCCCTTTCTTCCATGTCTGCTCAAAGATCTGATTTTATAACTTAATACTGACTTCTCGAGTAACATTCAAATGTATGAGCGTATAGAAAATAACACCCATTTTCTATACGCTCTAGCACGTCAGAGTCGTGAGATATACTGCTTGGAAATTTCCAAAAACATCCAAAATACCCGTTGGAAGATACGCCCCCTCTCCCACGCCTCGCGCATGCGCGTTGCCAATTTAAGATTGGAAATTTATTATAGACGTATAACCGAGCGAATAAAACAACGTTCATGTCAATCGTGTTATTTGTAACGAAGTTATAGTGTTGGAATGTATGCCCATCCAAACGTAACACCGCCGTTTCCGAACTGGTACCCCATACTGGTCCGCGTATACGTATTCACGTCAAAAACGCATATCATCAGAAAGAAGGTCTAATCATTTATCGATCAGTACCAACATGTCTGTGACAGAGTGAGTGAGACGGTAACGGGAAGTCGACGCGGCGCACGGGGAAAACAAGGACGTGAGCACCTCGACGGCCACTGTTTACCACAGGCCAATGTTAAATAAAATTGTAGTCGATTACTAGCTAAAACTTAATTCGTTATGATAAATAAACATATATTGATCCATTGTATCCATTTCGATGTCGATGATTTAGGTAGGGTATGATTTTTTTTTTTGTATCCTCTCAATTTTATCAATACGCACAGTGTATCGTGAATTTCAAATTTGTGAAGCGTATTCAAGAATACTTCGCACACAAGTACGATATGGAATTTTTAAGGTTTTTATGTTCTCAAGTTTCTGGAAGCAAGCATTTCGCGAAAATGAGTTATGATTGTTATGAATGCAACTTTGTTTCCTCAATTATTTTTTTTGTTTTTGTAATACTGTTTTATACCTACCTACCTACTCAACAATATATCCAGATGTATATTTTTTATATAATTTATAATTAACGAAAACAAGCAGCTGGGATAAACCTTGTACGTACATCGGTGAAATCCAGTAGCATTGAGAAAAATTCACCAACTCTTTGGATCAGCTCATCTTCTGATTACTGGGATATTTCATCGATTCTGCGTGCAATCGTATTATTTGAAAGACCAAACATAACTCCAACTATGTATTTTATTGCCGGGAGCACTAAATATTTGGAAATAAAATTGTGTGTGGCTTCCGCGATTCGCAAACTAATTCTAGTGGTTTGTTTTTAAAATCCGGATGCTTCGTCTTAATATACCGACGCAATTTGTTCGGATGCATGCTCTCGTTCGTGATCACAACGTTTTAGTGACGTCGTACACCACTACATTACGGCCGCTAGATAACAGCGCCGCTTTCCTAGGAAACCATAGCTTTAGTGTGGCGGCTATCGCTCATTTGTATGAAAACCAACGTACTGGCGTACGCGACGGAAGATCTGCGGCGGACGATCCGCGCGGTGTGCTGAGGCCATAGATGTAGAAAAACATAGATTGGTCTTAACTAAACAAAAAGGGCATGCAAAATGCACTCCTTGCATGCATTTTGCTTGACTTTTTTTTTGTGGGACTTCTTTTTTGTGAGAATTCCCCGCACTTTAGACCCCCCCCCCACCCCCGTTGCCTCTAACGCTTTTTTCAGGCAAATTTGTTTGGAATGGCATATCTATGGTATTTTATATCTGTGGCTGAGGCCCTTAACGCATATCGACGTTATGCGTTTGCTCTAGATTGGTTCCTGGGTGATGTCATGTTGTGAAAGACGCGTTTATGACGCACGTTTATATACGACTTGAATTTTTAAACTAAATATAGATGTGTAAGATATATGCATTGTCCGTGCGTCGTTTTTCCGTTTAATCGGCGAGTGCATCGCGTCGGCGAAAAAAGGTTGTCGACCGCTGTGGCACATGAAACGTCAGAAGCGGGTGTCGCGTTCGGGCCCAGACTCGATTGTTTATTTTTTCAGCAGCAGCCATTGCGCTACTCGGGGATATCTGAAGGGGGGGGGAGGGGCGAGAGGAAAGGGGAGGGTTTGCGAACACCGAAGTGTGGGTCGCGATTCGCGAACCCCTGCGCCGACGCCAATATGTATGTAATTCAAATTTTGCGAACCTGACGCCGACATTCCCTATATTGATTCTGATCTAAAAGGTGCGGGATTGACGGCTCGCTTGCAAACACTCGATAAGTAAAAATCGAAGAGCATCAGTATGCATTTCATCATCATTTTAGCCGTTCGCCGTCCACTGCTGGATGAAGGCCTCTGCAATCCTCTTCCATTCCTGTCTGTCTTGAGCAATCTGCATCCACTTGACTCTTCTCAATTCATCAGCCCATCGTCCACTCGGTCTACCTTGCTTTCTTTCACATCCTCTCGGATACCATTCCAGTATTTCTCGCGTCCATCTGCGCTGTGTCCAGCCCATTGTCACTCAGTGCCGTCTTAAGGCATGGGCACAGTGGGCAGTTGCCCAGGGCCTCACGCTTCTAGGGGCCTCATGCTGCTCATATTGGTAGAATATTGAAAAATATAAATATTGAAAGATCTTTTCTTAGATAAGTATAATTTATAACAATAACAGAAAAACGGTTTGAACGCAAAAAAATATGCGAGCAAAAACAGCTTAGCCGTCGATGCAGTTGTAACAGTAAATTCTTTACCTAGAAGACTTATCTGTGGCAGATATTTTTTACTTTATCCTAATCGGATAAAGCAGCGTTTTTGCGACCCACTCGTGGGTCGCAAGCCGATTTTTAGTGGGTCGCAAAAAATGTGATTTTTTTTTCAATTATTTAAAAATAAAATATGAAAAAATGGGAAAGTAAAAATAATATAGAAAAGTGAATAGGATGGGTCCGAGCAAATTGCGTTGGCATTTTGTGACAAAGCATCCGGATTTTAAAAACAAGCTACTGGAATTTTTTGAAAGACAACTGGAACAGCTAAAGTCGTTGAAATCGAAGCTTTCGCATTACACCAGCATTAATGAAAAATCTCTGCAAGCCTCGTACCTGATTAGTTTGCAAATCGCGCAAGCTATTAAGCTGGACAAAATTTGCAAGACTTTAGTGCTACCACCAATAAAAGACACGGTTGGAATTATGTTTGATGATAAGAGCAAAAAATAAGTATAGAAGTCGAAACGATTTCGCTTATAATACGATTGCACGCAGAATCGATGAAATGACCCCAGTGGGCAGAAGATGAGCTGAGATGAGTTAGTAAAATTTCTCTCATTGCAACTGGACGAGTCCACGGATATACAAGGCTTATCCCAGCTGCTTGTTTTCGTTAATTATAAGTTATTTAAAATAAATAAAACTCTGGATATTTTTAAGTATAAAAACAGTATTAAAAATAATTTAAATACCCCCCCCATCATGTCCATTAAAACTAGGTGGGTCGCGAAAGTTTGTCCTTCTAAAATGTGGGTCGCGTTACTAAAAAGTTTAAGAAGCACTGGGATAAAGTATTGTGATCGTGCGAAAATTCGACTGATTTGTATCAGGTATCATCCCCTGATTACGTTTTCATGATTTCTGGAAAATGTCTGTATGTCTGTGTACTTGTGTGTGTGTGTCTGTATGTGTGTTTTCTCCGAAATTATCAAGTCTATCAAGCTGAAATTTCATATCTATTATTTTTTCACGTAAGGTGTAAGAGACAAAAGGAATTTGGTCAACATCAGTCAACAGGAAGTAGGGTTTTTTTCTTGTAGAAAATTCTAAAATTCTCTTACCATAGAATATTTCCGAAACTGCTCCGGCGATCAAGTCGAAATTTCATATCTATAGTTTTCACGTTAGCCATAAAAGATACTGTGATTTTGGTCAACATCTGACGAGCGGAAGTGGCAGTTTACTCTTGAACGACTTTTTTTTTTTTTTTTTTTTTTTTTTCGGCCTTTTAAATATATAGTATCGTCACAATATTTAATGTTGTAATCCTGAGAGAAATTGCTAGTTACGATCATTAAAATCAGTCAACCGGAAGTTGGGTTTTTTTCTTGTAGCAAAGTCAAAAATCTTGTTACCACGAAATATTTCTGCAACTACTTCGAGCTGAAAATTTATATTTATAATTTCCATATAAAATTTAAGAGTTGGTAAGGTTTTGATCAAAATCCGCCGACCGGAAGTGGCAGTTTTTCCTATTTGAATATATGCCGAAGATCGTATTTTACATACGCGCGCGCACTCAACACAGTGATTTCATGATATGTATGTATGTATGTTGGTTGGTGTGGTGATGTGCATGCATTTTATTTACTTACGTACTTAAAAAAATAATTTCGTAACTCTTTGTATTCCTCAAATATATGGATAAAGCCATGGGTTGGCTATACTCGAATTTTTTTTTTTAGTATCATTAAATCTATGTTTAATTTGATTGGCCGTTTATTTTTATTTTACATTTTTATTCTTGTGGGTGGGTAGGGCCGGTGCATTGCTTTGCGCAGAGCCTACAATGTTGTCAAGACGGTCCTGTTGTCACCTCAACTTTTTCATATGTTCCGCTATATGTATCTGCCACTTTGGTCATGCTTCTTACCCATGTATTCCTCTTACGATCTCTTCTTGTTATACCGAGCATACCTCTTTCCATGCTTCTCTGTATGCACTGGATCTTACGTAACATTCTTGAATTCAGCATCCACATTTCACATCCATACGTCATAACTGGCAGTATGCATTGATCGTATGCCTTCTTTTTTGAGCATGGCGGGATGTTGGATTTAAAAACAATGTTCATTCTTTTAAAAGCACTCCATCCTAGCTTAGTTCTTCGAGGATAATAAATAAGACATAAAAAAAAATGTATGCCTTAATTATTATTTGGTATGCATTTATCGAGTCTTGGGCGTGGCGCGCACTACGATTAAAAACCGCACGATTATTTAATCGCAAAAATGTGATGTCTGGAAATCTCGACACACCATGCTTTATGGCGGGTTTACACCTGACGAGTACACGGCCGAGACAGTGCATTCGGCCGAGTACTCGACCAATCTAACCACAAATTCCAGTACTCGGCCTAGTGTTCGGACGAGTGAAATGAGCTAGCGAGTGAATAGAAACGGTTTCTATTCACTGGGCCGAGTGGCTACCCCCACCACTAGGAGCACTGCAAACTTCAGGAAGAAATGCAGATATGGATGATTTGGGCACTCGAAAAATATGTTGCAGAGTTCGAAAATTGTTCCCTGTTGCCAAAAAAGACATGGCTACTTGTAGCTTAGCCTTTGCTGGTATGGCATTTCTCAAAATGGTGTCTGATCGTTGAATTTTATCAGATACATTTTGCAATAACATGTGTAATTGTTCAGCACTCATCCTCATAAATAATCTGTATTCTGTTTTATCTTCACTTTCCAATTCTCTGAGAATTCCAACTGAGGCTCCGTGAGTAGCTCGACGTAATATCCATTTTCTTGTCCAAATCCGCTTCTTTTCTGTATTCAACTCATCTTCCAATCGCATCGTCGGGATAATTTGATTGACGTATTCCTTGAAAACTTGTTTCATTTTACGATGACGATTCATACTTGATTGATTTGAGATACGAATTTGAGTCATTGAATTGAACGAAAAGACGACAGACGATACAAGATGGCGACCTCAGACTCGCTAAAAATCACCAAATGCGTGTAGACGCTCATTCGCTCAATATTGGTGCTTGGCCGAGTACTCGTCAGGTGCAAACCCGCCTTGACTGATGAACTTGATGTTGATTATGGAACTTTAATGTTACATTCTGAAGTTTAAAGAATAGTAAGGGAAATGTCCTACAACGATTTGTAAAGCTTCTTCCAGAGATAAAACTGTTTGTAGAACCCAAAAACAAAACTTATGAAGAACTTAATGATCATGGCTGGTTGTCGGATTTATCCTTTCTTACAGATATAACAACCAAAATGAATAAACTCAATCTTGAACTTCAGGGAAAACAAAGAACTCTTTTTGAATTAATAGCAAGTGTAAATGCATTTCACTATTTCAGTCTAAATTAAATTTGTGGATATCTCAAATTGAAGAATGTAACTTCAGCCATTTTCCAAATTTAGATATAATTTAATTATAAATAATAATTTCTAAATTAAATTTTCTGATTTTCGTAAAATTCATCCAATCGTTTCATTGATTTTAAATGCATTTGTTGATATTAATATTTCTGAAATATCGCAAAAGATTGCAAGTATATTGAATAAAAATGTCAGTATTCTAGAAATGGAAATAATTGATTTTCAATCTGACCTACCATTAAAAACAAGAGTATCACAAACTGATTTTTGGACATTTGTGGATGAGAGAAAATATCCACTTGTAAAGGAAACTTTTCAAATGTTAAATGTTAACTCCTGCTTTGGATCAACTTACCTTTGTGAAAGTGGCTTTTCGACAATGAAATTTTTAAAATCGAAGTTCACATTCAGATTAACAAATTAACATCTGAATGATTGTATGACTCATAATTTTTATTTGTCCTGTGTTGTATTTAATTTGTAGTAGATTAGAAGTTGTAAAAAACAGTAGTAGTGTAATATTATTGTGTTTTCTTTTACTTATTGTTGCTGATTTTTCTCGCCTAAAATTTTTAAATTTCTAATTTGCTCGAGATAGACTAAAGGTTGGGTACCACTGCCCTACACTATAAAATTGAACGAGATACTTTTTGAACAGACGTTCTAGACGCGTTCCTTTGTTAGGCAATAATATACATACATATCTATGTATGCTCAACGTGTTTAATATGTATCTACCTACTGTATAAAAGCTCGCATCCCATTGGCTGCCGTTACAAATTAAAAGCTGAGCAAAGCACCACAACAGACTTCTGCGTATCAACAAAATTTGCAGATAAATTTAGCATGATGAGCCCTTTCATATTTGTTTTATCATTATCTTGAGCAGCGTGGGCAGAGTGAGATAGTCTCAAATTATGACTCATAATATCGATCTAATGAAAATATTATGACATGCCGTGGTGAGACCGAGAAGCTGGATTCCAATTTTCAATTCTAAATTTGGGGCATGTTTAAAATGTCATGATTAGATTAATTGCGCTGGAGACTCGAATCGCGCACACTGTGCGCCGCAGAGCGGCACAGTGGACGGCAGCCTTTCAGTAATGCGCAAAAAGGTTAAATGTGTACGAATCGTATTAAAAGTTTAAAAAATTTGATATACATATATTAGAGATCGTAAGAGGAATGAATACATGGGTAAGAAGTATGACCAAAGTGGCAGATATAGCAGAACGTGTAAAAAGTTGAAGTAGCAATGGGATCTTTTCTCGGCATAACGAGAAAAGATCGTAAAAGGAATAGATGGGTGAGAAGCGTGAGCAAGATGGCAGATATAGCGGAGCGTGTGAAAAAGTTGGAGTGGCACACAGCGAGAAGAATGGATGGCAGATGGACGCGAGAAATACTGGAATGGTACCGAGAGGATGTGAAAGAAAGCAATGTAGACCGAGTGGAAGATGGGCTGTTTAATTGAGAAGAATGTGTGGAGTCAAGTGGATGCAGATTGCTCAAGACAGACAGGAATGGAAGAGGAGAGAGAATCATCAGCTAGTATGGGTTACGGGAATAAAATAATAACAATTCAAATTTTCAATGAAAAAGTTTTATTATTTAACCTGCGGCTCATTATATGAGAACTTGCTACTCGTATTGTATGATTCTGCAACAATATTTTCACAAAATCGCATTGATTTATACTAATAAATAATCTTTTCCATACTATTCCTACAAACATAATAGTTATAAAAAGCTTTAAACCGTTTCTAGATAAAAATTTATCATATTTTTTTAGAAATAATTTGTCCAACATTAAGAAATACCGCAGGATAACTAATTTCACACAACTCTATTATAGAGCTTAATTATTTACCGCGTACTTAACTCTGTTCCTTTCTAAGCCAAATTGATTATTACAGGTTGGTCAAACCAGTTAATGGATTAATAAACGCTTCAATATGTACAAGTTTACAATTTATTATTTTTCATTAAATAAAACTATATTGTTATTGCTTGTATCACATTTCCTCACAATATTGTCGAAATTCAACATGAACTTTTCAGAACCGGCTATGAGAGTTTGTACATTATTTTTATCGCACAAATAACGTTTGATATCTTCATCACCGAGTCGTTTATTATTAATGCACTCCTTGTATTTCAATGCATTTTTATCACCATTTGAATACACAGATAAAAATACTTCATAAGAGAAATTCCACGCTCGTTTAAATTCGTATACTTCATTTCTAAAAATAATATTTTCTATATCTCTACAACAGTAATATAACATAATTCTGGTTTCATCTTCATCATTGTTTAGGATTTCATTTATGATTGCAAGCATTGGAGCAATCGCTGTACCTTGACAAATCATTAAAATGTACTTAGTATTACTAAACTTGTATTCAAAGCTACCGTAAGGTCCTCTCCACATTGTGATATCACCAATTTCAAGATTTTGTAGATATTGTGTCATTAAGCCCTCTTTGTATATTTTAACAATGATTTGAAAAAATAAATCAGAAGATATTTCACTCGTTGAATGTTGTTTTTGAAGAAAAATTAGATTAGGTGATCCAATCGGCGTATAAGGTCTTGTAAAATGTGACAAATTTGTATCGTCGCTTGAAGTTCTTATTATCAAATACTGTCCAGGATTATATTCAAGAGAGTTTTTGACATTATTGGGATTATTATTCTCAGTTATATAGTCAAACGTTAATAAGACATGATTTTGAATCCGCTCGATGAATGCTACTTTAAATTTTGTATATTTTATGGTGGATAATACATTTTTTGATGCAAATTCGCTCGATTGTTTTTTATTTTGCTTTTTGAGTTCAGCTTCAAATGCATCTAATATACAAGGTGTACATCCGGATCCACAACAGTCTTTTTCATCAGGTTTTTCTAAAATTTCCATTGTTTCATCTTACAATTTGATGAAAAATTTCTGCGTACAATCTACAAAATGATCAGTATACAAAAATGTGAAATCTTATATATTGTAATTGTTAGAGTTATACAAGTTATATCGTGAAAACAAATTCAAAATATATAACACGATTACACAACTACGAACCTCAATGTTTATCTGTCAAAACTGACAGTTTACTTTGGTCCAAATAAGATAATAATCGAGCATTAAAAATTACTGTCTATATAGGCCGATCTACACGCAGCTATTCCTTTACTACATAAAGTCGAGTATCGGCAAAGTAGAGTGATTTGTATGGAATAATTTGCTGCACTCGACTAAATTCTCGTGTCCAGATGAGTCGAGTTCTATAATTTAGCGCTACTCGACTAAAAAACTGACTATGTGGGTTCCGACCTTATCTGCTAATATCGAAATTTAATCGAAGTATTGAATGATTTCAATGGCATAAATCTTATACTAGAGAAATAGGACCTTTCACGTGCACTTATTTATTCATTAAAGGCTTGGTTTCACGAGTGGCCGTGGCCTAGCCGACGTGGCTGTTATACGTAGCCGCTTTCCATCAATCTGTCAAATTCTATACAAAAAAAATACCAAACGTCTTGGCCGTTTTCCCGCACCCCTCCTAGAAGGCCTACCTCCTATGGCGTCGACCGTGCCGTTACTGGTTACCGCTTTTTTATAGTGTCATCGAGTGGTTACCGTAAGTGTACGTGTGAGTGAGGGAGTGTATGTGTACGTGCCGTGAGTGTATGTGAGTGTTCCGCGGCTACCCAGGCAGGCAGGCAGCCACGCAGACCCTTGCGCTACTATTTATAGTAACTGCTCGTTTACAGTGTCAACGGGTGATTAAAACAGTATGTGTACGTGCCGTGCCGTGATATGCGGGCGTTTCGCTCAACCCGCGGCGGGTATGCGAGCGTTCCGCGTCTAGGCCACCCAGCCAGCCGGTCGGTCAGGTAGATTCATATATAGTAATATCAAATTGTGTTCAAATCCAACATTCCGCTATGCTTAAAAAATAAGGCATACGACCAACGCGTACTGTACTGCCAGCTATGACGTATGGATGTGAAACGTGGATGCTAAATTCTAGAATGTTACGCAAGATCCAGTGCACACAGAGAAGCATGGAAAGGCGTATGCTCGGTATAACGAGAAGAGATCGTAAAAGGAATACCTACGTGGGTAAGAAGTATGACCAAGGTGGCACATATAGCGGAACGTGTGAAAGTGTTGAAGTGGACACACAACGAGAAGAATGGAATGGCATCCGAGAGGATGTGAAAGAAAGTAAGGTAGACCGAGTGGACGATGGGCTGATGCATCGAGAAGAACGTGTGGAGTCAACTGGATGCAGAGTGCCCAAGACAGGCAGGAATGGAAGCAGTGAATTATGAACGGCTGAAAATGATGATGATGATGATATTATATGTTGAAAGACTGTCACGAAAGGTTGTTTTGAAAGTAGAAAAGCCACTGAAGAAGTCGTGCATTTCAATACCAAAGATTTTTGACGTGGCTGAAAATGATGATGATAGTGTAGTCGGTAGTTCGTTGTAAAATGTAGTAGGTAGTTGAAAAATGCGAGCGCTTTGAGCACTACCCGTGCCGTGTGTGTATGTGTCAGTGAGTGTATGCGAGCGTTCCGCGGGGAGTCAGACAGCTAGCCAGACAGATCCTTGCGCTACTATATGTATACAGCAATAGTCGATCTACAACTATATACATGATGAATTTCATAAGGGATCGGAGATTTTCCGAATGGATCACCTACATATACCACCACCAACCTTAAATGAACTCCTAAGCTTCTCAACGACAAGTTGTCGATAGAATGTCTAAAAACCTATCAATGGGGCTATTTTCCCAGACTGTATGTGTGTGTAGATAGAATTGTACATATGTACATACATATGTATGTATAATCTAGATGTGGATGTAGTTGTAGAGAGAAAAGCGTCGGCGTCGGCGGTCGATAGGCGTCGCAGCCACACGTCCCGTTCAGTGCTCAAAGAGTTCAGGTGTACACTAATAAACCGAGAACCATGGCATCGGTAGTGCTAAAAAGTCTCTCCATTCTACTGGGAATATTTTTCATATTCGTCGGCACCACAAAAATATCGCCGGCGATATCCAAAGAACTGCACAAAGACCTGGTGAGTGGAAAAATTGGCGAAAAATTCGCCTCGTGTGCTACGAGACTTTCGCCCTATTTTTGTTTATCGATCACCTGAAAACGTGTCCCGGACAGTATAATACATTCACCCTAACAGATCGATTAAAACTTGAAGTGTACGCACGAGAACAGTGATAAAATAAAACACGCACAGTGAATCAAAAAATTAAATATTACCCATCTAAAGAAAAAGCAGTTCGATCACAGTTTGTTTGATACAGAATGTATGCTAAAATAAAAGCTTTTGACGCATCGATGTATCTACGCGTTCTAAAACAGTTTAGTTCACCGGTATTATCTTATGTAAATCCCAGATTTGCCCAACACAAATAGACTACGATTAATTCGCACTCGTCAAATGTCATCTTGACGTGAGCTTTCATTTGCCATTTTTTTTTTTCAGTTACCCTTTGAACAGAATACGAGCTTAGTATCAGTGGTGTTTAATTTTTATCGATTGCTACGTGATCTTTTCGACGATGGATTCAAATCGCGATAACTTTATTTATACGGATTGCTCTCTGCTGTTCACACCCGTTTATAAATCATAGATTATTATTTATTTATATATCCAAGCCATAGACGGCCAAATGGGTTCGATAATAATCAAAACCAATAACGAAAGTCACTAATCATGATTGAAAAGTGTTTAAAAAAAATCGAAATGCTTTATAAAAGAAAATATCTATACATAGACTTGACCAACACATTGAAAAATGTTTTTGATATGAAAATAACACAATGAACATGCATGCAAATACAATCTAGAAAAAAATATATCATACCTCATGTAAATAAGGAAATACGCATTTCAATGGAATTTTCACGTGAAATGCTCCAATTGAGTCAAATAATCACCTAACAAAGACTTCTTTATTGGAGAATAAATAAGAGTACTAAATCAAACCTAACCTAACTTTACTCTTGATTGATTGCGAATGTATATTTTATCTCATTATTTCTTATAAAATTACGAGTGTAAGCCCGTTGAATATCAACGGACGTGTTTGACGTAATTGATTGCGTAACAATTTAGCAAAGTCGCGAACCTACTAAGGATTAATATTTTCAAATTATAGAAGGCCTCCCATCACCGATGTTGGGTGAACGTGTTAGCGCTAATTTCACCCAACCTGGTGATCACGGGTTCAAATCCCACTCGCGACGTTCGTGTTTTTTCAATTAAATTTGAATTAGCGTTATCAGCAGACAGACATACGGATATTATATATGTATATAATAATCTGTGATCGAGGTTATTAGGTACGGGTGAAGGTGTGAACGTTAGACACATTTATTTTATAACCGAATATTTTCGTCAAAGTCGTCTTATAATGTCGGCTGAAAATAGTTAAGGAATTTGCTGAAATAGTGCTATATTCACGTGGAGAAAGTTAGCTGCCAAAGCGTGGTATCCGTGCAAATCGTAATAACTGGCAAGTTCAAGTTCAGGATAAAATCTACACAATTCTACAGTATTCGAGAATTTAATGCACGATTCAAAAATTTCATAGGCATTTTATCAATTTAGTTTGACCGATCACAACAATAACGAGGAACGGGTTATAATTGGCCCGACGTTTAGAAGGTGTTAGAAGATGATATTGCCATAGTCCAATGGATCCGGTGACATAATTAATTTGCAAGCATTGCTCGTGTTTGCGGATTGATGTAAATTTTTGAATTACAAAATAGAACTGGTGCCCGTGGGTCTATTTTTGTCAGTTGGCCAGCGGCCTCGCGTGGGACCTGAAACTGTCTACTTCACTGGTTCACAAACATTTCACTCAACGCACAATGATTGTTCATCACTGTTTTATTGGTAACATAATGTGACCAATATGATTGGATTAAAAGACTATTCTATTTTCATTTTTAGAAAGTAGTCCTAAGACATTTCATGGAAAGTATGAGGAGTTGAATGGGTTAAGGCTCAGAATTAGCTCAAGACACTCACAATCAAAAATGCTTCGAAAGATAATAATAAAATTAGCTCGATGAGTTAAAATTCCAAACCTAGGGACCTGTCGAAATTTTGACACGTTATTAGATTGAAAAGGTGTTTCATAAAAATGCTAAATCTTAATTTAAAATCGACTCACTGAAACATGTGGGTCATGGGTGAGCGCAAGCTTTTTTTAAGAATCCCTGATGTCAGTTGAGTTATTTAAGTTTTGAACAATAAACTACATGTGTTGTTTGTGTGATAGCTCACGTGTTTTTTTATTTATTTTTATAACAGTCTAAATAGTTGGATACTTCTTTAAAAGAAATTAAAAGTATCGAGGTCTAATTTTATTGTCGATGAATTTAAGTTAATAAATACTATGTTTGGTTGTTTCAGAGGAAGGAGTATGTAAAATATGCGAAAGTATTTCCATTGACTGAAGCTTTAGATTTCAAAGTGCCGTCGAAATGGTATCGGAGAGTTGTCGGTTCTTTGGAGATCATTTTTGGTTTAGCGATGGCTGCTATACCAAATCGTAAGATAATATTTATGTTTTTACACTGTAAATTGATTAAAAAAATGTTGCTCAAAATAAATTCGTCATTGCATTTTCCAGATAAAATAAAAAACGGAGCAAACATCGGTTTACTGTGTTTGATGATACTGGCAGCCTATTCACACTACATGGTTGGAGATCCATTCGATAGATCAGCTCCGGCGCTTGTCTTCTTCTTCATGCTCAGCGGAAGACTCGTCGTTTGGTAGATACAATTCCATTTAACTTTTTGGATAGGAATGTATTTACAGATTGATTAATTAAATGTACCATTTCACAGTGGGGTGAATGGCAAATTTTTTTCAAAATATTATACTATCTCTCCCACTGTGCATTCGTACCATTTAAAAAATTGTTAGAAAATCAAACATCATTTATACACATGATACGTTTATACAATGAAACACTAAAAGGTATTTTAATCATTAGCACGGATTATAGAATGCTCTTGTATTTGATGAGGAATACAAATCAACTATTTGCCGACTCGCTTATGTTTACAAGAGCCGATACGAGCCGGAGACCACTTCAGTCACAGGTCTGCCAAAAAGTTCAAACGGGCTGCATTTAGAGTTCTTTTTGCTTATTTTATGAGCAAAACATCTTCTGGCTTCGTTGATGGGCAGCATACAGTATATAAACATTTTTACAAAAAAAAACATGCTTTTAGAAGCTTGAGTGTGCGATTGATCAAATCTAGCGATTGATGGAAACTGCTTTTTTTGTAATACTTATTAGCTTTATCGTTCGCTATGAAGAGTCAAATTCAAATTTGCAAAATGAAATAAACTGTCATACGGAACTCTTGTACCATACATAAATACATACTTCCAATATACATAAAAATATGTATACTGGAATCTCTCTCATATAATAGCAAACTTTTAGGGTTAAATCCCAATTTGAGAGTCTAGATATTCATATTTATTTTTATCAAAATTGTATTTGTTATCAACTTAAAATTTTGCTGTCATATGACATAGGCTTGTGTTTACTATTTTCATTGTAATTTACCCATTTTTTCATTACTGACATTTCATTGCGACAAAATAGAAAATTGCTATGTTTGAAGCGACGTGTAAATTTTTTTATTAATTTTCAAGAGGAAGAATAGAGATTTAAAGTTTTTATTTACTTTTCTTTCTCTTTTGACACATAAAATTTATAATTAGAACATTTTGGATCAATAATTTGCTTTAGAATTTAAGAATTTACGAATGAAATTGCACATTAACATTTATGTATATTTTATGTATGGACACTAAAATGCATCTTTTAAGTATAATATTTGGAATTAGCATTTCCAATCGACGGAATTGAATTTTTCAACTAACATGATATTTCTTGGATCTTCTCTATTCGAAATTGAATGCAATGGATGTATGTGATAATATTCTATTTATTAAGACTTGAACAAATATACACAATATAAACTAAACTATGTGACCAAAAGTCAGATATTATAAATCAGCGACTCAATATATTGCACTAAATTACATTGTTAAATTTTGAAAGGCACTTCTATTAATCCAACTACAAATCTACTAAGTATAATAACGAGTATATAATCAAAAAGCATGTTTACAAAAAAGTTAATTTTATATTTGCAGGTATCAAATCAACAGACGGGACTTAGAAGTGAATGGGATAGCAACGGCAACCGCAAATGGAATTAAACAAGACTAAAACAATCAACACGTAGCAAAGTAAAAATAAAAACACACAAACATCGATAGAACACAAGCGTTGATATGAAAAAAACTGATATAAAAACGGTGAAACGACGAACGAGATAAATTATTTCATGTATTGTGCTACAATCAAACAAACTTAGAAAACAACTTGCAAATATGATGTAAATAAGAATTTGAATGAAATGGATGAGAGGGACGTCTGAAATAGTGAGAAAGTTAAGATAATGATATTTTAAATGCTCATTTTAACTAGACGCCATTATAATATGTATGTATGTCACAATGAAAATTTGTTTATTTCGTATTTTTTTATTATTATTTAATACTGAAATCATTGAAAATTGTATGTAATGTTGATTTCGGTAGCAGAGGAAGTGATTGTAAATTAATTTAGCGGGATGCTACTCTTGCTAAGGACCAAAAACATCCCACATTTATTCTTCCGCTGCAAGTATTAGGAATACGTGTACTTGGCTGAAGTACAGAGTGTGTTTTTTTTTGTTTTAATTAGATATCATAAAAACTCGCCAGATGTAAATTAGGCAAGTTTTCATGAAATCTCTTAATTGTTATTAAAACTTTGTGATATATTCTGAAAAATGTTAAATTGTAAGGAAATTTCATATGTATATTCATTTCGTTAAGCATATTTTATAACAAAATTTGGAAAGTTTTATATGGAGATTGAAAAAAAATTCTAAGAAAAGAGAGTATAAAGTACATGTACATATGTATGTACCTATGTACATACATATGTATATGTTTGACAACAAGTGAAAAGTAAATTTCTTCACTTTCCTTTATATTGTAAAAGTCATGTTCAACTTGGACAGTATAGATTATCCAAATTTACTGCCGATTAATGTTACGTGTTAGTTTTCAAAAAATGGCACTTAGAAAAAATAGCATTTTCCTTCACGTGGTTAAATTTGAGCTGAATTAAATAATTATGTAATCTGAAAACAACAATTCAAACTATAAGCATACATGAATTGTGATCTAAAACGGTTTCAAGGGGGAAAATCAATCATTTTCTTTTGAAAGTTGATGCTTAATTTCAAATCTTATACGAATCGAAATTTCTCGATTAAGTTGTCGAGGATTTCAAATATATCACACAATTGAATCGTCTGAAAAACTTTCTTTAATACTTAAGTAGTTAAATAAATGTAAAAATATTTAGGAAACGTAATGATTTTGAAATTTTCGATTAGCTATTTCATAAGGTATAATTGTGTACATAATAAATAATACATCGCCCTTAATTAAATCTCCGATTTAAAAAAAAAAAAAACTGAATTTTGATGTTTTTTTATGGTATCTACGTATATAAAAAGATATAAATATGTATAAGCACCTGTAGTATATTTTAATTATAATAAAAGAGAGCAATTATACAATTCCATCAAAATAAAAATTTATATTGATACATTTTTTTCTGAATTTAATACTTTTACATGAAGAGATGATTTTTTTCAATTGATTGTTACATGTGTAACTTCGAGAATACTTTTATATACACATTCCAACACTCATTATCATTTTACGGAGACTTGCCAAATTAATTATGCAGAAAAAAAAGCAAACAAACTGTTACAAATTCTTATGTTGTATTGTATGTATGTAGATATTAAAACAACTCTATTCTAAAATTTAAATTACATTATAAGATTCTCCATAAGTTAAATCGATCTGACTGAGGTAGAAATAATAAAATTTTCCAGCAATATAAGGGTATATGGAACGCTCAAAAAAAAAATCAAAATTTACATTTCAATTATGAATCTTTATTATATAGCAACGGTAAATCTCCGTTTTATCTGAAGCTAATGTAGTAATAGTTCAGCTCTCACTGAAACATTTACAATCACAGTAAATTGCCAAATGCTGGAATATGCTTCATATTAGAAGTAATTAAAAATTCCACATTATTTATTGTATACAATAGATTCACAAATGTGCTATTAAACGTAGCAATAAAATATATAAAATTAATACTTAGTTTGAAAATAAAATTGTTTCTTCTTGCGCTTATTTTAAATTTCAATCTATTGTAAAACCTTTAAAAAAAGGCTTGTGTAATTTACGATAACGCTCTCTGGGAATAATTTAGATATTTTTTAGTTGTGAAATACTTGAAGATCGTCACAAATTGGCTAGGTGTGTTTGTTCCAGCTAAGTTATCGTTAATTGTGTATGTGTGTGAGTAAGTATAATTATTACCGAGTTCTATAGTATTTATATTATATACACTACACAACTCACGGATAATATATAAATGAAACTTAAAAATTAATATTGCTCAAAAAAAATGTTTTGCATACATGTGAATGTGATAATGTAATTGAAAATACATTTATAAATACAAAGTATTTAGAAAAACAAAATATTATTTGTATATCATTTATAAAACCCATTCTTGAGTATCGCGTTTTTACTTTATCCATATCGGATCAAATATTGTTTTAAATGTACACTATATAATACTACATTTGTATATATATATAAAGATCTGAATAAAGTATGTCGGTTGGTTGATTTAACTTGTCAGAACTCTTTGTTGACATCATAGCTAGAAATCAAATTGTTGTGACAGCTACATAGAGATGGCATAAAAACGGGGCCGAATTGAAGAAATTTTTTTATATTAACAAAATTACTATATCGTTAGTGAATGCGAATAATAACTACCCAACCTTTTTGACCAATTTTTTTTAAAATTAATTTTAAGACAACTATGTATGTATGTACATAATAAAATCTATGTAGATATGTAAAAGAATTTCAAGCGACATCTCATTTTTTTTACCCAAGTGCAGTTGAGCCAAATTCCTAGAAGGAACATTTTGTTTCACAATTTAAATATTAAATAGTAAGAAAAATTTCCCATGCGACCCTGCAAGCTGGTCTCCCCTTCCAGTCGGTCTGATCGCAGTTGCCACAAAAATTCGATCTCTAATCACAACCCATAGATACTAATAAAGATCTAAAATCCGTTTGCCAGTTTGACCGACGTTTGTTATACCGACCAAACGCATAATCGAAATCGTAATCTTAGTCACAATAGCTAAACTCAATGATATACGTCAATAATAAAACTTTTGCTTTCGTTGAAAATTTGAATCGTTATTTTTATCCCGCAACCCATAAATAACACTGTGGAACAAAAAAAAACTACCAGAGCAGAGACTAATCAACCTTTACTAAGTTTGACCCACTGAATTCGAATATGATAATCAAAATTTCACGGTTTAGGTTTCGTTTGTGAGATACGAGCGTTTAAAAAGAAGCACTAAATTTTGAGTTACAGACCACAAAAGTCAAAAAATGAAAAATTGTCCAATTTTTTAAACGCTCATATCTCATAAACGGAAGCAAACCAAAAAAATATTATCATATTCGAATTCAGTAGATCATATGTAATTGGCAATAGTTTTCGGGTTGATTTTTTATTGCACAGTGATATAATTATAAAGCACGCGTTAAGGCCCACACTAACCCGAGCGAATAATTTGACGTTTGGCGTCTGCGACTGACACCCCTATTGTCGTCCCATTCGCACCGATATAATTCACATTGGTGCGAATCAACGATGCTAGAGGGCGTCGGTCGCAGACGCCAAGCGTCAAATTACTCGCTTGGGTTAGTGAGGGCCTTTAAACTGGTATATGTTCTAGTATATTAATAAAAATGTTATTCACGTATAAATAAATATATTTTTGATATACACACATACATTACGAGGCAGAATTAATTTTACATGAAAATTTCACAGCCGCCGAACAAATATTAATTACTGTTTAATCATATCAATACATTAAGGCAAAGTGTTGACGCGAATAGAGATACAATAGGGGTGTATGGGGAATAAAATTCGTACATTTAAGCCGGATCGTGACCGGTCTGAAGCAACTGAAGTGCGTTGGATAAGCTGGTGATGGCCGTTTTGATATCATCGTAGCTCAGAGCACTGGCAGCCCACTTGCAATACTTTTGAGCTTTGGATACTTGTTCCGGAGTCAGATCGTATACAACGGGCGTTATCGAATCCGCAGTCGGTGCAACGTATGCATGAAATCCTCCAGGATTGGAATCCGGAGTGTGCGGCACCGACGGTAAGACGTTAACTGACGGTACAACGGGATTAGACGGGAACGGAGTGAAACCGGTTGAACTTCCGGGCTCGGAAGGAGGAGGATCGATCACGATGTTGGTGTGAGGAATCGGTGCATCTTCGCCGGACGTAGATGGTATTTCTTCGTTTTCCTCCGAAGCCATCGGACCTGAACCGAAATCATTCACAATGTCGTTACTACAATAGTTGTTTGCATTACAGTTACGGCATTGTTTAATATTAAAAAAAAAAAATATATATATATATATATACGGGTACTGGAACCTCTCCATTCTTCAAGCAGTTGTGAATGTATGCAGCTTTCCATTTAGCGTACTTTCTATTTTGCACCACCTCATCGGTCAGCTCGCCGAACGTTGTTAGCACGTCGTATATCATACCGCTGGTGTAAAATGCTTTCACGACATTTCTGCGAAAATAGTAACAATGGACATACATATATCATAGTTCAACTTAATTACATGGTTTAAGACAGGGATGGCAAATAGAATTCGGTCAACGTGCCATAATAAAACGTTTTTTTCTCGCATAGGTATATGTATGTATGTATGTATGTATGTAGGTACATTTATTGAATATAAATAAAAGTAAAGCAAATTATGGTTTAAAAAAATATTAATACTATTTTTTTATGCTGAAACTTTGTCTTTGAATGTACCTACATGATTTAATACAAAAAAATTGCTTTCACAAGAGTGTAGAAGTGAAAAATTTTATCAATAATGTCTAGTGTTATTTTTTTTAAATAGAAACAGAGGTGAATCGCATGCTATTCCACACTTCTAGTATTGTGTTTTCAATGAAGCATTTAGATTATCTATCTATGACTTTCTAATTCTTCAATAATATGTTTTTGCATATTTACAAATTTTTCTGTCCAAAAACATAAGTTTAGATTCCAGGTCGATAATTTTCATTTCTAAATTTTATAATTGCATTCAATTATTAAGAAAGTCACTCTTACAATTCCGAATAAAGGCATGAATTTCTTGTGAAAAACTTGTGCTTTGCCTAAGTATTTTTTTAAGTTTTGGGAAATATTCTAATTTACCAGATTCGATGTTTTTAATGAAAATATGTAATTTAATTTGAAAACCTTTTATTTGACCAAACATAACTTCAATCGTCTTTCCCTCATCCTTGTATTTTTTTTTATTATGAATGTTTAAATGCAATGTCATTAATTTTGCTAGCCATTCTATATCACAAAGTTCATTGAAATCGTTCTTATTACATTTGTGTAAAAATAGATACTTTCTACATACGATCATCAAATCTTTCCAAGAATACGTTCCGGCTTAGCCAACGAATACATTAAAAGTCGTTTTAAGTATCATAAGTTTTTTTGTACAGTCTTGTTTGCATATTATGTATAATTAAAACAATTTTTTTAAATACTAAAATTCTTCAGCGTGACGCTGAAAATCCCAATCGTGCCACCTATTTGCCATAGCTGGTTTAAGAGATAATATAATACTATCCGACTTACTTTCCATAGTTTCCTTCTCGGTCTTGTTTATCAGCATATAGAAACAGTTTCAAAGCGTAATTTTCCAAATGGGCTTGAGCCGCCACTTCGTTAGTGATTGCGTCGTTGTCTTGCAAAGTTTTCTTTTCTTTCTCCAACCAATCCATCAGAGCTGTGCAAATAAATAAAACCCATTAACTTATGTAGTATGTAGTAGTAGTAATAGTAGTACACATAATCAACTAACCTACAGATACATTCCGAGTGTCGAACCTCAAAATAGTATTGCTCTATAAATCTCCAGAATCTACAGTAGTTTTCATATTAAAAATTTCCTACCAACTGTTTATCGTATGTACATATATTATATAGCTAGAGTTACCAGATGTTCTGTCTTCGAACATACTTGGAAATTTTACAGTTGCGTCCACATATGTACATATATTGCAATCAAAAGTTAAATTTCCATGATAAACGCACAATAAAAATTTCGCCTGTGGCGCAGTTCAATGGAATTTTTCCTACCACTAAGCGAAAATGACTCGAGAACCATTTGGATAATATTATTCTGTACTCGGTACTTTTTTTAGGTTCACAAGATGATAACTTTAAGGCAGAAACATACATACCGTAGTATTACCCGCGGGTTACCAAGTGACCCACTTGAGTTCCGCAAATATACATGGGTAAGAAGCGTGATCAAAGTGGCAGATATGGCCGAACATGTGAAAAAATTGAAGTGGACACATAGCGAGAAGAATGAATGGTAGATGGACGCGAGAAATACTGGAATGGTATCCGAGAGAATGTGAAAGAAAGCAAGGTAGACCGAGTGAACGATGGGCTGATGAATTGAGAAGAATGTGTGGGGTCAAGTGGATGCAGATTGCTCAAGACAGACAGGAATGGAAGAGGATTGGAGAGACCTTCGTCCGGCAGTGGATGGTGAACGGCTGAAAACGATGATGCTAATGAAATGTTATTAAAGTTCGAAAGCAATAGGTATGCAGTAATGTGAAGTTAAATGTTCAAGCTTGATCATATCCTATAGGTATGTCTTTGAATCGGTCTCTATTATAATAAAATCCATTACAAATTTAACAATTATATCAGCGGTTTGGCAATTTATGATATGCGGTCAAAACCTGTTGGAATTTTCTGTAAAATATACACGGAAAACACGTGTGAAGAAATTTTTTGCCTGCGGTGCATTATACGCATGTTTTTGTCAACACAGAAAAAGGTTGCCGACCCCTGATCTACATATTGTCCTCATTTTGAAAACTGATATTGTTCTAGCTTTGGCCTCTCTCATCATATGAAAGGTCCTGGACTGAAGTACAGACAAGTTCTACTACTAGAAATGATTGAATAATTCAACCTACTTTTCTTCACAATTGTTAGTTTTTCATATATTTCTCTTCTGATTGGAACTGTAACTATACCTTAAAACCAAAACGTAAGGCAACCGTAAGTACCTATGAGCAATGCAGTTTCATCAGGGGCCTTTTTGGTGTTGATCTTGAGTCCAATCTGAAGAGCATGGAGTCGGCACCAGTAGACGACACAGGGGTCTCTTCCCTCATGCTCTACTGCCGTTTTCAGGTAATGTTGAATCGGACGAAGACTAGCTGGACACTCGGGAAGTGACATCTCGACAATGTCAAATTCAACTGACAGCCACAACTGACAAACCAACTGACAGATGACGTCTGACAGCCGACGCCCGCTCGATGAAACAAACAACTCACTTTACGGCGATAGCCGTCATTTTGTCATATATGTATGTCATTCGTCATATACAATAGATAATATTTCTCTCTTTCACTGAGAATACTTCGGAACAATAATTCAAAATATATATACATTATACAAATTATCTACATAATATATCAGTGCGACCCACGTTTTAGAAGGACAAACTTTCGCGACCCACATAGTTTTAATGGTCATGATAGGGACATGATAGACATCAATTATTTTTAATACCGTTTTTATACTTAAAAATATCCAGAGTTTTATTTATTTCTAATTAACGAAAACAAGCAGCTGGCATAAACCGTGTAAATCCGTGGACTCGTCCAGTTGTAATAAGAAAAATGTTATTAATTCACTAACTCTAAAAATGTCTCACTAACCATTTGGATCAGCTCATCTTCTGCCCACTGTACATATTATAAGCGAAATCGTTTCGACTTCTATACTTCTTTCTTGCTCTCATCATCAAACATAATAATTCCAACCGTGTCTTTTATTGGTGGTAGCACTAAAGTCTTGCCAATTGTGTGCGTGGAGAGATTTTTCATTTAATGCTGGTGTAATGCGAAAGCTTCGATTTCGACGACATAGCTGTTCCAGTTGTCTTTCAAAAAATTCTAGTGGCTTGTTTTTAAAATCCGGATGCTTCGTCGCAAAATGTCGACGCAATTTGTTCGGTCGCATGCTCTCGTTCGCGAGTATAGGTCGCGCAGCCAGAGTTGAGGCGAACCACACACACACACATATGCATTTTTAGTATACAGGCTGACGCAAAATTTTTTTCGCTTCAACTCTGCAAACTCTACAGGCTGCGCGACCTGTAGGTACATCGCAAAAATAACACACAACGGCCGTGGTTCATCTATATCTCGAAAAACCGATTTTTAAATGGTTGGATTTTTTTTTACGTTAATACGTCTATACGCGAACCAGTATGGGGTACCAGTTCGGAAACGGAGGCGTTACGTTTGGATGGGCATTCCGACACTACAACTTTGTTACTAATAACACGATTGACATGAATGTTGTTTTATTCGCTCGGGTATACGGCTACGATAAATTGAAATTTTGAACTTTGAATTTTTCGCAACCCACTAAAAAATGGCTCGCGACCCATCTCCTATCGCCACCCCCCTCCTATTCCGGCGAGCCTTTTTTGGACTCCCAAAAGCATTGCCGGCCCTTTACCAACCCCCAAACCCTCCTTCTTACCCCGGCGGCCCCTTTTTTGGACTCCCGAAAAGCAATGCCGGCCCCTTACTACCCGCAGACCCCCCTCCTGCCCCGGCGGCCCCCTTTTTGGACTCCCTCAAGCCATGCCGGCCGCCTACCACCCCCCAGACCCCCATCAAGCCCTGGCGGCCCCTTTTTGGGCTCCCGAAACACTATCTGCTTAAATCTACTTAAATCTGCCGAAAACATCTACTATCGTGTGTACTTCGTCGTTTCTATTAATCGCGCCCGAGCAACGCCTGGTAATTGACGAATGACCCATACGTACATACAAACTTAAGTGTTTTATATATTAGATTATATATTAGATAGCCCAAATTCGTCTGTCTGTCTGCTGATAGCGCTCGCCTAGGTAAATAATTAAAAAACCAAAATGTCGCGTGAGTGGGATTTGAACCCGACATCACCAGGTCGGAATGAGGTCGTGCTAACACTTCCATTCAAACGGAGGCGATGCGAACCTGCTACAATTTGACAATATTAATTCTCAGTAGGTTCGCGACTTTGCTAAATTGTTACGTGGTTGTATTATAACGCGCCATATATACAAAAACTATAAAAACTATTAAATTTAATATTATTTTTTTTTATTATTAGAAATAAATTCATTTGTCAAGTTTGAAGTATGCATTACATATATAGTAGCGCAAGCGTCTGCCTGGCCATATGTCTGGCTGGATAGCCGCGGATCGCTCGCATACATACTGCACGTACACATACATATATGTATCTACTCACCCACACACACACTCACAGTACTGGTGATTAGAAACCGCTACGTTGATATTCAACGGGCTTACACTAGTACACACATATGTATATAACAGATAATATATATACTATTAATAAAGAGCTTAATGTGTGTCTGTGTGTGTGTCTGTGTGTGTCTGTGTGTCTGTCGTCCCGTAACGCTATGACGTCACTATAGGATTTTTCGAGTTTTTTTTCTATGAATATTTTTTTCGGTTTTTTTTTTATTTTTGGATATTTTTTTTTTTTTTTTTTTTTTTTTTGAACTTTTTTTTGAATTTTTTTTTTTTTTTGGATTTTTTTTTTTTGAACTTTTTTTTTTTTTTTTTGGATTTTTTTTTTTTTTTTTTTTTTTTTTGAATTTTTTTTTTTTTTTTTTTTGATTTTTTCAACTTTTTTTTTTGAATTTTTTTTTTGGAACTTTTTTGAATTTTTTTTTTTTTTGGATTTTTCAACTTTTTTTTTGGATTTTTTTTGGAACTTTTTTTTTTTTTTTTTTTTTTTTTTTGGATTTTTTTTTTTTTTTTGGATTTTTTTTTGGAACTTTTTTTTTTTTTTGAATTTTTTTTTTTTTGATTTTTTCAACTTTTTTTTTATGAATATTTTTTTTTTTTTTTTTTTTTTCATTTTTTGGATTTTTTTAACTTTTTTTTTGAATTTTTTTTTTTTTGAATTTTTTTTTCCGAATTTTTTTTTAATGTGTGTCCGTCTTTTCAGATTTTTTTGGTAACGCTTTTTTTTTTCAGACTTTTTTTTGAACTTTTTTTTTTGAATTTTTTTTTTTGATTTTTCAACTTTTTTCTATGAATATATTTTTTGAATTTTTTTTTTTTGAATTTTTTTTTTTTTTTTTTTTTTTCAGATTTTTTTTTGGATTTTTTTTGGATTTTTTTTTGGAACTTTTTTTTTTTTGAATTTTGAACTTTTTTTTTTTTTTTTTTTCAACTTTTGATACCCCTTGATACCCCCCCCCCCATTCCGGCCCTTACCACCCCACCAGACCCCCCTAACCCTACGGCACCTTTTCAGCACTCCCGAAATGCCCCCATATGGCCACCTCCACCCCCAGACCCATCCCCCTACGCCCCTACGGCACCTTTTCAGCACTCCCGAAAAGCTATGCCGGCCCCTCACCACCACACACCCCCCTACCCCTACGGCACCTTTTTCAGCACTCCCGAAAAGCTATGCCGGCCCCTCACCACCACCCCAGACCCCTCCACTGCCCCCCCCGACCTTTTTTCTGCGCTCCCGAAAGCTATGCCGGCCCATACCACCCGCCAGACCCCCCTACCCTGGCGGTCCCTTTTTTGGACTCCCAAAAAACTATGCCGGCCCCTTACCACCCAAAAGACTCACTAAAAGCCATGCCGGACCATCACCACCCCAGACCGCCTTCTACCCTGCGGCAACTTTTTCAGCACTCCCGAAAAGCTATGCCGGCCCCTCACCCCAGACCCCCCTACCCTACGGCACCTTTTCAGCATTCCCGAAAAGCTATGCCGGCCCCTCATTACCCACAGACCCCCCCCCTACGGCACCTTTTTTGCACTCCCGAAAAGCTATGCCGGCCCCTCACCACCCCTTTTTGAGACCCCTCCACTGCCCCTACGGCACCTTTTCTGCACTCCCGAAGGTATGCCGACCCTCACCACCCCAGACCACCCCCTACCCCTACGGCACCTTTTTGCACTCCCCCTGAAAAGCTATGCCGGCCCCTTACCACCCCCCAGATCCAAAAATCAAAACCATTAAAAATTCAGCGGGCGTTGATTATCAACGGGCAATAAGCTAGTATACTATTAATAAAGAGCTTAATGTGTGTGTGTCTGTGTGTGTGTCACCTTGTTTTTCTGTCCCGTAACGCTATGACGTCACTATAGGATTTTTCGAGTTTTTTTCTATGAATATATTTTTGAAAAATTTTTTTTTTCGGTTTGTTTGGATTTTCTCAACTTTTTTTTGGACTTTTTTTTTGAACTTTTTTGAACTTTTTTTGAATTTTTTTTTTTGGATTTTTTCAACTTTTTTCTATGAATATATTTTTGAAATTTTTTTTTTTTCGGTTTTTTGGATTTTTTCCAACTTTTTTTTTTTTTTTTTTTTTTTTGCAACTTTTTTTGAATTTTTCAACTTTTTTTCTATGAATATTTTTTTGAAAAAAAATTTTTTTTTTCAGTTTTGGATTTTTCCAACTTTTTTTTTTGATTTTTTTTTTTGAACTTTTTTTGAATTTTTTTTTTTTGGATTTTTTCAACTTTTTTTCTATGAATATATTTTTGAAAATTTTTTTTTTTGGTTTTTTTTTTTTTTTTTTTTTTTTTTTTTTGCAACTTTTTTTGAACTTTTTGAACTTTTTTTTTGAATTTTTTTTTTTTTTTTTTTGATTTTTTCAACTTTTGATACCCCCCAAAGCCATTCCGGCCCCCCACCACCCACAGACCCCCCCTACCCCTACGGCAACTTTTCAGCACTCCCGAAAAGCTATATCGGCCCCTCCACCCCCCAGGCCCCTCCCCTACCCCTACGGCACCTTTTTTTGACTCCCGAAAAGCAATGCCGGCCCCTCACCATCCCACAGATCCCCCTACCCTACGGCACCTTTTCAGCACTCCCGAAAAGCTATGCCGTCCCCTTTCCACCCCTTTTTTTTACTCACTAAAAGCCATGCCGGCCCATCACCACCCCAGAGCCCCCTCCTACCCAGGCGGCCTCTTTTCTGGACTCCCTAAAAACAATTTCGGCCCCTTTTGACCCCTCAGACCCCCCCTCCCACCCCTACGGCACCTTTTTTTAGGTCTCCCGAAAAGCTATGCCGGCCCCCCACCCCCAGATCCCTCCCTCCCCTACGGCATCATTTTGGAATCCCGAAAAGCTATGCCGGCCCCCCACCCCCCCCCCCAGACCCTCCCCTACCCCTACGGCACCTTTTCTGCACTCCCGAAAAGCTATGCCGGCCCCTTACCACCCCCCAGATCCAAAAAATCAAAATATTAAAAATTCAGCGGGCGTTGATTATCAACGGGCAATAAGCTAGTACTATTAATAAAGAGCTTAATGTGTGTGTGTCTGTGTGTGTGTCTGTGTGTGTGTGTCCCCGTAACGCTATGACGTCACTATAGGATTTTTTCGAGTTTTTTTTCTATGAATATATTTTTGAAAATTTTTTTTTTTTTTTTTTTGGATATTTCCAACTTTTTTTTTTTTTTTTTTTTTTTTGGAACTTTTTTTTTTTTTTTTTTTTTGGATTTTTTCAACTTTTTTTTTGGATTTTTTTTTTTGGAACTTTTTTTGAATTTTTTTTTTTTTTTTTTCAACTTTTTTTTTTGATTTTTTTTTGGAACTTTTTTTTGAATTTTTTTTTTTGGATTTTTTTCAACTTTTTTTTTTTTTTTTTTTTTTTTGGAACTTTTTTTTGAATTTTTTTTTTTTGGATTTTTTTCAACTTTTTTTTTTGGGACTTTTTTTTGAATTTTTTTTTTTTTGATTTTTTCAACTTTTTTTCTATGAATATATTTTGAATTTTTGAATGAATTTTTTTTTTTTCGTTTTGTTTGGATTTTTCTAACTTTTTTTTTTTTGGATTTTTTTTGGAACTTTTTTTGAATTTTTTTTTTTTTTTTTTTCAACTTTTGATACCCCTAAAAAAGCCATTCCGGCCCCTTACCACCCCACAGACCCCCCCCTACCCCTACGGCACCTTTTCAGCACTCCCGAAAAGCTATGCCGACCCCTCACCACCCCCCCCAGACCCCTCCCCCTGCCCCTACGGCACCTTTTTTCTGCACTCCCGAAAAGCTATGCCGGCCCCTCACCACCACCCACAGACCCCCCCTATCCCTACGGCACCTTTTCAGCACTCCCGAAAAGCTATATCGGACCCTCACCACCCCACAGACCCCCTACCCCTACGGCACCTTTTTTTCAGCACTCCCGAAAAAGCTATGCCGGCCCCTCGCCACCCCCCCCCCAGACCCTCCACTGCCCCTACGGAATCTTTTCTGCGCTCCCGAAAAGCTATGCCGGCCCTTTACCACCCTGCCAGACCCCCTACCCCGGCGGTCCCTTTTGGACTCCCAAAAAAAAATTATGCCGGCCCCTTACCACCCCTTTTTTTGACTCACTAAAAGCCATGCCGGACCATCACCACCCCAGAGCCGCCTTCTACCCCTGCGGCAACTTTTCAGCACTCCCGAAAAGCTATGCCGGCCCCTCACCACCCCACAGACCCCCCTACCCCTACGGCACCTTTTCAGCATTCCCGAAAAGCTATGCCGGCCCCTCCTACCCCACAGACCCCCCCCTACCCCTACGGCACCTTTTTTGCACTCCCGAAAAGCTATGCCGGCCCCTCACCACCCCCCAGACCCCTCCACTGCCCCTACGGCACCTTTTCTGCACTCCCGAAAAGGTATGCCGACCCCTCACCACCCCCAGACCACCCCCCTACCCCTACGGCACCTTTTTTGCACTCCCGAAAAGCTATGCCGGCCCCTTTACCACCCCCCCCCCATCCAAAAATCAAAACCATTAAAAATTCAGCGGGCGTTGATTATCAACGGGCAATAAGCTAGTAATAGATAATAAGCACTCATATATCGCACAAATCATCCCAACCGCGATTGAACACATTTGATAACAATAGAAAAATACAACAACACCGTTCATTACAACAAAACGCGCCTCGACCTCAGACCATCAAATAGACCACAGGTTCCCAACCTTTTTCGAGTGTCGACCCACCCCTTTTTATAAAAGCCAAGTGACCCGCGACCCCGATATATTTGAAAAGGACAAAAAATATTATTCAAACATCAAAACACCGATTAATAATGAAAAATGAAATTATAGTTACGGTGACCATATTTTTTTGAGAAAAGAAAGACACATCAGAAATTGTTTCATAATAAAAATAAAGTAAAAATGTAGGTTGCGTTTACATATTTGTTTCGTTAAAACTTAAAAGCTTTATAACGTCTATTATAAAATATAAGCATATACGAGTACATATGTACATATATAGCATTTTACACAATCATATTATTACTTAAAAAAAATTATTTTGATACTTTTAACTTTTTTTAATAGCTCAGGTTTGTGTTTTAAGAATTCAGTTCATAAAACTGTATACAATTCATATCAAATTGCATTTGGTATAAATGCATGCTTCCAATGTTTCGATTTGATTGAGTTTTTTCACTGGTCCACTAGTCAAGATATTCGTTCAGTGGGGGCATTACATAGATCCAGTGAGATTTTTAAAAGATACGTGTTTAACTGTGAAATATTTAAAAAATCCTATCCATCTATGTAGGTTGGCAGAACTCGTCATTTTGTCGCCATTCTTTGATCTTTTCACTGGTGACATACACAAAATTTCATCAAATAGTTCGCCGTAATTTATATTTAAGTTTCTGTAACTGGAAATTAACAAAACGCTTTCCTCGATTGAGTTGCATCTTTAAATATGCTGTCATCATAGTTTTGGCTTTTTTCAAAATCTAAAAACCCTTGATTTTTTCGTTCAATTAACTTTAGCTTCGATTCTTTTAAATGCATGGAAGCTTCACACATTCCGATTTCTTGTGATTCAATTTTCAAAATATATTGTTGAAATGTTGAAGCTTGGCTGTGAATAAAAAATAACCATGCCTCAGCTAGCACATCATTAAAAAAAATTCAAAATCGTGGGACATTTTTCCAGTTTCAAAAAGTACGATTGTAGCGGCATAAGTAATTTTAATATTCTCTCTAAAGCTGGTAGAAAAGTTAGCCATCGCGTAACCCTGTAGTTTTTTTTATATATTGAACATCTACACTGCCGTCCTAAGCCCACTTAACGTAACTGACAAAAATTACGAAAATGAGTTAGATGTGTTTTAGGGGTATGGGGGTGTATTCTTGCGATTTTTCGTATCAAAATTAATGTATCTTCATCCAAAAGTGACTTTTTTAAGCTATTAAATCTAACGTATCTGCATGCGCAGAGAAATAGTATCACCAATATTGAGCGAAAATAACGTATCCAATATTAACTTCGGTCACTACCTTATCACGAAAGATTGAAAAGACTGAATCTCTCCACATTGGAGACGAGGTGATTAAGAGGTGATTTAATTGAAGTATTCAAAATAATATATAATCATCATTCATGTGATATGACCAACCTCATTATGTTCAATGAGAACCCTCATCTAAGAGGTCATACTCTTAGACTACGAAAAGAAAAATCAAATACGATTGTTAGAGATTCATTCTTTTCAAATAGAGTGGTTGAAGTTTGGAATAGTCATATGCATATTTTTCGTATCAAAATTCATGTATCTTCATCCAAAAGTGACTTTTTTAAGCTATTAAATCTAACGTATCTGCATGCGCAGAGAAATAGTATCACCAATACTTAGCGAAAATAACGTATCCAACATTTACATAGCAAATTCAACGTACATATGTATCTGCGTGCACATACGTTTTTTCGTCTAAGGATAATGCAGTTACGTTAGTTTAGCTAGTTGATACCTTAGCATTTTGCTTAGATAAAATAACTATTAAAATACATATGATTTTCTAAGCAAATTTCCCGTATAGCACTTACGTTATTAAAATTAAGTAGATTTCCTAAGCAAATTTAACGTAAGTGTAAAAAAGAGACGTAACTACTAAAGTATTCATTTTTTTTAAATTTTTCCTTAGAATTATCAAAAAACAATAGAAAATAACCTTATGCACTAAAAAAAAGTTTAAATAAATCAGTAATATATGAAGAAAAACACAAATTTAGAATAAAACTTTCAAGTCCATTTATCTCGATATTGTTGTTTTGTCGGTTACGTTAAGTGGGCTTAGGACGGCAGTACATATGTACATCATCACAAAATTCTTTCAACTTTTCCACTCTGATTGTGTATATGTAAAATGTGAATAAATTTTTACTTATATCATTTCAATATCTACCGGAAGAAAACCGACACCAGTGCTTATGCAATTATTGCACTGCGTGATATGCGCCAATATTCAATTTACTATTACAATTCACAAAATTAAGGATAAAATGGCCATTTTAGAAAATAAATAAATTTAAAAGACAGAGCAGTAAAATCAAGGACTGTCCTCTTAAATAACGGTCTTAGTAATTATAGTCAATATTTTTTTTTTTAATTTACTGTTTCAGTTGGCGACCCCGCAGAAAAATCTTCGCGACCCCATTTGGGGTTGTGACCCATGGGTTGGGAACCCGTTACATAGCAAATCATACAACAACAAAATCACGCGTTTTACTGAACCACACCGCAACAAACACACCGATCTAACTTACAACAAAACCCATACATACATACATACATATGTATGTACAAAAGGCGTGACAACTAATTTTCCCCGACCACAATATAACAACAATCCACGTAGATCAGGGGTCGGCAAGAAGTGTTTTAAAATGTCTATATGTAGTAAAATCTTCCTGTTACGATTCAGTTAAATATTGTTTCAAAATGTGTCATTTGAAAGCATGACATAGGATGTCCTTTACTTGCCATGTCCAGCGCCAAGTTGGCTTGAGCACTGGTCTAATTTAAAACAAATGTTTTACTTTCTTTATAACCTTATCCACTCTTGCAATTGGTACTGTTAGTTAGCACACACGTTAAACTGATTGGGTGTGTTTTTATTATTTCTTCAAGGGAAAAGAAAACTAATACATGAAACGTTTTCAGAAGTGAACGTATTTGAAATGAAACTCAAATTATAAAAACTAACGTAATAGAAAAAAAAACTTCATAATTTGCCATTTTGCAAGTTATTTTTTGAAAAAGATAAAAACACTTTAGAATTGCCAACAAATTTATATTTAGAATACATTGAATCTCTTCAAAATGAATTTTCGAGGAGATTTTTTCGCTCCCAATATTGAAGATGTTCCTGATTATTTACAACTGGAAGTTATTGATTTACAAACCAATGATGTATTAAAAGACACTTTTAAAGTGATGAAGTTGACAGAATTCTACATACATATACTGGACTTTCAACTTCTTTATTTCCTGCTCTGAAGAAATTTTCAGCTGGAACTATAACTACATACATATATTTGCCAGTACATATATTAAATTTGTGAACAAAAATTTTCTCGAATAAATTACATATGTAATATAAAAAATAAACATCGGACTAGAATTATTACATATGGTCATTTACGTTCGTTGCTTCGAGTTAGTCGAAACTTCTACATAGTTTCGACGTTGATTTTACTAAATTGACCCCTAACATAGATCATCTTACAACTACTATCCACAGAAACCGTTTGATAACAATAAATTACCAACCTAAACCAAACTATAATAATAAACCCATGTATGTACATATAAACCTACTCCGATGGACACTTCTAGCGGCAACACCAACATCGGACACACACCTCGTAACTAGTTCTATAAAAAGGAAACATTTAACGTAAATCAATGACATCACAACAAGAACGAACATGAATTTATCGAAAATAATTACGAGTATAACGTAAACCAGTCATTCCCAAAGTGGTCTATATCGACTTTAAAAGAAAAATTAATCAAATGGAAACCAGACGTTGCTTATTTAACAGATTTGTTTGCTAAATTCAATGAGATTAACGTTCAGTTACAAGGTGACGGTTTAAATTTGATAAAAATAAAGTCCACCATTGCAGCTTTTCTTTGGCAGAATGAAACTAATGAAGCAAATGATTGGACAGGGCGAATTTTCCCAGTTTCCCAATTTGACGCAGGCAAACTGCCAGGATGATGACGTTTCAGCCTACGTTCAACATTTAAATGTCCTTCACACAGACTTTGAAACTAGGTTTGAAGATGTATTGACTATGGAAATACCACAGTGGATTATTATCAATCCATACGGTGACATTGTAGAAACGGATGTCATGTTAAAAGAACAACTGATCGGAATAATCACCAAAGAAGAACTTAAGGTGCAGTTTAGAATGGGATATCAGCAATTCTGGCTTCAGAACATATCCTGCATTATGGACTATCGCGAGAAAGGTTTTGATAGCTTTTCCATCTATATACCTCGTGGAAAGCGGTTTCAGTGCGGTTGCCAATCTCCTTACAAAAAAAAAAAACAGATTGGAAATCACTCGCCGAGGAGATTTAAGGTTAAACCTGACTAAATTGAAGCCAAATATTGAAATTTTGCTATCAAAGCATCAGGCTCATTCCACCCATTAAAAACATTGATTTTTTTTTGTATTTATTTTATGTAAAAATGTTACTAGATTTGCATTTTGAGTCGTTTTAATCAATAAATGTATAAATAAATAAATAAAACTTAATATATTTTTTACAGTACAGTAAACCCTATCAATATTCCGTGGTAACAGGATTTTTCACTTTTCTACAAGAAAAAAACCCCTACTTCCGGTTGACTGATTTTAATAATTTATTTTTTCGTAGCTAGGTATTGCTTTAAGGATTATACTATTATAATATTATAAAGATACCAAATATGTAAAAGGCCGAAAAAAATGAAAAACGAAATCGCGTTCAAGAGTAAACTACCAATTCCGGTTGGCGGATGTTGACTAAAATCATAATATCTCTTATACCCTACATGAAAATAATAGATATGAAATTTCAGCTAGATAGACTTGGTAGCTTCGGAGAAAACATTAAAAATTCAAAAAACCAATAGTAAAAATACTATGTATGTACATATGTATGTACTTACGGTTGTATAAAAAATGTAAAAAAATTATATTATTTTGAAGGTCGTTTACCTACTAGATATGCAAAATTTCAGCTTAATGTGTATGATAGTTTTGCTGGAAAACCCTCAAATATTACACAAAAATTAGGTGGTTTTCCAAGGGAAGTACCACTTCCGGTAGACGAAAAATTTTGATGTTGAAAATTGTAATGGCCGTTAAAAAAAATATAAATATGAAGCTTCAGTTTAATAGGACAAACGGTTTTTGAGTTATTAGCGATTTTACACGAAAGTACACAGACATACAGACATTTTCCAGAAATCATGAAAACGTGATCAGCTGATGATATCTGATACAAATCAGTCAAAATCTCAAGGTCGAATTTTCGCACGATCACAATACTTTATCCGATTAGGATAAAGTAAAACGGAAGTACCTTTGTACGAAAAACAAACCGTTAAAGAAAACCTAAATAATGTAGTTAAAATAAATAAAATTTAAGTACATTGTACATACATATATAAAAAATAAATTAAAGCCAAACGTAAACTTCAGACTAACACTAGCGGCGGAATTAAAAATAAAGATTATAGACATATGTATGTAAATGTATGTACCAATAGATATGTACACAATCACTCAAAAAACATTCGCAACACACAAACATTTGTAGTTTAACCGAATCATCCATACAACCATTAAAAATACTACGCACTGATGTTTACCGCATTGATAAATAAACGGTACAATCAAAAACTTACATGTAAAATCTTATTAGCACCGCAATATTGTTGTGAATGCTTAATTGACGTAGAACAAGTCTAATTTATTATTATTATCCACACTGTCGTAACTTTCATTGTCCATATTTATTTTATAAGGAAAGTGATCAATTTATAAGTTCATTTGATAAAAGATATTTAAACATTTCGATATTTATTTTTTATAAAGTGCATTACACTGAATCTTTCACGGTATTTGAACTATATAATTAAAATGGTCTATAAGTACTTGGTCATGACCGATTTCTAATAATGCATATTTTACGTTAGCCCAGTTAATTAAATTTAATGCTGAAAATGATGTTAATCTATTTTTAGTGCTATGAAACTTTCATTTGTCATCATTTGAAAAAGGGCCGATACAAAAGATACAAAACCGTTTTAAAAAATGAATTCTTCGAACCTTTTATCAAGTTGCAGATTTAGAAGACACTTAATTTTGAAGTTGTGTCTGTCATCTTATCTAGGAAATCCCTAAGAGAAGATAAAATTGATGAACGCGGTTTCTATTATTTTCAAGTTACCTTTTTGTATGTAGTTGTTTATTAATCGAACTAATACGCAAGAAAATAAAATCTTTTAAGAATAAAATTGTCCCTTTTTCGTAATTACTTTGAAGCTTTTCGCTAATCTTTATGGTTTACGGTTACAGCAGATATAATCATTTAATTCACAAAGACGTTGAACACCACTATCAAAACTTGGCCATATAACGTGGTTGTACGTAATTGAGCAATATATTATGTTTTTCGTTATTGTTTTCTCATACGTACATATATGTAGATCTAAACATGTTCGACAATTTACTACTGGTATTAATTGCATTTAATACTTTCCTCACTGTTAATTCCACATCTTCCATGCATTTAATAACATTTCGATTAACGTACTATGGATCAGTGACTGAATTGTACAGCTAAAACGCTGAGCATTGTCTATGTTAAAATTATTATTGAACAATTAGTCGAATATATGTATGTTATTTTACTGTTGTAAAATGACGAACACAGAGCCATGTGATTATATCATTTTGTCATAACCAAATTAAGATGTTTTCATATATGCGATTTCAATAAATACATCGTGGCTTATTTTGATGCTGTAAATGCCTTTAGATTTCTCATTGTAAATACGAATTCTCTCTTCGCTCGTTTTCCCATTAAAATGTACATATGTATGTATGTACTTCTTCACTTTTCCAGTTCGAAAGACAAAAAAATATACATATGTAGGTATATGATTTCATACGATTTGTATTTATCGCATTCGTAATACGAAATCCGAATCATTTAATTTTTTCACTCGAAGATACTATAACTACGAATTTTCTCGTCGTTAATTTCTCATTAAAAACGTTCTTCTTCGCTTTTCAAGTTCAAAAGAAAATACGATTTCATATGATTCGTATTTACATATAATACGAAAGGCCAATTATTCAATTCACCTTTTTTATTATTATTGTTTACTTATTTACCCTTGAAACTATACATAACAGTTCGTTGAACATATGTATGTACATACATACATACGTCGTTTTATTATTTTTAAATAACGAACGCTGAGCAATATGATTGTATCACCTCGTTATTACTATATTGATTTTTTTTCATATATGCAATATTTTTAGATTTCTCATAATTTTTCATCCATCGTAACTATACATTTTCTCTTTGTTTTTTTCTCGTTTAAATGAGCTTCTTCACTTTACTAGTTCGAAAAAAAAATGATTTCAACTGATTTGTATTTATCGCATTTATAATACTAAATTCCAATCATTAAATTTTACGAACATGCATAGCAATTAGTTGCATATATGTATGTTATTTTATTATAATAAAATTACGATTCTTTTTTTTTTCATGAACTAAATTAAAATGTTTTCATATATGTACATATGTACTTATGTATACGATAAATGAATCCTTGATAAGTACCTTATTTTATGCAATAAATGCACCATGCTTTATTTAAGAAATTTTAAAATTTCTCACCGTTTCCATCCATTGTAACGATGAATTTTCTCTTCGTTTGCTTTTTCATTAAAACAATTTCATCCCTTCTAGAAATTTATTGATTTTTTCCATTGTGAAGTTGACAACTTAATATGTTTGTAGGTATGTACAATGTACATATGTATATCAAAAAACACTCTATTTAAATTGTATGAAATCAATATGACCGTGGTAATATCTATTAGTAATTTTTATCGCAATAATTGTTTTTTATAATTGCTGACATAAACTTTTTAACAAGATTAGTTTATATCAATGTATTAGATTGCTTGTTCGGGAAATAGCAATTAAAATCTGATCTAATATAATATAATCTACTTATTCGGGAGTACCTCAAGGATCCAATGTGGGTCCTTTTACTTTTTTTAATTTACATCAATTATATAGTTGAAGCTATAAAGCATTCAGAATTTTGATGATGTTGTTCGCTGAGTTTTAGTACAGGTAGAGCTCATAATCGTTATGTGTCTCAATATCATCTCAGTGGCACTGATTTGAACTCGGTGGAGAGCTTCAATGATCTGGGAGTCATTTTTTCAAACAAATTTCATTTTGGTCAGCACATTGAGAATATCTACTTAAGAACAACTAAAATGCCTGGGGTTTATTAGAAGAGCTAGCAAGCCGTTTCAGAGATATTTGGTGCTTAGGATTCTTTATGAATCATTAGTACGGAGCATTGTTAGAAAATGATACATACATTGACAAAAAATATTCATTCAGTGGAAAAGTACTCATTTAAATAATAATAATTATTAATTAATTAATGAAAGCATAATTACAATATAAAATGTTACAAATGTTTTTATTAGTCATTTTTCATATTAAAGTGCAATATCTTGCAATAAATAAAATGTTTCTTTTATTTACGATTTTTTTTCTTCAATTTATTTGTGTCCTCCTTTTTCATTGTAAAAAAGTTGGTCACCTTAACATACAATAGTCCATTATCGTTGAATTGAAATTAGAAAATTTTAATTGTTTTCAGACTTTGCTGACATCGCTTCTTGACATCTTGGACTGCGACGAGACAAATTCTTCGACGAGTTCGTTTTACTATCGGAGAATTACATAAGATAACGATTAAATATTCATTTTCTTATTTAAAATAATGAGCGGGCGGCATTTTAGGTCTTTTGTGATAACAAAATACCTATGTAGGTCATTTTATATGTAATGCTACTTTTGGAATAATTATATTATTCATTGAATAATGGATTTGGTGATTTGAGTGTAAAACAAAGCACTTATTGATGTTTAAAGACAATGGCTATTTTTGGCATCATCTATTTATTGAATCTATAGCATCTACACAATTATTAAATTGCCAAATCGCTTCGAAAGCGGTTTTTCTGTTTTTTGAAAGCGAAAGCTGTTTCTTTCCATTTATTTATATTCAATTGTAGTCATCTGAACAAAGCTATCAAAGGGATTCGTCGGTATTTAAAGCATTTATACATTTGGGAGATATGTCGCAACACATTTGAAAGAGCTAAATACATTTCAGCGAAGTATAGTCCTTAAATTTATTTCGGAAATAATTTCTTATGCTATGATGGATAAATTATCACTTCAATCCGCTTTTACTCTAAATTCACCCCCTCCTTTCTATATCGGTTCAATCTGCACCTCATCAAATAGTTTCCGTACCTATAAATACTCTCCTTATCACAAGGTATCCCCGCCAATAAAATTATCTCAAATTGCCTCTGTTGCCCAACCCAACCAGAATAGCGTGAATAATATATATGGAGGTATTTGGAGGTAATATAATAATATATGTATGTATATGGAGGTAAAAATTTTTTCGTCAGAAATTAAAATATCTCGGTAGCTCTCAGTAGCGTGTTGACGATTGAGCTCCTTTGATTTTAATGGTTTCATTGTTTTCAGGTGTCCTGTGCGTTTTTTCTATGCACCGAGGCCAATGTCAGTTTTAATAATCCTAGCTATCGATCTTGTTGATATCCCCATTTCTCGTGTCAGGATTTTCCGTTTTCGGAGGGGATTTCGACGAATACGTTGTTTAATTGCAAGAATCGCGTTTTAAGTTCGAACTGTTTTTAGTAGGCCACTTCTTTCGGCCTCAATTATTGTGTGAGATGTAGTGAATCATTTGATCGTTTAAAATACGAACATTCTCGATATGTGTAGTTTTTGCAAGGTTTTAAAAATTTCGCTAGCGCTCTGTCCCACCTATGCAGCGCAACCACGGTTTTCGTAATCGCTCCACTCCATCTTAACCACACGAAGGATCAACCGAAAATTATGCAAACCTAAAGGACACTAGTATTCTCAATAGAAAGCAACATTCAAAAAAATCCTAGAATTCGATGTTTACAAGCAACGCGATCGCAAACCTTTTTTTTTTTTTTTTTTTTTTTTTTTTTATTAAACTTTTATTTATCCATATAATGTTCATAATACTTCTTATTTACTAAAAAACGTATCCTAATGGTTCCTGGTCAAGTGGCCATTATCCATTTTACAATAAATGTGTGTTAGTAGTAATAGGAAAATAATCTTACTTTATCGTTAGTGTTTGTTTTTACAGTAGGAAAATTTAAGCTAAAAACCTATTTACAAATTTTATTTTTATTTTTTTAAATACAATACATAATAAATAGGGTATGCATGCAGATACATTAAATTCTTATTTCTAGTGACTTACTGTAAACGGAGGTTTAAAACAGATTATGTTTCGGGAGCCTATGTTTATACCTGAATGGTAATGACACACTATCGTAATCACCGAGACTTTTTTACTAATTTGTTAGCGTGGTTATTGGTAGTTTTTTTGTAAAACTTCGTGGTTAATTTGTTAGTAATATCAGTTACAAGTGGGATGTTGTTTCGCGAGTGGAGCGTTTTGAGGTTAGTATACATGGGGGTGTTATATATGATTTTGATGGCTTTGTTTTGCACGATTTGCAGTTTAGTATGGTTAGTGGTGGAGGCATTGTTCCAAACAGGCGCAGCGTATGTTAATATTGGTAGTATTAGGGCGCGATACATTTTGATGCGATTGGATCGTGACAAAGCGCTACGACGGTTGAACAACGGATAGACCGCTGCCATCGCGCGCATCGCCTTGCACCTCGCTGACTCTAATTGTGGGGCCCAGCGCATTCTTCTATCAAATATTATTCCTAAATATTTCAACTGAGCTTGCCATTTCAGCCTTTCTCCTGATGGGATCTTCAGTTCTGAACTCGGCCTGTGCTTTCGAACACTAAAGAATATAGCGTCCGTTTTTGTATGGTTAATTTTTATTTTCCACTTTGTAAAATGGTCGTTTAATGATTTTAAAGCTAATTCAAGATTTTTTACGAATTGCGTCAGGTTTGGTGCTGCTCGTAAAGCAAGCAGTATCGTCTGCATAGAGTGCTAAGTGGCACTTTTTTTGAACGGGAATATCATTTATATATATGGCAAATAGGAGTGGCCCTAGCAAACTTCCCTGTGGAACTCCCGCCACGATCGGTTTCGGCATCGATGGTTCGTCTTTACGTTAACTATTAGTTTTCTATCGGTTAGGTATGATCGGATGATATTAATAAGGTAGTTGGGTACTTTGTTATTGATTAGTTTGTGAATTAGTCCATCGTGCCAAACTGTGTCGAAGGCTTTTTCTATGTCGAGACACACCATCCCCGTACTTCTCTTCATATTAAAGTTCTTCGTCACGTGCTCAGTTAATCTGGTAAGCTGCTGGGTTGTGGAATGTCCCGAGCGGAAACCAAATTGTTCATTAATCAGATTTTTATCAACTATTTTTTAGTAAGCGCGAGTAAATGATTTTTCTAAAAATTTTAGAGAGAGTGCAAAGTAAACTGATGGGTCGGTAATTGACTGGGTTTTGGGTCCTTACCTGGCTTCGGCAGTGGAATGACTTTTGCGACTTTCCAGTATTCTGGGAAATACCCAGTGAGTAAGCAGGCGTTAAATATTTTGACAATAATACTAAGGTTCTGAACGGAAGTTGTTTTATGATTACATTATCTATTGCGTCACGGCCAGGAGCTTTTTTATTCTTTAAACTATGAATTATATTTTGAATTTCGCACGGATGGACTAGTTTCACAGAATTAGTATTGTTAGTATCAGTTTTAATATGCTTTTTGATAGAATGGTTGACTTTGTTGTATGTCGGTGTGTGATGGTAGTGATGTGTGAGTGTGTGATGCTTTTGGAATGTGTTTGCTAAGAGTTCCGCCTTGTCACTGTCTCGTGTCACCATGTTCACGCCATCACTCAATGGAGGGATCGAATTTTTTGATCTACGGATCGCTTTCGTTAATTTCCAGAGGGAGCCATCTATTGCATTTAATTTTTCTAATTTTTCTGACCAAGTGTCATTTTTAATTCGCTTGATTCTAATTTTAATTTGATATGAAAGTTTATTAATTAAAGGTTTCAGTGTCGGATCTTTTGTTCTCTGCCAAATTTTACGTAATTTATTTTTACTTATGATAAGATATTTAACAAAGTCTGTGATTTCTATATTTTGCGAAGTGAATTGGATGATTGGTATATGAAGGTGTTTGGATTTAGTTATGGTATCAGTCAATTGAGTGATGGAGTTCTCAATGTCACTTTTATTTTTTTAAAGTAGATGATGTAAGAGTTGTGTGGTCGTTCACGTAAGATTTGAACGACTTCCAGTCTGCCGCTTTATAGTTCCATCCACGTTTGGGGACTTCTTCTAGTTTTCCCTCTATTGAAAACATGATTGGAAGATGGTCAGAAGATAGGGCCTGAAGGGTCACCGGTAGTGATATAGTTGGAGAGTTTCTGACGAGAACGAGGTCGAGTGTAGATGGTTGTGAGTTGTTTGTGGGGTAATGTGTATGTGTGCCTGGGTGTAGTAAGGTGGTATCCGTATGTTGAACATGTTGGAAAAGTGATGATCCTTGACGATCTGTGCTCAGGCAGTTCCATAATGGATGCTTGGCATTGAAATCTCCGGCTATTACTACCGAGTTACCCAAATTAAATATTTTGTTAAAATCAGACATCAATAACTCCTTCTGAGGAGGATTATACGCCGAAGCTATAATATGACGGGTGTTGTCAACCATTAGTTCAATAGCAGTAAGTTCTAAGTTTGTTAGTATTGGTGTTATTACGCGGGAGTGTTTGATCGACGATTTTATAAAATGGCAACGCCGCCTCCATGCTGACGGTCTCGGTCTTCGCGATGACAGTTAAAATTCTTTAGGTTAATATGCACATGCGGTTTTAGGAATGTCTCGGAGATTAAAATAATGTCAACATTGAGCTCACCGATTACCGATTCCAGTTCGTCAATCTTATTTCTAAGCCCCCGAGCATTCCATGCGAGGATGTTCAGGCCTCTCCACTTATTCGAATTCATCGAGGTATTCGACTAGTATGAGTGCCAGCTCCAATTTATCGGTGCACCCGCTTGTCTTGGCACGTATCTCTTTGAGGATCTTTATCATCTTTTGCAGTGATGCAATAGACGTCAATTCAGGATTGGATTGTGGGATCTTCGTGGGAATTATTGGTTTGGGGATTGTAGCTATAGGATTAGTCTTTATGGGTAGACTTGGGAAGGTTATGTTGTTGATTAGAGGTGCACTTCGATTGGTGGCGACCTCAGGAGTCTTCCATGGATTGGTAGCTGGTCTTCTAGTCTTCCTCGCCTCTAGGATTTTCAAGTATTCTTGCCTCTTAGGGCAGTCCTTGAAATTCGCAGGGTGTGGTCCTGAGCAACCCACACAGGTGGCTGGAGTAGTCCTGTCCTTTTTGGAACAGTCCGCTGTGAGGTGGGATCCTGTGCACTTGACGCACTTGGCAGGTCGATTGCAGTTTTTCGCTGCATGTCCATAATCTTGGCACCTGAAACATTGGGTAACATTTGGTGAACGATTTGTGTATTTAGATATACTAACCCGTGTGTGGCAGATGTACCGGATTTCTTTTATTTTCTTCGTGTTGACCGTCGGTTCGAAGAACACTAGGTACAACTCGGTTGAGTTGCTCATCGGTTCTTTAGTCTTCATGGTGAGGACTTTAGCTACGGGGAAACCTTTGGGCTATGAGGTCCTCTTTGATGTCGCATTCTGGCATCTTTGGCAAGCCCCGGACGACGCTTTTATAATTTTCTCCTCTTTCCTGGAGAAGGTATGGAAGTTTTGTCCGAGTGCTGGTGACCTCAGACCATCTCGAAGCTTCTCGAAGTCTCCAATGCTACGACATTGAATCGACACATTATTGTTACCGATGTACTTAATCGTGAAGTCCTTCGTGAACTTCTTGATGGTGTCCGTCATGGTGCCGTGAGTGCCAGTTGCAGACATTATAATTGGTGGTACCCTACCACTTTTTTTTATTTCCTCTGATGCAAGTCCTTCAAACCGATTTTTGCTTTTGACAATTGAAGGTGGAGCATTGTCAAGCGGTCGTTTGGCAGTTTTCTTCGGGATCTGCCAGCAATCCGTCTCCATGTTCTCCCTGCTGGCTGAAGCCAGTGAGGATGCCGTCTCTAAGATAACTTTGAGCGACTTCTTTTTTTTGGAAGCAATCCTTTTCAGGACGCCGTCATGGATGTGTCCACTACGTAGACGCTTCGTCGTGGGTGTGGGTGGGGGCGTGGGCGTGGCCTTAAGGTACCTGCTGGCGAGCGGAGCGACCGTCCACCACGAGTGACCAGGCACGAATGATCGCAAACCTTTGTAATGGAACTTATGGCACGACTAGGTATAATATATATTTTAAGGTTTTCAAATTAACTTTTTTTCCTATACACAAATTTCTGTACGATTAAATAATTAAAGGAATTTTAAAGAATAATTATAAATATCATTAATGAAATTCAAATACGCTACCAAGTTTATTTAAAAACAATAAGATAATGAACATAACAATTGTTCAAACCTCAGGACGAGCAAAATGTTTAAACACTAAAAACTAAACTAAATTGTGTATAACACGTAGACAATAAAAATGAGTTTTAAAAGTATATTTCACATAAGATTGAAAACAACATAAAATACACACGTCTGATGCGGTTGATGACTTTAACACCAGTCATACAATATTGAAACCCTAATCACTCAAATCACATTCCATGAATATTTTCACTCTTTTAAATTTGCCATTAGTTCACATATTAATTTCATTTGTCTCTGGTTCATTTGATTTTAATACACAATTTTCTTCATTGGGGAGGATTTTCCTTCACATTGAACGAGAAAACACACCAACACTCTTAACATTTATTTTTCATTTGCATCTACTTACACATCGGCCGAAGTATTTACATACATATGTAGTACGAATCTTTCTTAACCCAAACATGATTAGCAGGAATATTAATCTTCTTTCTAAATGAGTGATAATAATTGCCCTGTTTACGACGCTGATGACTTTTTTTGAACTTCCAACGAAATGTAACTTTTCTGATGAACTTTTATGACCCCAATACGAATCTAATAATAAAAAAATCGGGTGTGGCCAACCCATGACTTTATCCATATATTTGAGGAATACAAAGAGTCACGAAAATAATTTTTTAATGTTGAGTGCGCCGCGCGTATGTAAAATACGATCTTCGGCATATATTCAACTACAACTTCCGGTCGGCGGATTTTGATCAAAACCTTATCAACTTTTAATTTTTATATGAAAATTATAAATACAAATTTTCGACAAGATCGCCGGAGCAGTTTCAGAAATATTCTGTGGTAAATTTTTTGACAAAAAAAAACCTACTTCCGGTTGACTGATTTTAATAATTTATTTTTTCCTAAATAGAAATTTCTCTCAGGATTACAACATTACAATATTGTGACGATTCTACATATTTAAAAGGCCGAAAAAAATAAAAACAACAACAAATCGTTCAATAGTAAACTGCCACTTTCGCTAGTCAGAAGTTGACTAAAATCACAGTATCTCTTAAAGCTAACGTGAAAACTATAGATATGAAATTTCGATAAAATTCCCGGAGCCGTTTCGGAAATATTCTGTGGTAAAAGAATTTTAGAATTTTCTACAAGAAAAAAACCCTACTTCCGGTTCATTGATGTTAACCAAATTTCTTATGGCTCTTACACCTTACATGAAAATAATAGATATGAAATTTCAGCTTGATAGACTTGATAGTTTCGGAGAAAACACACATACAGACACACACACGCATAAGTACACAGACACACAGACATACAGACATACAGACACACAGACATACAGACATACAGACATACAGACATACAGACATACAGACATTTTTTAGAAATTATGAAAACGTGATCAGGGGATGATACTCGATACAAATCAGTCAAAATCTCGAGGTCGAATTTTCGCACGATCACAATACTTTATCCGATTAGGATAAAGTAAAAATGCTGATTGGCTCGAGATTCGGAGATACATATAGGCTGTTTTTAAAGTCGGTTATACATATCTCGTCATACATAGAACCATTTTTTGTGTTGAACAGTTCTATTTTAAGTACACATTCAAATGTTAACATGTATGTACGTGTAATTTTAATATGATATACATATTTGAAATGTGATCTGCAACTAAATGTTATAATAAATTTAATTTAGGTATTTTTCAATTCATTGAATACATTTCATATGGCGACACGATTCCGCGTGAAATATATTGGCCTACTGATTCATACTTAGAAAGTTCTCCATTATTATCTGTACATATTTTTCATTGTAAATTTTTAGATCAAAAGAGTGATAAACACACGAAAACTAAATAAAAATTAATCAAAACAATATGATATGTGTATACATTTTTGACACTCATTTTAATAAAAGTGAATTGGATGTACAAAAGTTAACATAATTCATATAATCATTATAAACAATATCACTAGTAAACCATTCTTTACTACTATGAGCGAATTTATTTTTTGCAACGTTTGCCATTGAGAAACTTTCGCATTGTATTGTAGCTTTCTGACTTTTCGTTTTTTGTTTATTTTTTTCTGTTCTATTTTCGTATCTGTTAACAATTTTTTTTATTTACATGTTATGTTCAATTTATGTTCTTACATCTAAATTTAGAATATCAAAGTGGCAAAATTCCAATCTGTAATAGATCATCCAAAGCTCCCGAAACCCAATGCACGATTGCGGAAGAATTACTTTTAAATTAACTTTTAATTTAATAATACATTTCTAATCTTCATATACATATGTATGTATGTACATACATAAATATCTAATCTATTGAGAACAGCGTATAGTATATTCCCATAGTGTTTTCTTTTCACAAGGTAGAAAATCCAACTCTGATTGTTTACTCAACAATTCTCTATTTAACTGAAACAAATTTTAAATAGTAGATAATAATACAATAATATAATGAAAAAATAGTATATTAATACATACCTGGTTAACTTTCTCACATTTTTTAAACATTTCTTTACGCTTATCGTCGACTTGGGCAAAAAGAGAATTTCCTTTCGGAGCTGAAATTAATTGAATATTTAATAGAAAATTTCATATTTACATATTACATACTCGTAGATTATTGCGATGTAAATATTTTTATTTTATTCAAAGCGACAAAATTAAAACCACAAGTAACAAACATTATCATTGTGGTACACAATAGTAACGTGACATACACAAAACCACAATAAATATTGTCGAGGATGGAGGATAGATAATCTGTGACGAAAATACAGCTGTTTTTTGATCGACGAGTTATTTTTTCAACTGAATGTTTTCTTCTTCTAAACCAGTGGTCTTCAACCTTTTTTTCGGTCAGCGCCCAGTTTTTCAATATTATTTAATTTGTAATATGTTAACCGCCCACCTGCATATAAAGAAAAGGTTTCATGATTCACCATGTCAGTAGTGAAATTCTTTAAAATTGTACAAAAAGTACCCAATCGACATATGTTTCAGATCAATCTATCCGAAACGATGCTTCACGATATAAATCATTGTTAAAGAGATTTCCGTAAATTTCATCGCCTTAGCATTATTAGTTTTGGAGATTTAAAGCATCCTATCCCGTATATGAAAATTTGCTTATAAATATTGTTATTTATTGATAGACCCATTGAACTGTTGGATCTTGTGCGAACTTTATGCAATAACAAAATAGCCGGATTGCCCATAAGTAAACTTTCATTTGATGTCATTATGATGTCGGCTTTAGAAGGCGACAGATTGCATTCCATTAAGGTTAAATGAAATGAATGACAGACGACTTATCTGTATGACGGTAGTTACGATTTTATTTGCTTAAAACATAAGTTTGAAATTATACCAATCTTAATTTGGCCATGAATCATTCAATATGGCCACTTTGTTGTGTTTTAAATTATTAACATGGTGAAATAATACTTTGAAACAACATATTATTTTGTGTGGTTTTCAATTAAGCATCATCATATTATTGTGGTCGTGTCGAAAATGAGATAAAATCGTTCTATGTTGATATGTATATATATATATATATATATATATATACAAATTAGATAAGAATCGTTCTACATATGTAGATATGTATGTATGTTTATAAATAATGTAAAATATTCGATTGCACAATAGCGATAACTGGTAATTTAAAATTATTTATATTTATTTTACAATTAATACACAAATGTATTAAAAAATAAGCAATAACACATAGCACAATAACACGAGAAATAACACAATAAAACAGGAAAAAACATAATGAACGACATACATACATATCTATTTTTTCTTTGCTGCGGTTGTGTTATCTATTTCTTATCAAAGTTCATAATCGTATAAGTATGATTATTTTCAGTGCAAGCATCATTCGAGTCCCGATTTTCGTCTTGTAAGTATGTATCTGCATACCCAATACGTATCTATGTACATACACAATATGTATATTTATTACGGATATTTTTATTTTATTTTACACACACACACGATCAAAATAATATTGTTTATTTTTTTATTTCAGGAGAAATATCAATTTGTGAAGGCAAAATGAGTGGAGTGAAGACCCAGTTTACGAGCAATCTAATTGATCATTTGTACAAATGCATGATAGAGAAAAAGCACCCTGATGTTTTTATTATTGTTCGCGGCAAAAGGTTATATAAATGAATAATTAGTTAGATATTTTAATTTTAAACCACTTTAATGTTTATTTTAAATTAAATTGTATTTTCACTCGATATGATTCCAGGATATTTGCTCACATGGTCGTTTTAACAGCGTCTAGTGACTTTTTTGAGAATAATTCGCATCAATTAAGTGACATCTTATCCTCTTTTGACGACGATGTCATCGACGGGATATTGAAGTACTGCTATACGGGAGACATAAGTAAGTACATAGTTAATATCAGATTTACTTTTATTGGAATTTAATCATATTGATATTGTTTTGTTGATTCGCGTTTAGGTGTGGATTCGGGTATCATTAATAAATTTGAAGAGCTCGGAACAATATTGAAAATCAAGAACATAAAAAGAGCCGTAGAGGAATATAAAACCCAAAAGATTGATATGTCCAGCTGTATGAAGATTTTGAGACTCTCATTAAATGATCCAGCGAGGAAAAAAGCTGCAATGGATTTCGCTCTCAAACACTTCGCTACCGTGAATACCGATCATTTCCTATATAGTTTCCTATATAGTCACGTAATTATGGAAAAGCATTACATACTCATTTATGTTTCAGTTGTACAAGACCCCGGATTTTCTTAGGCTGTCAGCTTCCACCGTTGCCGAAATTATCAAATCAGACGACTTGAAAGTGCCTTCTCAGGAAGATGTCTTCAAAGCTGTAAAACTGTGGGTGAATTTTGACGAAGTAAATCGTAAAACTCACTTGTTTATGTTTTTGAGTTCTATTAGACTGAGGAGTCTGCCATTGAAGGTATTTGAGTCTTAAAAACATCTAATATTTGTTGATTGAAGCATTGAATACGATTGATTATTATTTTTTTTAGTTTATCTCAAAGGAAGTTTTGGGTTACTGCAATTGGTGTCCCAAATGCGTTGATCTCGTTAGCGAAGCCCTCCAATCAATCTCGACCAATATTGTCCAAAAACCTGCTGAAAAATTAGCACTCGTCGGATCGTATTATTCAGACGTGAGTTTCAATTCACGATAATTTGATTGAAAAATGAATTTTAATTTTAATTTTGTATATTATAATATATTAAGGCGATGAACAGCATCGATATTTATAATAGCGGGGAAAATACATGGACCTTATTGGAAAACTTGAAGATTGATAGAGTTAAATATGTGCCGGTTCTAATAGATAATTGGATAATGCTGATTGGTGGTGTCTCAATTTTCACACCAGTGACCCAAGTAGCGTATCGGTGAAATAGTGGAATATTTGCATAGTGTCATTTTAATATACTAAATTTAATTATTTTCAGGTGGACTATATAGATTTGAAAGACGGGCAATTATCTTCCTTGCAACCATTAAATCAGAAACGTATCCATTTCGCTGCCGTGACGATAACTCAAGATTCAAGCACTAATGTTTACGCAATCGGTGGATGGAATGCTGACATTAAGATGAATTCAGTGGAAAGGTGATTCCGAAACAAAAAAAAAAATAAAATATTATATTATTAAGAAATATTGTTAATCGATAAATGGATTTTGAATAGATGGAACAGCAAAGGAAAGAGATGGGAAACTGACGTTGCTCCGATGCTGCTGGCTTTGTCTTTACATTCTGCTTCTGTCATTGACAACACAATCTATGTGACAGGTGGTCAAATTGAAAAAGATGGCAAATATCAATCCATTAGAGAAGTCCAAATGTATTCACCGAAATCCAACACTTGGTCGTATTGCTCTCCGATGATTGAAGACAGATCCTTTCATATGGTGAATATCAAATTTCATTTTATCTTTTGGCTACCATTCAGAATAGTACAATAACTGTTGAATTTTCCACAAAATTAATGTCAGATGCATTTTAATAATATCATCGTTAAATGTTTTAGAGCGCTGCAATCAACGGGAAGCTTTTTGTGGTTGGTGGTTATAGTTTTACATCTTCTAGGCAATTGAGCAGTGTTGAATCGTACGACCCCAATGCAAAATCATGGACCGTATTTTGCAATCTACCTTCTCCTCGATACGGAACTAGTATTTGTCTATTTCAGGACAAATTTCTTTTCATTGGTGAGTTTTCATTCGACTTCATCAAATCCAGGGCAATTGTAATATATATTGGTTTCAACTGTATTGTACATATAACAAATAACCTTAAATTGTTTTAGGTGGTCAAGATGACAATGAATATCTCAGCGATGTTTTAGAATACGATGTCAAAACTAAAAAATGGAAGACCCACGCCAGTCTTAGCATCTCAAGATCAAAGGGATATCCAATATTAATACCATTAAGTGCAAAAGTTTCACCACCTTGAATAATAATTAATTAGACCCTCTCTTTTATCTGAATTGTTTTATTATATCTATATTTCTAATCTTAAGTCGACACCATATATTTTAGTTCAATTTTAAAAACAATAATCTGTGAAATCCAAAATATGTCAAATCAAAATGCCTTAATAAATTACTTTTTAAATCATACCTTTATTAATTTGTTTTTAATCCACCTGTATCCATATTGTCATATGTGTCTGATGAAATTTTCCGTCTCGATGTGGACGAGATGATTTCTCCATTATTTGCACTGGAAGAATAAACAGCGAGTTTTCTCGAATTTTCCACGATTCGGTAGACATTGAAAACAACTAGTATTTAAGAATTTCGCTAATTATCACGTATTAAAAGATATCGTCGCTCTTCGTTCGAAATTCGAATTATAATTAGAAATTCCATATCCACATATTGCAAAAATAAGATAAAAATTTATAAAATAATTACACTGAAATAATTTGTGATTATGAATTCGAGAAATTATCTAGGAATCGCGAATCGATCAAATAAAATTTGCATGCAAAAGTACACTTAAACCTCTGAAACAAAACTATAATAGTTAAACAAAATTCTCGTTTTTTTTGAATTTGAATCTTTTTATTAAGAATTTCAGTGCAATTTTGTCACCATTTGACCATTTGTTTTTGCCTTATCCTAATGGGATAAAGTATTGTGATCTTGCAAAAATTCGACCTCGAGATTTTGACTGATTTGTATCAGGAATCATCCCCTGATCACGTTTTCGCGATTTCTGGAAAATGTCGGTTTATCTGTGTGTAGAATCGTTAATAACTCAAAAACCGTTTATCCTATTAAACTAAAACTTCATATTTATATGTTTTTTGCCGGCCATTACAATCGATAAGGGTTTCAAAATTTTTCGTCAACCGGAAGTGGTACTTCCCTTAGACAACCACCCAATTTTTGTGTAGACTTGATTTTCCAGCAAAACTATCCTACACATTAACCTGAAATTTTTATATTTACTACGTGTAACGACCTTCAAACTAATTAAAAAAAAAAAAAAAAAAATTTCCAACCGGAAGTAGTACTTTTACCCTTGGTTTTCGTCGTTTTTATCATTTTCTCCGAAACTATCAAGTCTATGAAGCTGAAATTTCATATCTATTATTTTCTCGTAAGGTATAAGAGATATTATGATTTTTCTCAACATCCGCCAACCGGAAGTGGCAGTTTACTCCTGAACGTGATTTCGTTTTTCATTTTTTTCGCCCTTTTACATATTTGGTATCTTTATAATATTGTAACTTTATAATCTTTAAAGCAATACCTGGTTGAAAAAAAAAATCATTAAAATCAACCAACCGGAAGTTTGATTTTTTTCTTGTAGAAAAGTCAAAAATCCTGTTACCACGTAATATTTCCAAAACGACTTAGCCGATCAAGTCGAAATTTCATATCTATAGTTTTCACATTAACCGTAAAAGATACTGTGATTTAAGTCAACATCCGCAAACCGGAAGAGGCAGTTTACTCTTGAAAGATTTTTTGTATTTTATTATTTTTGACCTTTTAAGAATTTGGTATCTTTATAATATTGTAATATTATAATCCATAAATCAATACCAAGTTGAAAAAAAAAAAAATCATTAAAATCAGTCAACCGGAAGTAGGGTTTTTTCTTGTAGAAAAGTCAAAAATACTTTTACCACGGAATATTTCAGAAACCACCAAGTCCATCAAGTCAAAATTTCATATCTATAGTTTTCACGTTAGTCCTAAGAGATAATGCGATTTTGGTCAACATCCTCTTACCGGAAGTGGCAGTTTACTCTTGAACGTTTTTTTTTTTTTTATTTTTACGGCCTTTTACATATGTGGCATCGTCACAATATTAGAATGTTGTAATTCCGAGATAAATTTATCGTTACGAAAAAATAAATTATTAAAATTTCTCAACCGGAAGTTGGGTTTTTTCTCGTAGAAAATTCAAAAATCCTGTTACCACAGAATATTTCCGAAGCTACCCCACCGATCAAGTCAAAATTTCATATCTATAGTTTTCACGTTAGTCGTAAGAGATACTGTGATTTTGGTTCACATCTTCCTACCAGAAGTGGCAGTTTACTCTTGAACGATTTTTTTTTTTTTTTTTTTTTTTTAATTTTTTCGGCCTTTTAAATATGTAGTATCGTCACAATATTTAATGTTGTAATCCTGAGAGAACTCGCTAGTTACGAAAATATAAATCAGTCAACCGGAAGTAGAGGTTTGTTTTAGAGGTACATATTTAAATTGTATAAATTACATAAATTGAGAAAATTCTTAAAATGTAAAATCGTTCCTCCTACTCTTCATGTTCGCAAAGTCTTGGATTATGTCGTTCGTTTCCATTTTATTCGCCACTTTTGCTTCTATTGTCAATAATGAAAGATGATGTAAAATTGTAAACGATTTTGAGACATCGAATTTCGCAAATAATTTTTTATGATATTCAATTTTGAAAAAGACCGTTCAGATGTTGCAACTGTAATTGGAAGTGTCAGTTGAAGTAATAATGCGGTTATTACTTCCGAAAAACTATACGCCAGACTAGAATTTTTAATAATTAAGAGTTCGGCGAATTCTCAACACATGTTTTAACAAGTTGTGACAGAAAAATGTAGCTAGATAGAATACGCTTATTTTCATAAAAAAAAATTATATTTGACTGAAAATGGGCCCCCCCGCACTGCGGGGTCTGCTCCCACCTAGTTCCGCTACAGAGCCCAGGGTACATTGCATTATGTACATACAATTTTAAATAGAAAATTCTCGGTTTGGAGAATATTCTCCAAAAGATTATTCCCGAGAATTTTACAACACTCTAGCTGTTTTAGTTGTCTTTCAAAAAATTATAGTAGCTTGTTTTTAAAATCCGGATGCCTCGTCACAATTTTTTTTCAATTTTTTCCCATTTTATTTTTAAATAAATTCACATTCTTTGGAATGTGAATTTTGAACTTTGAATTTTTCGCGACCCACTAAAAATCGGCTCGCGACGCGGAAACGCTGCTTTTTTGACCAGATCCTGATATTTTTTAATTATATTTAAATATATTTATATATTTTTTTTTTTATATTTAAAATTTATTCCTTTATTTTAGCAAAAACAAAAAACACTTTCTTGCAAAAAAGATCCATTGCACGTGCAGGGCAAATTCTGAAAAAGTTCCCAGGCAACTTGACTGGATTAATTGACCGTTTCGAGTTTTATTTTCCAAGAGAAGACGATCCACGGATAGGAACTGGATGGATCCGAAATCCATTTATTGCATCAAAGGCTTATCATTTTGCAAGATAAGCTGTTGGATCTATGTATCTCATGACGAAGAATTGAAGATGGTTTTTAAAACTATGACTTCACTAGCTTCTTTTTGGATACATATCAAAGTAGAATATCCTGAACTTGCTGAAATTGCCATGAAAGTTCTCCTCCCATTTTCTTCAACTTACCTCCGCGAAACTGGTTTTTCATCCATGACTATTATTAAGACAAAATACGGGAAGAGTATGGATATTAAGTCCGCTATCAACAATAGAACCATGACTTGATAAACTTGTTAACAATAAACAGGCCCATCTTTCGCATTAAATAGTCACTATTAGCTAATATCATTTTAATTTTGTTGAACTGTAGTGTGATTAAAATTTTTTTTATAATTACATAGTACTGTGTATTAAATTATAAATTTGTGATACATATTTCCAAAGATTTTCTGTCTCTTCAAATGTAAATATATAATTTGGTACCATTTTCCAAAATTTATTTTATATTCTTGTTTATTAAGACTTTAGAGCAGACCAATTACAATTTTAATTGCCAAGTTTGTCTCAATTTTTCGGAAGTCGCCAAATATTCGTGAAAACTCATCACTCAAATCGTTGATAAATAATTTCACCATATTCTTCAAATTTATTATCTGGTGTCTTCCATAATATTTTTCATTTCTAAAAATAGAACGATTTCTTCTTTTATATCCCATACTCAACAAAGTACTTTTCCTAGGCTAAGCTATCGAATATGATTATGATAAGGAATATATGTATGTGAACTCAGATTCAATATCTTGAAGAAAAGCAATGAATCGTATTAAATTTACAAGTTATATAATACAAGATGTGACATGTTCAACTTTTAACACATTTTTACACAATACTTGTTGATGTATAATATAATGAATTGTAATTAAATTGTAATCAGGATAATTTTCGCAAATTTTATCCTGGATTTTCTTTAATGCTCCAACATTTTTGCCCGTCAAACTTGGTGCTCCGTCAGTTGTTATTATATTTTCTTAAGCAATTAACAATTTTTTCAAAAAACATCGGCTCCTGTTGTTTGATCTTTAAGTGATTCCAATGACAGAAGCTCTTCAATAATTTCAAATTTAGAGTTACATCCGCGTATCTTTTAGATCATTACTTTGGTCGAGAGCTATCGAGAGTGATCGATTCTAATATTGATGATAATAATTGCTCATTCAAGTTTGTATCGATACCTTTAATTCTTCTTACTACAGTTCGCCGAGATAAACTTATATTCTCAAATTTGTTTTTAACGTCAGGACATATGTATAACTCCATAAGCTTTAGTAAAACATTATTTAATATACTCTCCATCAGAAAACGGTTTGTTGCTTTTTGCAATTATGTGAGAAATAACAAAACTTGCCTCAAAAGTAGCTTCTTGTTGTGACGCATTGGCTGCTCTCATATTTGCCCCGTCTAGTTCGCGCGCAAATTCAAATTCTATCTTATGTCAGAAACGATAAAACATTTCACAAGTCGACAAAATTTATTTTTAATTAGAAAAAAGTAAACTTTTTTCTGATTTTTGACGCTTATTTCTTGCGGGCCGCGGTTTGCCCAGGGCTGCTTTAGAGCCATATCGAATTGGCTAACATTACATACATATTTAAAGGTCACATAAAAAGAAAAATAATTAATAAATTAAGCAGAAAAGTTTGGGAAGCACTGCTTTCAGGTATTCCTCAAATATATGTATGGATAAAGTCATGGGTTGGCCACACCCGAATTTTTTTCTATAAATGTGATAAATTTCAAGGAACGCGTCGATCAAAAGATTGTCTTTTGATCACCACTCGCCTATTCATTCAATTCGTGCAAAATCATCGTTTAAAATTGCACGTTTCGCTGAAAGAAAAAAAGAACCATCTCTAGTCTTATTTAATTTTTCCATATGAAATTGATTTAATTAATACTCGGAGTAATTAGTTTTGTATATGCTTTCATAAATTTAATTAAGATAAAATAATTTTAGCTCCTTCATTAAAATACTTTGATGATAAATTGAAAGCACATGAAATGGCAGCAGAGGCTTTACTTTCAAAATTTTCAAAATCAGAACGTATGCGATTTTTTTTTGGCGAATTCAAAATGCTCAAATTCCGCACTCGATTTTCACTCCATTCATTTTTGCATCTATTTTTTAGGCACAATATCTGCGAATTTTCATTTGCCTCTACCTCTACCTCTACCCAATTTGAATCCTGCACGCAATCTAAAATGTTGGTACATTAAATATGTCATTATGTTCCATTATACAAGAAAGGGATCCTCGATTGCAAGTGAACATAAGAGTGTGGAAAGGTCGCTCTTTAATATATTACTAGTGTAAGCCCGTTGAATATCAACGGAGCGGTTCCTCATCATCCGTACTGTGAGTATAGTTTTTGCATAGATGGCGCGTTATAATACAACGACGTAACAATTTAGCAAAGTCGCGAGCCTATTGAAAAATTAATATTGTCCAATTGTAACAGGTCCGTCGTCACCTCCGTTTGGATCACAGCGTAAGCGCTCACTGTCCCTAACCGGTGATCTCGGGTTCAAATCCCACTCGCGCGACGTTGTTTTTTGATAATTTACCTCAGCGAGCGTTATCAGCAGACAGACAGACGGAATAGGGCTATTATATACACGTCTTAAAATAATGCTATTAAATTACTTTTTTCGAAACTGTTGTCTATTTAAACATGTCCGTAATGCCGTAATAATAGCATTAACTTACTTATATGTATGTACATACATATGTCTCCATCGTCAAATCTTTCCCAGCACTTTAAAATATACGAATAAGATACAGACAAGTCAAAATTCGGCCCTGATTTCCTTGTATGTATGTACATACTTATATGCATATATTAAACCTACATTTAAAATCTACTAAGATTCCTCGAAATAAGTAATAGTTTCAATTAACTTAATAAAATTATAGTAAAAAAGTATAATCCGCGATACTAACACTCAGTTATGATGCAAATAAAGTTAAATTATTAATTAATCTTTTTAACCAAGTGTGTACTGCTTTCAATGGTACATAAAAATAATAAGAAAAAAGTAAAAAAAAATTGTGAATGTTATTTATTACAATTAACAATACAGAAAAAAACAATGTTAATATCAAAATCAAAGCAGCTTCGCAAGTTAATCTAACATAGAGAACATCGACTGAATACATTTTTCGTTCTAAAATAATGATCTTATTTTACTCGAACAGTCCGCTATGTCAGATTAAGTGGAAATAAAATCTTAAAACAATAGGAAGACAATGAAAGTAGTCGAACCTGTCGTCACCCGTTATTTACACTATTTTCCATAATCAATTGAACAGCAATTCATACTAAACTAAAACACAGCACAAATTACTAGTTCTATTACACGTAGAACAAATTCGCTTATTCATATAAAGCACAATTTAACGCGGCCATAGCGTCCACTGTAATTAAGTCAGCTCAGATTTACATTAAAATTGTGTTGGACCCTTGAAATTTTCACAGTCTCTTCAGCGACACTAAGATCGAGTAAATTGTACACAGGCGATTGTGAACGATACGAAATAACCCAATGAAAAGATCATCATAGTATACGAAGAATTAAAGAAAATTATTTTTTCAACGATTTAAAGAACGTTGATTATAAAATAACATATTATATGTACACGTAAACGAAATACAACATAATCTAAGACTACAAAGTATTTATTACAAAAACAATTTGTTGATATTTTATAAATACGTATTATTCTCTTATGCATAAATGGAATCCGCGAGTGTAACGGCGCATTTACATCGCCAAACACAAAGAGTCGATGATAATTTTTCGAGTATTGCAAATCAGCCTCATTGTGTATATAATACAAAAGTCTAGCCTACTCTATTCTATACGAGTTCTCGATATTGGAATATAGAATAGTATAGAGTTCATGTTTGTCAGTGTAAACGAGCCACACAAGTTATTTATATCAGTGTGTGAAAGAAATTATTGAAAAATATTCGCAGTGATTATTATTTATACAGTAACGAAAAATCATCAATTATATTATTAATCTCATAAAAATATGTTTGCGTTGTTTAGGTACATACATTGATGCGGTATCGCAAATTTTTTTGCCATTTTAATAGGCGGTTCACAAATAATTAATTAAATAGCGTGCATACTATGTCAATTTCACACCAAATATTAAACAATTTTTACTACGATTGTACTTTAGTATTGTCTATAAAAATTATAACATTGTTTTAGTTTTAAGGGCCAATATAAGTATGCTTAATTTTTGGCATAGGTACATACATATATACATACATACATATATTGTATAATATATAAATGGAAAAACAATTAATAATCAACTATGTACAAATTTTAAAATACAAGATATACAAAATGACCCGTACTTTACACACAAACGTTTTTTCACAATTAATAACAAAAATGCGTTATCGTGAATTTGCTTGAAAACTAACTACACTAAAATGCTCGTTACATTAAATACAAATGATATTGCGTTAAAAAAAAATTTAAAATATTTATATATGTATACGTTATCACTTGAGTACAAAAAAAAAAAAACATAGGAATAATAAAAACACCAATACTTAATTCTACGTGATGAAGCACTGTACAATTTTTTTTCTTCACAAATTTATATGATAAACAATAACTATGTAGTTCACCGAGTTCAATAATATTGTACTTAATGCGTTCAAATGTAAGGTTTTCAACATAAAATGCACCCAGTCTTCTCTTGAAGATTTCCATCGCCTCTCTCTATTTCGAGCAACATTTCATCGAACACATCTGAAACAGACTGAAAAATACATTCGATTAATGCTATACATCAGAAAATGGTAAAATTCTGGTAAAAGTAAAAGTCATACTTCATTTTGTTTAGCGCTAGTTTCTACAAAGGCTGCCTTCCATTTTTCCGCTAACCTTTTACCTTCTTCGGTACTTATTTTGCGTTCCGTGTGCAAATCAGTTTTGTTTCCAACGAGAACAATCGGTACGCTGAAAACGACAAAGCACATTAACTCTACATAGAATTAAAATAGATGAAACAAACCATACAATGAAACTTACTGCACTTTTCCAACTATATCCAAAAGTTTGTCGTATATAATTTGAACTATCTGAAAACTTTTACTAGACGTTATAGAATAGACCAGAACATAGCCGTGAAAATCCATACTATATTGAGCAGGGAAGATACTGTATTCGTCTTGACCGGCCGTGTCCACCAATTTGACTTCGTAATCTGTAGAATTGACCCTAATAGGTTTGGTGAAAGCTGAAAAAAATTAACGTCCATTATAAACAAGACCAATGCATACAATATACAAAATGATGTGAAGTTTTAGTCTTACTGCTTTCTATCGTTGGATCGTAAGAGTCGACAAATTGGCCCTCCACGAATTGTATTATCAGGGAGGATTTGCCTGAAACGAAAACATATTTATCATTAGTATATCAAGATCTTTCTGCATCTCGATGATTTGAATTGAAGTTGCATGAATTTAAAGACAACAGATACCCTCGTTTCCGAGAACATCTCCTAGCCTCGGGGATTTTACACTTCCTCGTTTATATGATGTTATAATATCGCAATCTACAATACAGTGGAAACTCAATCTTTTATTTTCCCGCATTTATCGTTTGATCCAAACTGGTCCCTTCAAAAAAGATAGATAGAGATTCCACTGTAATTAAATTTCCATAAATGAGTATTCTTCAAAAAAAAAAAAAAAATCGCCTTTTAAATACCCCCGATTTACATGGTTTTACAAAACGGACTCTTTTATATTTTAAATTCTTTGTCTACAAAATTCGAGTGGTAGTAGGTAGTAGGTAGTAGTAATAGTAACTAGAGGTAATTATATCCCACCAAGAAAGAAAGAAATTGATCATATTATAAGCATATCGAATTCATTACGAGACGGTTTTCAATATTTGAATAATCATGATATCGGATGTAAAGAAGAAGAAATAAAACGAAGAATGAAACTAGGATGGAGTGCTTTTGGAAGAATGAACATTGTTTTTAAATCCAACATTCCGCTATGCTTAAAAAATATGGCATACGACCAATGCGTACTGCCGGTTATGACGTATGGATGTGAAACTTGGGACGCTAAATTCAAGAATGCTACGTAAGAAACAGTGCACACCGAGAAGCATGGAAAGCTATATGTTTGGTATAATAAGAAGAGATCGTAAGAGGAATACATAGGTGAGAAGCATGACCAAGGTGGCAGATATAGCGGAACATATGAAAAAGTTGAAGTGGACACATAGCGAGAAGAATGGATGGCAAATGGACGCAACAAATACTGGAATGGTATCCAAGACGATGTGAAAGAAAGCAAGGTAGACCGAGTGGAAGATGGGTTGATGAATTGAGAAGAATGTGTGGAATCAAGTGGATGCAGATTGATCAAGGCCTTCATCCAGCAGTGGATGGTGAACGGCTGAAAATAATGATGATGATGATATTGAGAAATTATTCGACCTAGATGAAATAACTGAAATCTAGTTAACGTGGTCTGTAAAAATCGAAAGCAAATCTATCAGTAATTCGGCGTGTTCTTCTCCAAATAAATCAGAAATTTTCAATATTTCTACTGATGATGATAGCGACGTTGAACCGATTAAGAAGAAAAAAAACAGTCGCTTTCCGAAAACGGCAGTGAAAATTCCGAATAAATAATTTTTTTTCATTTTATTATATTTTATATGTATGCGAACATATTATGTATGTACATCATAGATTTTTTTACGCGTTTTTTTCGAACGTATCCCCACACTTTGCAAGAGTTATACATTTATTTATTTATAAATTATACCATAGTGACATAACAGGTTTCCCCAATTCGTCACTATGGCGAGACATGAAAAAAAAACATTATATATAAAATAATGGTAGTAAAAAAAATATATATATATGTATAATCGAATTACATTAAATTTTAAATTAAACA